>NC_054764.1:1046548-1379048 GCF_003957565.2 Taeniopygia guttata
ACCCCCCAAACCCCCCCAAACCCCCCTTAACCCCCCCAAAATCCCCCAAATCCCCCTTTAACCCCCCCAAAATCCCCCAAATCCACCCCAAATCCCCCTTTAACCACCCAAAATCCCCCAAAATCCTCCTCCAAACCCCCCAAAATCCCCCAAATCCACCCCAAACCCCCCTTTAACCCCCCCAAACCCCCCCAAATCCCCCTTTAACCCCCCAAAATCCCCCAAATCCCACATTGGGGACCCCCGGGGAGGTTTTGGGGACCCCTGAGCCCTTTTTCTGGGCTCATTTTTTGGGGACCCCCCTCCCCAGCCTCCCTTTAACCCCCCCAAATCCCCCTTTAACTCTCTCAAACCCCCCAAAATCCCCCAAAATTCCCCAAATCCCCTTTAACCCCCGAAACCTCCCCCAAAATCCCCTTTTAACCCCCAATATCCCTCAAATCCTCCCCAAATCCCCCTTTAACCCCCCCAAAATCCCCCAAATCCACCCCAAATCCCCTTTAACCCCATAAAAACCCCCAAAATCCCCCCAAAATCCCCCTTAAACCCCCCAAAATCCCCCAAACCCCTCAAAATCCCCCAAAATCCCCCTTTAACCCCCCCCCAACCCCCCCCAAATCCACCCCAAATCCCCCTTTAACCCCCCAAAATCCCCCTTTAACCCCCAAAAATCCCAAAATCCACCCCAAATCCCCCTTTAACCCCCGAAAACCCCCCCCAAAATCCCCCATTAATCCCCCCCAAACCCCCCAAAAACCCCCAAATCCACCCCAAATCCCCATTTAACCCCCCCAAAATCCCCCTTTAACCCCCCCAAACCCCCCAAAATCCCCCAAATCCACCCCAAATCCCCCTTTAACCTCCCCAAAATCCCCCATTAACCCCCCCAATCCCCCCAAAACCCCACAAAATCCCCCTTTAACCCCCCAAACCCCCCAAATCCACCCCAAATCCCCTTTAACCCCATAAAAACCCCCCAAATCCCCCTTTAACCCCCCCAAACCCCCCAAAATCCCCCAAATCCTCCCCAAATCCCCCTTTAACCCCCCAAAATCCCCCTTTAACCCCCCCAAAATCCCCCAAATCCACCTCAAATCCCCTTTAACCCCATAAAAACCCCCCAAATCCCCCTTTAACCCCCCCAAATCCCCCCAAAACCCCCCAAAATCCCCTTTTAACCCCCCAAAATACCCCCAAAACCCCCCAAAATCTCGCTTTACTCCCCCTAAACCCCCCAAAATCCCCATTTAACCTCCCCAAATCCCCAAATCCCCCTTTAACCTCCCCAAATCCCCCCCAAATCCCCAAAATCCTCCCCAAATCCCCCTTTAACCCCCCAAAATCCTCCTCCAAACCCCCCAAAATTCCCCAAATCCCACTTTGGGGACCCCCGGGGAGGTTTTGGGGACCCTTTTTCTGGGCTCATTTTTTGGGGACCCCCTCCCCAGCCCCCAAGGAGCAGCAGAAGGCCGAGGCCACCGAACCCCTGAAATCGGCCAAGCCCGGCCAGGAGGAGGAGGGGACCCCCAAATCCAAAGGGCCCGGGGGGGCCGGGGGCGACGGCAAAGGTGGGAATGGGGGGGCTGGGGGGGTTCAAGGGGGATTTTGGGGTTTTTTTGGGGGGTTACAGAGGGATTTTGGGTTTTTTTTGGGGGGGTTAAAGGGGGTTTTGGGGGTTAAAGGGGGGGCTGGGGGGGTTTGGGGGGATTTTGGGGTTTTTTGGGGGATTACAGGGGGATTTGGGGGTTATTTGGGGTGTTTGGGGGTGTTCAAGGGGGATTTTGGGGGTTTTTTTGGGAGTTAAAGGGGGATTTGGGGTGGCTTTGGTGGTCTTAAGGGGGATTTTGGGTTTTTTTGGGGGGGTTAAAGGGGAATTTTGGGGGGTTTGGGGTGTTAAAGAGGATTGTGGGGGGATTTGGGGTGTTAAGGGGGATTTTGGGGTTTTTTTGGGGGGTTAAAGGGGGATGTGGGGGGTTTGGGGGGTTAAAGGGGGATTTTGGGGTTTTTTAGGGGGGTTCAAGTGGGATTTTGGGGGGTTTGGGGGTGTTCAAGGGGGATTTTGGGGGGTTTGGGGGTGTTCAAGGGGGATTTTGGGGGGTTTGGGGGGGGTTCAAGGGGGATTTGGGGGGTTAAAGGTTTTTTTTGGGGGGTTAAAGCGGGGGTTGGGGGGGTTAAAGTGGGATTTTGGGGTTTTTTTGGGGGTTAAAGGGGGATTTGGGTTTTTTTTGGGGGGGTTCAAGGAGGATTTGGGGGGTTAAAGGGTTTTTTTGGGGGGTTAAAGGGGGGGTTGGGGGGGTTAAAGGGGGATTTGAGGGATTTTGGGGGGGTTTGGGGGTGTTCAAGGGGGATTTTGGGGGGATTTTTGGGGTATTAGGGGGATTTGGGGGTGTTTGGGGGGTTAAAGGAGAATTTTGGGAGGGATTTTGGGGGCTTTGGGGTGGTTTAAGTGGAATTTTGGGTGATTTTTCAGGGGAATTTGGGGGTTTTGGGGGGATTTGGGGTAGTTAAAGGGAGATTTGAGGGGAATTTTGGGGGTGAAATGGGAATTTTGGGGGATTAAAGGGGGATTTGAGTGGTTAAAGGGGAATTTTGGGGGGATTTGGAGGATTAAATGGGGATTTTGGGGGAATTTGGGGGGTTAAAGGGGAATTCTGGGGGGATTTGGGGTGGTTAAAGGGTGATTTTGGGAGGATTTTAGGGGGTTTGGGGGGGTTAAAGGGGAATTTGGGGGGGATTTGGGGCTTTTGGGGTGGTTTAAGGGTGATTTTGGGAGGTTATGGAGTTTTGGGGGAGTTTGGTGCAGTTAAAGGGGAATTTGGGGGGATTTTGGGGGGATTTGGGGTGGTTTAAAGGGGGATTTTGGGAGGATTTTAGGGGGTTTGGGGCGGTTAAAGGGGGATTTGGGGGGGATTAGAGAGTTTTGGGGGATTTGGGGGTTTAAAGGTGGATTTTGGGGGGATTTTAGGGGGTTTGGGGCAGTTAAAGGGGAATTTGGGGGGATTTGGGGTGGTTTAAAGCTGATTTTGGGGTGATTTTAGGGGGTTTGGGGGGTTTAAAGGGAAATTTGGGGGGATTCGAGAGTTTTGGGGGGATTTGGGGCAGTTTAAGAGGGAGTTAAGATGGTTAAGGTGATTTTTGGGGGGATTTTGGGTGGTTTGGGAGAGTTTCAGGGGGAATTTTGGGATGCCATGGGGGGATCAGTGTGATTTTGGGGCGATCCCCTGATATTTTGGGATCCCCCAAAAAAGAGAAAAAAAATAATCCCCCATTACTTTGAGATTTGGGGTTGAAATTCGCGATTTTGGAGCCGTTTTTGGGGGATCAGCGGGGTCAGGGGGGGTCAGTGTAATTTTGGGGTGCCATGGGGGATTTTGGGGGGGTTCTCTGAAATTTTGGGGTGCCCCCAAAAAAGAGAAAAAAAAATAATCCCCCATTACTTCGGGATTTGGGGTTGAAATTTGCGATTTTGGAGCCGTTTTTGGGGGATCAGCGGGGTCAGGGGGGTCAGTGTGATTTTGGGGTGCCATGGGGGATTTTGGGGGGGTTCTCTGACATTTTGGGGTGCCCCAAAAGGGAAGGAGAAGAAGCCACCGCTGCTGGAGGCGCCCCCGCTGCGGCTGAAGCCGCGCAGCGTCCACGAGCTCTCGGTGGAGCAGCAGCTCTACTACAAGGAGATCACCGAGGCCTGCGTGGGCTCCTGCGAGGCCAAACGGGCCGTGAGTCACCCCAAAATCACCCCAAAATCACCCCAAAATCACCCCAAAATCCTACAGAGTCCAGGGACCTCAAAATCCTGCAAAAACCCCATAAAAATCCCATAAAAATCCGATTAAATTGGCCCCAAATCGGCCCCTACAAGGAGATCACCGAGGCCTGCGTGGGCTCCTGCGAGGCCAAACGGGCCGTGAGTCACCCCAAAATCACCCCAAAATCACCCCAAAATCCTGCACAGTCCAGGGACCCAAAATCCCATAAAAAACCCCGCAAAAATCCCACAAAAATCCCCGAAAAATCCCATAAAAACTCCATAAAAACCCCACAAAAATCCCATAAAAACCCCATAAAAACACCATAAAAATCCCATAAAATCCCCAAAAAAAACCCATAAAAATACCATAAAAATCCCATATAAACCCCATAAAAATCCCGTAAAAAACCATAAAAATCCTATAAAATCCCCAAAAAAACCCCATACAAATCCCATATAAACCCCATAAAAACCCATAAAAATCCTACAAAAATCCCACAAAAACCCACAAAAATCTCATAAAAACCCCATAAAAACCCCATAAAAACACAAAAAACACCCATAAAAATCCCATAAAATCCCATAACAACCCCATAAAAACCTCATAAAAATCCCATAAAATCCCCATAAAAACACCATAAAAACCACACAAAAACCCCATTAAAATCCCACAAGAATCCCATTAAAATCCCACAAAAATCCCATTAAAATCCCATAAAAACCCCCAAAATCGGCCCCTACAAGGAGATCACCGAGGCCTGCGTGGGCTCCTGCGAGGCCAAACGGGCCGTGAGTCACCCCAAAATCACCCCAAAATCACCCCAAAATCACCCCAAAATCACCCCAAAATCACCCCAAAATCATACAGAGTCCAGGGACCAAAAACCCCGCAAAAATCCCACAAAAACCCCATAAAAACCCCATAAAAACACAAAAAACACCCATAAAAATCCCATTAAAATCTCCCTAAAATGTCCCCAAAATGTCCCAAAATCTCCCCAAAGTGTCCCAAAATATCCTCAAATGTCCCCAAAGGTGTTACGAAATGTCACCAAAATGTCCCCAAAATGTCCCCAAAATGTCCCAAAAGTGTCCCAAATGTGTCCCCAAAAAGTCCCCAAATGTCCCATAATGTCCCAAAAATGTCCCAAATGTGTCCCTAAATGTCCCCAGAAAGTCCCAAAATCTCCCTAAAATGTCCCCAAATGTCCCCAAAATGTCCCAAATGTCCCCAAAGTGTCCCCAGAGTGTTCCTAATGTCCCCAAATGTCCCTAAATGTCACTAAAGATCTCCCCAAATCTCCCCAGTGTCCCAAAATGTCCCCAAATGTCCCCAATTGTCCCCAAATGTCCCAAAAAGTCCCCAAATTGTCCCCAAATCTCCCCAAATGTCCCCAAAGTCCCAAAATCTCCCCAAAATGTCCCCAAATGTCCCCAAAGTCCCAAAATGTCCCCAAAATGTCCCCAAAATGTCACCAAAGTGTCCCCAAAGTCCCAAAATGTCCCCAAAGTCCCAAAATGTCCCCAAATTTTCCCAAAATATCCCCAAATGTCCCCGAATTGTCCCAAAATATCTCCAAATGTCCCCTAATGTCCCCAAAGGTGTCCCCAAATATCCCAAAATCTCCCCAAGTGTCCCCAAATGTCCCCAAAGTGTCCCCAGACTGTTACTAATGTCCCCAAATGTCCTTAAATGTCACCAAAGATGTCCCCAAATCTCCCCAAAGTGTCCCCAAAATGTCACTAAAGTGTCCCCAAAGTCCCAAAATGTCCCAAAATGGTCCCTAAATGTCCCAAAAAAGGTCCCCAAATGTCCCAAAATCTCCCTAAAATTTCCCCAAATGTCCCCAATGTCCCCAAAATGTCTTAAAGTGTCCCAAAATCTCCCCAAATGTCCCCAAATTGTCCCCAAACCCCCCAAAATGTCCCCAAAAGTCCCCAAAATGTCACCAAAGTGTCCCCAAAGTCCCAAAATGTCCCCAAAATGGTCCCCAAATGTCCCCAGTGTCCCCAAAGTGTCCCAAAATCTCCCTAAAATGTCCCCAAATTGTCCCCAAATGTCCCAAAATGTCCCCAAAATATCCCCAAAATGTCCCCAAAATGTCCCCAGAGTGTTCCTAATGTCCCCAAATGTCCCTAAATGTCCCCAAAATGTCCCAAATGTGTCCCCAAATGTCCCCAAAATGTCCCCAAATGTCCCAAATGTCCCCAAATGTCCCCAAATGTCCCCAGATGTCCCCATCTGTCCCGTTTCCTGCAGGAGGCGCTGCAGAGCATCGCCACCGACCCGGGGCTGTACCAGATGCTGCCGCGCTTCAGCACCTTCATCTCCGAGGGGGTGAGAGACCCAAAATCCCCAGAATTCACCCCAAAATCCTGCCCTGAAATCCCTGAAATTCACCCCAAAATCCTGCCCTGAAATCCCTGGAATTCGCCCCAAAATCCTGCCCCGAAATCCCGGAAATTCACCCCAAAATCCTGCCTGGAATTCACCCCAAAATCCTGTCCCAAAATCCCCGGAATTTCCTGCAAAATCCTGCCCCGAAATCCCCACAATTCACCCCAAAATCCTGCCCTGAAATCCCCAGAATTCGCCCCAAAATCTTGCCCAGAATTCACCCCCAAATCCCCACAATTCACCCCAAAATCCTGCCCCAAAATCCCCGGAATTCACCCCAAATCCTGCCCCGAAATCCCCACAATTCACCCCAAAATCCTGCCTGGAATTCACCCCAAAATCCTGCCCCAAAATCCCCGGAATTCACCCCAAAATCCCCGGAATTTACCCCAAAATCCTGCCCCAAAATCCCTGGAATTCAACCCAAAATCCTGCCCCAAAATCCCCACAATTCACCCCAAATCCTGCCCTGAAATCCCCGCAATTCACCCCAAAATCCCCTCAATTCACCCCAAAATCCTGCCCCGAAATCTCCGGAATTCGCCCCAAAATCCTGCCCCGAAATCCCCCCAATTCACCCCAAAATCCTGCCCCAAAATCCCCGCAATTTACCCCAAAATCCTGCCCCAAAATCCCTGGAATTCACCCCAAAATCCTGCCCCGAAATCCCCACAATTCACCCCAAAATCCTGCCCCAAAATCCCTGGAATTCACCCCAAAATCCTGCCCCGAAATCCCCACAATTCACCCCAAAATCCTGCCCTGAATTGCCCGCAATTCACCCCAAAATCCTGCCCCGAAATCCCCGCAATTCACCCCAAAATCCTGCCCCAAATTCACCCCCAAATTCCCGGAATTCACCCCAAAATCCTGCCCGGAATTCGCCCCGAAATCCACAGAATTCACCCCAAAATCCTGCCCCAAAATCCTGGGAAAGGCCCCAGAGCCCTGGGGATGTCCCCAATGTCCCCAATGTCCCCAATGTCCCCAATGTCCCCCTAATGTCCCAGAGGTGTCCCCAATGTCCCCCTGATGTCCCCAGTGTCCCCAGTGTCCCCAATCCCCTGGTGTCCCCAATGTCCCCAATGTCCCCAGTGTCCCCAATGTCCCCCGTGTCCCCCAATGTCCCAAATGTCCCCGATGTCCCCAATCCCCCCAATGTCCCCAATGTCCCCAATGTCCCCAGTGTCCCCAGTGTCCCAATGTCTCCAAATGTCCCCGAATGTCCCAAAATGTCCGCACTGTCCCCAATGTCCCCAATCCCCCAATGTCCCCAATGTCCCCAATGTCCCAAATCTTCCCACTGTCCCCAATGTCCCCAAACCCCCCCAATGTCCCCAATGTCTGCAATCCCCCCATGACCCCAATGTCCCCAAATGTCCCCACTGTCCCCACTGTCCCCAATGTCCCCAATGTCCCCAATGTCCCCAGTGTCACTCCACTGTCCCCAATCCCCCAAATGTCCCCAAATGTCCCCACTGTCCCCAACCCCTCAACGTCCCCAGTGTCCCCAATGTCCCCAATGTCCCCAATGTCCCCAAATGTCCCCAATGTCCCCAATGTCCCTAATGTCCCCCCAATGTCCCCAGTGTCCCCAATGTCCCCAATGTCCCCAATGTCCCCAATGTCCCCCCAATGTCCCCAGTGTCCCCAGGGATGTCCCCAATGTCCCCAATGTCCCCAATCCCCCCAATGTCCCCAATGTCCCCAATGTCCCCAAATGTCCCCAAATTTCCCAAATCTTCCCATTCTCCCCAATGTCCCCAATGTCCCCAAACCTCCCAATGTCCCCAAATGTCCCCAAATGTCCCCAAATGTCCCCAATGTCCCCAATGTCCCCGGTGTCCCCCCAGTGTCCCCAATGTCCCCAATGTCCCCGATGTCCCCGATGTCCCCAATGTCCCCGATGTCCCCAAATGTCCCCAAGGTGTCCCCGCTGTCCCCAGGTGCGGGTGAACGTGGTGCAGAACAATCTGGCGCTGCTCATCTACCTGATGAGGATGGTGAAGGCCCTGATGGACAACCCCACCCTGTACCTGGAGAAATACGTGAGTGGCGTCACCTGTGTCACCTGTGTCACCTCTGTGTCACCTGTGTCACCTCTGTGTCACCTGTGTGACCTCCTGTCACTGCCCAAAACCTCCCTGTGTCACCTGTGTCACCTGTGTCACCTGTGTCACCTGTGTCACCTCCCTGTGTCACCTGTGTCACCTGTGTCACCTCCTGTGTCACCTCTGTCACCTCCTGTGTCACCTGTGTCACCTGTGTCACCTGTGTCACCTCCCTGTGTCACCTGTGTCACCTGTGTCACCTCCCGAAACCTCCCTGTGTCACCTGTGTCACCTGTGTCACCTGTGTGACCTCCTGTCACTGCCCAAAACCTCCCTGTGTCACCTGTGTCACCTCCCTGTGTCACCTGTGTCACCTGTCCCTGATGGACAACCCCACCCTGTACCTGGAGAAATACGTGAGTGGTGTCACCTGTGTCACCTGTGTCACCTGTGTGTCACCTGTGTCACCTGTGTCACCTGTGTCACCTGTGTGACCTCCTGTCACTGCCCAAAACCTCCCTGTGTCACCTGTGTCACCTGTGTCACCTGTGTCACCTGTGTCACCTCCTGTGTCACCTGTGTCACCTCCTGTCCTCACCTGTCCCTGATGGACAACCCCACCCTGTACCTGGAGAAATACGTGAGTGGTGTCACCTGTGTCACCTCCTGTGTCACCTGTGTGTCACCTGTGCCACCTCCCTGTGTCACCTGTGTCACCTGTGTCACTGCCCGAAACCTCCCTGTGTCACCTGTGTCACCTCCTGTCCTCACCTGTCCCTGATGGACAACCCCACCCTGTACCTGGAGAAATACGTGAGTGACGTCACCTGTGTCACCTGTGTCACCTGTGTCACCTGTGTCACCTGTGTCACCTGTGTGTCACCTGTGTCACCTCCTGTGTCACCTCCCTGTGTCACCTCCCTGTGTCACCTGTGTCACCTGGGTCACCTGTGTGTCACCTCCCTGTGTCACCTGTGTCACCTCCCTGTGTCACCTGTGTCACCTCCCTGTGTTACCTGTGTCACCTGTGTCACCTCCCTGTGTCACCTGTGTCACCTGTGTGTCACCTGTGTCACCTCTGTGTCACCTGTGTCACCTGTGTCACCTCCCTGTGTCACCTGTGTCACCTGTGTCACCTCTGTGTCACCTGTGTCACCTGTGTCACCTGTGTCACCTCCTGTGTCACCTGTGTCACCTGTGTCACCTGTGTGTCACCTCCTGTCACCTGGGTGTCACCTGTGTCCCCACCACGTGTCCCAGTGTGTCCCAAATGTGTCCTCAAAAGTCCCCAAAGTGTCCCAAACCTGTCCCAAACCTGTCCCAAATATCTCCTCAATGTCCCCAAGGTGTCCCCAAGTGTCCTAAATGTGTCCCAAATGTCCCAAACTTGTCCCCAAGTGTCCCCAAACCTGTCCCAAATATCTCCCTGATGTCCCCAAAGTGTCCCCAAGCATCCCAGACCTGTCCCCAAGTGTCCCAAACCTGTCCCAAACCTGTCCCAAACCTGTCCCAAACATCTCCCCGCTGTCCCTACCGTGTCCCCAAGTGTCCCAAACATCTCCCAACTGTCCCCAAAGTGTCCCAAACCTGCCCCAAACCTGCCCCAAACATCTCCCTGATGTCCCCAAGTGTCCCAAACCTGTCCCAAACCCATCCCAAACATCTCCCTGATGTCCCCAAACCCATCCCAAACCCGCCCCAAACATCTCCCTGCTGTCCCCACCATGTCCCCAAGTGTCCCCAAGTGTCCCCAAGTGTCCCCACCGTCCGCAGCTGCATGAGCTGATCCCGGCGGTGATGACGTGCATCGTCAGCCGCCAGCTCTGCCTGCGGCCGGACGTGGACAACCACTGGGCACTGCGGGACTTCGCCGCGCGCCTGGTGGCCCAGGTGTGCAAGAACTTCAGCACCACCACCAACAACATCCAGTCCCGCATCACCAAAACCTTCACCAAGGTTTGATTTGGGGGATTTATGGGGTTTTTATGGGATTTATGGGGTTTTTATGGAATTTATGGGGTTTTTATGGGGTTTATGGGGTCAGGAATGGGAATTTGGGGTGTGGAGTCCTGGTGGCCCAGGTGTGCAAGAACTTCAGCACCACCACCAACAACATCCAGTCCCGCATCACCAAAACCTTCACCAAGGTCTGATTTGGGGGATTTGTGGGGTTTTTATGGGATTTATGGGGTTTTTATGGGGTTTGGAATGGGATTTTATGGGATTTGTGGGGTCCTGGTGGGCCCAGGTGTGCAAGAACTTCAGCACCACCAAAACCTTCACCAAGGTCTGATTTGTGGGATTTATGGGGATTTTATGGGATTTTATGGGATTTTATGGGATTTATGGGGTCAGGAACGGGGATTTGGGGTGTGGAGTTCTGATGGTCTCAGGTGTGCAAGAACTTCAGCACCACCACCAACAACATCCAGTCCCGCATCACCAAAACCTTCACCAAGGTCTGATTTGGGGGATTTATGGGGTTTTTATGGGATTTATGGGGTTTTTATGGGATTTATGGGGTTTTTATGGGGTTGGGAATGGGATTTTATGGGATTTGTGGGGTCCTGGTGGGCCCAGGTGTGCAAGAACTTCAGCACCACCAAAACCTTCACCAAGGTCTGATTTATGGGATTTATGGGGTTTTTATGGGATTTATGGGGTTTTTATGGGGTTTTTATGGGATTTATGGGATTTGGAATGGGATTTATGGGGTCCTGATGGACCCAGGTGTGCAAGAACTTCAGCACCACCAAAACCTTCACCAAGGTCTGGTTTGGGGGATTTATGAGATTTATGGGGTTTTTATGGGGTTTTTATGGGATTTATGGGGTTTTTATGGGTTTTTATGGGATTTATGGGGTTTTATGGGATTTATGGGGTTGGGAATGGGATTTTATGGGATTTGTGGGGTCCTGATGGGCCCAGGTGTGCAAGAACTTCAGCACCACCACCAACAACATCCAGTCCCGCATCACCAAAACCTTCACCAAGGTCTGATTTATGGGGTTTTTTTGGGATTTATGGAATTTTATGGGATTTTTGGGGTTTTTATGGGATTTATGGGGTTTTTATGGGATTTATGGGGTCAGGAACGGGGATTTGGGGTGTGAAGTCCTGGTGGCCCAGGTGTGCAAGAACTTCAGCACCACCACCAACAACATCCAGTCCCGCATCACCAAAACCTTCACCAAGGTCTGGTTTGGGGGATTTATGGGGTTTTTATGGGATTTATGGGGTTTTTATGGGGTTTATGGGGTTTTTATGGGGTTTGGAATGGGATTTATGGGATTTGTGGGGTCCTGGTGGGCCCAGGTGTGCAAGAACTTCAGCACCACCACCAACAACATCCAGTCCCGCATCACCAAAACCTTCACCAAGGTCTGATTTGGGGGATTTATGGGGTTTTTATGGGATTTTTATGGGATTTATGGGGTTTTTATGGGGTTTTTATGGGATTTTATGGGGTCCTGATGGGCCCAGGTGTGCAGGAACTTCAGCACCACCACCAACAACATCCAGTCCCGCATCACCAAAACCTTCACCAAGGTTTGATTTGGGGGATTTATGGGGTTTTTATGGGATTTATGGGGTTTTTATGGGATTTTATGGGATTTATGGGGTTTTTATGGGATTTTATGGGATTTATGGGGTTTTTATGGGATTTGGAATGGGATTTTATGGGATTTGTGGGGTCCTGATGGGCCCAGGTGTGCAAGAACTTCAGCACCACCACCAACAACATCCAGTCCCGCATCACCAAAACCTTCACCAAGGTCTGATTTTTGGGATTTATGGGGTTTTTATGGGATTTTTATGGGATTTTTGGGGTTTTTATGGGGTTTATGGGGTCAGGATCAGGATTTAGGGTCTCTCCCTGTCCCCAGAGCTGGGTGGATGACAAGACCCCCTGGACAACGCGCTACGGATCCATCGCGGGGCTGGCCGAGCTGGGCCACGACGTGAGTGACACCGGGGACACCTGGGGACACCTGGGGACACCTGGGGACACACCTGGGGACACCTGGGGACATCTTGGGGACACCTGGGGACACCTGGGACACACCTCGGGACACTTGGGACACACCTGGGGACACCTGGGGACATCTGGGGACACCTGGGGACACCTGGGGACATCTTGGGGACACCTGGGACACACCTGGGGACACTTGGGGACATCTTGGGGACACCTGGGACACACCTGGGGACACCTGGAGACACCTGGGACACACCTGGGGACACCTGGGACACACCTGGGGACACCTGGGGACACACCTGGGGACACCTTGGGGACACCTGGGGACACCTGGGGACACACCTGGGGACATCTTGGGGACACCTGGGACACATCTTGGGACACCTGGGGACACCTGGGGACACCTGGGACACACCTGGGGACACCTGGGGACACCTTGGGGACACCTGAGGACAGCTGGGACACAGCTGGGGACATCTTGGGGACACTTGGGGACACCTGGGGACACCTGGGGACACCTGGGGACATCTTGGGGACACCTTGGGACATCTTGGGGACACCTGGGGACACCTGGGGACACACCTGGGGACACCTGGGACACACCTGGGGACACCTGGGGACACCTTGGGGACACCTGGGGACACCTTGGGGACACCTGGGACACACCTGGGGACACCTGGGGACACCTGGGGACACCTGGGGACACCTGGGGACACCTTGGGGACACTTGGGGACACTTGGGGACACCTGGGACACAGCTGGGGACAGCTGGGGACAGCTGTGACACACCTGGGGACACCTGGGACACACCTGGGGACATCTTGGGGACACCTGTGACACACCTGGGGACACCTGGGGACACCTTTGTGTCACTGCCAAGTCCTTCCTGTCACCTGTGTCACCTGTGTTATGTCCCCAATGTCCCCCCAATGTCCCCGATGTCCCCAATGTCCCCAATGTCCCAAATGTCCCCACTGTCCCCAATGTCCCCAACCCCCCAATGTCCCCAATGTCCCCAATGTCCCCCCGATGTCCCCAACTCCCCCAATGTCCCCAAGGTGTCCCAAATGTCCCAAATGTCCCCCCAATGTCCCCATGCCCCCAATGTCCCCAATGTCCCCAATGTCCCCAATGTCCCCAAGGTGTTCCCAATGTCCCCAACCCCCCAATGTCCCCAAGGTGTCCCCAATGTCCCCAATGTCCCCAATGTCCCCAATGTCCCCAATGTCCCCAATCCCCCCAATGTCCCCAATGTCCCCAATGTCCCCAATCCCCCCACTGTCCCCAATGTCCCCAATATCCCCAATGTCCCCAATGTCCCCAATGTCCCCAATCCCCCCACTGTCCCCAATGTCCCCAATGTCCCCAAATGTCCCCATGTCCCCAATGTCCCCAATCCCCCCAATGTCCCCAAATGTCCCCAATGTCCCCAAATGTTCTCAATGTCCCCACTGCCCCCACTGTCCCCAATGTCCCCACTGCCCCCGCTGTCCCCAAATGTCCCCAGTGTCCCCATTGTCCCCAATGTCCCCCCAATGTCCCCAATGTCCCCTCAGTGTCCCCAATGTCCCCAATGTCCCCAATGTCCCCAATGTCCCCGATGTCCCCAATGTCCCCAATGTCCCCAATGTCCCCAATGTCCCCAATGTCCCCAATGTCCCCAAGTGTCCCAATGTCCCCAATGTCCCCAATGTCCCCAATGTCCCCAGGTGATCAAGACCCTGATCCTGCCGCGGCTCCCGGCCGAGGGGGAGCGCGTGCGGAACATTCTGGAAGGGCCCGTGGTGAGCACCATCGACCGCATCGGGGCCGACCACGTCCAGAGCCTGCTGCTGGTGAGACTGGGGACATTGGGGACATGGGGGACATTGGGGACACTGAGGGGACATTGGGGACATTGGGGGTACTGGGGACATTGGGGACAGCCAGGGGACATTGGGGACATTGGGGACATTGGGGGCATTGGGGGGACATTGGGGACACTGGGAACGCCTTGGGGACATTGGGGACACGTTGGGGACACTGAGGGGACATTGGGGACATTGAGGGGTTGGGGACATTGGGGACATTGGGGACACCTTGGGGACATTGGGGACATTGGGGACATTGGGGACATTGGGGACATTGGGGACATTTGGGACATTTGGGGACATTGGGGACATTGGGGACATTGGGGACATTGGGGACATTGGGGACATTGGGGACACTGAGGGGGCATTGGGGGGATTGGGGACATTGGGGACATTGGGGGACATTGGGGACATTGGGGATATTGGGGACGTTGGGGACATTGGGGACATTGGGGACATTGGGGACATTGGGGACACAGGGGGGATTGGGGACATTGGGGACATTGGTTGGATTGGGGACACCTTGGGGACATTGGGGACACTGGGGGGATTGGGGGGGTTGGGGACATTGGGGACACTGGGGACACCTTGGGGACACTGGGGACATTGGGGACATTGGGGACATTGGGGGGATTGGGGACAGCCAAGGAACACCAGGGACATTGGGGGGTTGGGGACATGGGGGACATGGGGGACAAACAGTGTCCCCAATCATCCCAATGTCCCCAATGTCACTTTGATGTCCCCAGTGATATCCCCAATGTCCCTAATGTCACTCTGATGTCCCCAATGATGTCCCCAATGATGTCCCCAATGTCACTTTGATGTCCCCAATGTCCCCACAGCAGCACTGTGCCCCGGTTCTGGCCCTGCTGGGACTGTCCCTGGTGCCACTCTGATGTCCCCAATGTCACTTTGATGTCCCCAATGATGTCCCCAATGTCACTTTGATGTCCCCAGTGATGTCCCCAATGTCCCCAATGTCCCCACAGCAGCACTGTGCCCCAGTCCTGGCCCTGCTGGGACTGTCCCCAGTGTCACTCTGATGTCCCCAGTGTCACTCTGATGTCCCCAGTGATGTTCTCAATGTCCCCAATGTCACTTTGATGTCCCCAATGATGTCCCCAATGTCCCCAATGTCACTTTGATGTCCCCAATGATGTCCCCAATGTCACTCTGATGTCTCCAACATCACTCTGATGTCCCCAATGATGTCTCCATTGTCACTTTGATGTCCCCAATGTCACTCTTATGTCCCCAATGATGTCCCCAATGATGTCCCCAATGTCACTTTGACGTCCCCAATGATGTCCCCAATGTCACTTTGACGTCCCCAATGATATCCCCAATGTCCCTAATGTCACTCTGATGTCCCCAATGATGTCCCCAATGTCACTCTGATGTCTCCAACATCACTCTGATGTCCCCAATGATGTCTCCAGTGTCACTTTGATGTCCCCAATGTCACTCTTATGTCCCCAATGATGTCCCCAATGATGTCCCCAACATCACTCTGATGTCCCCAATGTCCCCAATGTCACTTTGGTGTCCCCACAGAAGCACTGTGCCCCCGTGCTGGCCCTGCTGGGGCTCTGCCTGGTGTCCCTCTGATGTCCCCAATGTCACTCTGATGTCCCCAACATCACTCTCATGTCCCCAGTGATGTCCCCAATGTCACTTTGATGTCCCCAATGATATCCCCAATGTCCCCAATGTCACTTTGATGTCCCCAGTGATGTCCCCAATGTCCCCAATGTCACTCTGATGTCCCCAATGTCACTTTGATGTCCCAAATGATGTCCCCAATGTCACTTTGATGTCCCCAGTGATGTCCCCAATGTCCCCACTGTCACTCTGATGTCCCCAATGTCACTTTGATATCCCCAATGATGTCCCCAATGTCCCCAATGTCACTTTGTTGTCTCCACTGATATCCCCAATGTCCGCAATGTCACTTTGATGTCCCCAATGATGTCCCCAATGTCACTCTGATGTCCCCAATGATATCCCCAATGTCCCCAGTGTTACTCTGATGTCCCCAATGTCACTCTGATATCCCCAATGATGTCCCCAATGTCACTTTGATGTGCCAAATGATGTCCCCAATGTCACTCTGATATCCCCAATGATGTCCTCAATGTCCCCAATGTCCCCAATGATGTCCCCAATGTCCCCAATGTCACTTTGGTGTCCCCACAGAAGCACTGTGCCCCGGTGCTGTCCCTGGTGTCACTCTGATGTCCCCAGTGATGTCCCCAATGTCACTCTGATGTCCCCAATGTCCCCAATGTCCCCACAGAAGCACTGTGCCCCGGTGCTGGCCAAGGCGCGGCCGCCCCCCGACAGCCCCGAGTGCTACCGCGGCGATTTCGGTTACCTGGGCGCGCTGCTCTGCTCCCACGTGGTCAAAGCCAGAGCCCAGGCGGCCCTGCAGGCCCAGCAGGTCAACAGGACCACGCTGACCATCACCCAGGTGACATTTGGGGACATCGGGGACATCGGGGACATCAGGGGGATTGGGGGTGTCCAGGGGAATGGAAACATTGGAGACATTGGGACATTGGGGACATTGGGACAATGGGGGCACAGGTGGCTCTGCAGGCCCAGGAGGTGACCAGGACACGCTGAGCATCACCCAGGTGACATCTGGGGACATCGGGGGGATTGGGGACATTGGGGACATTGGAGACATTGTGGGGGTTTGGGGACATTGGGGACAATGGGACAATGGGGACACCACAGGCAGAGGCGGCTCTGCAGGCCCAGGAGGTGACCAGGACACGCTGAGCATCGCCCAGGTGACATTTGGTGACATTGGGGACATCGGGGGGATTGGGGACATTGGGGACATCGGGGACATTGGGGGGATTGGGGACATTGGGGACATCGGGGACATCAGGGACATTGTGGCAGGGGACACCAAAGTGTCAGGGGACACGTGGCCACCCTGGAGGGTCCCTGGTCCCCGCGTGTCCCCTCTGGGGATTTGTGTCCCCAAAGTGTCCCCCTGTCACTGTGTCCCCCCCGTGTCCTCCCTGCGACTGCTGTCCCCGTGTCCCCGATGTCCCTGATGTCACCAGTGTCCCCAGTGTCCCCAAATATCCCACAGTGTCCCCAATGTCCCCAATCCCCCCCAATGTCCCCAATGTCCCAAATATCCCACAGTGTCCCAAATCCCCCCAATGTCCCCACAGTGTCCCCAATGTCTCCGATGTCCCCAATCCCCCCAATGTCTTCAGTGTCCCCAACGTCCCCAATCCCCCCAATGTCCCCAATGTCCCCAATGTCCCCAATGTCCCCCCAATGTCCCCAATGTCCCCAATCCCCCAACATCCCCAATGCCCCCAATGTCCCCAATCCCCCCTAACCATGTCCCCAATGTCCCCACAGCCGCGCCCCACGCTGACGCTGTCCCAGGCCCCGCAGGCCCCGGGGGCGCCCCCGCGGCCCCCCAGCATCATCAAGGTGCCCAGCGCCATCGCCCTGCCCGTGCCCGTGCCCGTCCCCGTGCCCGCCCTGGCCCCCGGCGGCCGCCCCGGGACCCCCACCCAGCCCTCCCCGCCGCCCCCCAAGTTCATCGTCATGTCCTCGGCCAGCAGCGCCAGCCAGCAGGTACGGGGACAGCGGGGGGGGGACAGTGGGGACATTGGGGGGGTTGGGGACAGTGGGGGCGTTGGGGGTATTGGGGACATTGGGGACAGCGGGGGATTGGGGGACATTGGGGGGGTTGGGGACAGCGGAGGGGTTTGGGAACGTTTGGGACATTATGGGGGTTGGGGATGTTGGAGACATTGGGGGGATTGGGGACATTTGGGGACATTGGGGACTGCGAGGGGATTTGGGACATTGGTGGGTTTGGGGACATTGGGGGGATTGGGGACATTGGGGGGATTGGGTGATATTTGGGGACATTGGGGGGATTGGGGACAGCGGGGGGGCTGGGGACACTGGGGACATTGGGGGGTTGGGGACATTGGGGGTTGGGGACAATGGGGACATTGGGGACATTGGGGAGTTGGGAACATTGGGGACATTGGGGGATATTTGGGGACATTTGGGGGATTGGGGACATTGGGGCACTGGGGGGATTGGGGACATTTGGGGACATTGGGGGACATTGGGGACATTTGGGGGACGTTGGTGGGTTTGGGGACATTGGGGACATTGGGGGGGTTGGGGACACTTTGGGGACATGGGGGGGATTGGGGACATTGGGGGTCTTGGGGGGATTTGGGGACATTGGGGACGTTGGGGACATTGGGGACGTTGGGGATATTTGGGGACATTGGGGACATTGGGGACATTGGGGACATTTGGGGATACTGGGGACATTGGGGACACTGGGGGGTTGGGGACATTGGGGGACATCGGGGACATTGGGGGACATTGGGGACATTGGGGACATTGGGGAGTTGGGGACATTGGGGACACTGGGGACATTGGGTGACATTGGGGACATTGGGGACATTGGGGACATTGGGGACATTGGGGGGATTTGGGGACATTGGGGACATTGGTGACACAACGGGGGGAGGTGACAACAAAGGGCCATTTTTTCGTCACCGTGAGGTGCCACCCATGGGTGTCACCTTTGTCACCTCCGCAGGTGATCACGCTGAGCACGTCCCCCGCCCCCACTGCCACCTCCCCTGTCACCACCACTGTCCCCAGCGTGCAGCCACTGGTCAAACTGGTGTCCCCCGGTGTCCCCAGCGGTGCCACCACCGCCACCGCCACCGCCACCACCGGTGTCACCGGTGTCACCGGCGCCGTGCAGAAATACATCGTGGTGTCATTGCCACCCGCCACAGGTGACACCAAGGGTGGCACTGCCACCACCGCCACCCCCCCGCCCGCCCCCGCCCCGCAGATGTCCCCAAGTGCCACCACTGCCACCGCCGCGGGGTCCCCGGTGGCTGCCAACGTCACCAAGGTGGAGGTTGGGGACAGTCCCCAAAGTGCCACCGGTGTCACCGCGGGTAAGGCCAATGGGACCTCCGGGGTGGGGACGCAGGAGACAGCGGGTGGCACCTAAAAGTGTCACCTGAGGGGTCATGGTGGCCCAAAAGTGTCACCTGAGGGGTCACGGTGTCCCCAAAGTGTCACCTGAGGGGCCCCAATGGCCCCAAAGTGTCACCTGAGGGGCTCCAATGGCCCCAAATGTCCCCAAAGTGTCACCTTAGGGGCCCAAATGTCCCTAAAGTGTCACCAAAGGGCCCCAAAGTGTCACCTGAGGGGCCACAATGTCCCCAAAGTGTCACCTGAGGGGCCCAAATGTCCCTAAAGTGTCACCTGAGGGGCCACGGTGTCCCCAAAGTGTCACCTGAGGGGCCCAAATGTCCCTAAAGTGTCCCTAAAGTGTCACCTGAGGGGCTGCAATGTCCCCAAAGTGTCACCGGAGGGGCTCAAATGTCCCTAAAGTGTCCCCAAAGGGCCCCAAAGTGTCACCAAATGTCCCCAAAGTGTCACCAAAGGGGCCCCTGTGTCCACAAATGTCCCCAAAGTGTCCCCAAAATGTCCCTGGGGAGGACAGGGGGGTCTTGGTGTCCCCAAAATGTCCCCAAAGTGTCCCTGGGACCCCTCTGTGGGGACATTTGGTGGCCTCAGAGTCCCCAAAATGTCCCCAAAGTGTCCCTGGACACCCCTGGGGAGGACAGGGGGGTCTGGGTGTCCCCAAAATGTCCCCAAATGTCCCCAAAATGTCCCCAAAATGTCCCTGAGGAGGACAGGGGGGTCTGGGTGTCCCCAAATGTCCCCAAAATGTCCCCAAAGTGTCCCCAAAATGTCCCCAAAGTGTCCCCAAAATGTCCCCAAAATGTCCCCAAAGTGTCCCCGGGGTCCCCCCCCGGGGCTGTGTGGAACTCAATAAACTCCCAGTTCATTCCAGTCCCTCCCAGTTTGTCCCAGTTTGTCCCCAGGGCAGCCAATGGGAGGGGGGGCGGTGGCGGTGACGTCATGGGGGCGGTGGCGGTGACGTCATGGGAGGGGACAAAGGGACACGAGGACAGGGCCACCCCCCCCTCCCCCCCCCCCGGTGTCCCCTGGGTCATTCCCCCCTCAGGGACACAGTACAGACACCAGTATGGACCAGTACAGACCAGTATGGACCAGTACGGACCAGTACAGACCAGTGCAGACCAGTACAGACCAGTACAGACCAGTGCTCCCAGTACAGACCAGTATGGACCAGTACAGACCAGTACGGACCAGTACAGACCAGTGTTCCCAGTTCCCCCCAGTTTCCTCCCAGTTCCTCCCAGTTCCCCTCAATCCCCTCCCAGTTCACCCCAGTCCCCTCCCAGTCCCTCCCAGTATAAACCAGTAACCCCAAATCTCCTTTTTAACCCCTCCAGTCCCCCCCAGTTCCCCTCAATCCCCTCCCAGTCCCTCCCAGTTCCCCCCAGTTACCCTCAATCCCCTCCCAGTTCCCCTTAATCCCCTCCCAGTATAAACCAGTAACCCCAAATCTCCTTTTTAACCCCTCCCAGTCCCTCCCAGTTCACCCCAGTTCCCCCTCAGTCCCCTCCCAGTATAAACCAGTAACCCCAAATCTCCTTTTGAACCTGTCCCAGTCCCTCCCAGTCCCTCCCAGTATAAACCAGTAACCCCAAATCTCCTTTTTAACCCATCCCAGTCCCCCCCAGTTCCCCTCAATCCCTTCCCAGTCCCTCCCAGTATAAACCAGTAACCCCAAATCTCCTTTTTAACCCCTCCCAGTCCCTCCCAGTCCCTCCCAGTCCCTCCCAGTTCCCTCCCAGTCCCTCCCAGTCCCTCCCAGTCCCTCCCAGTCCCTCCCAGTCCCTCCCAGTCCCCTCCCAGTCCCTTCCAGTTCCCCCTCAGTCCCCTCCCAGTCCCTCCCAGTATAAACCAGTAACCCCAAATCTCCTTTTTAACCCTCCCAGTCCCTCCCAGTCCCCCCCAGTTCCCTCCCAGTCCCCTCCCAGTCCCTCCCAGTCCGTCCCAGTCCCTCCCAGTTCCCCCCCAGTCCACCCCAGTTCACTCCCAGTCTCTCCCAGTATAAACCAGTAACCCCAAATCTCCTTTTTAACCCCTTCCAGTCCCTCCCAGTCCCTCCCAGTTCCCCTCAGTCCCCTCCCAGTATAAACCAGTAACCCCAAATCTCCTTTTTAACCCCTCCCAGTCCCTCCCAGTCCCCCCCAATCCCCCCCCAGTCCCTCCCAGTATAAACCAGTAACCCTAAATCTCCTTTTTAACCCCTCCCAGTCCCTCCCAGTTCCCCCCAATCCCCTCCCAGTCCCTCCCAGTTCCCTCCCAGTTCCCTCTCAGTTACCCCCAGTTCCCTCCCAGTCCCTCCCAGTTTCCTCCCAGTTCCCCCCAGTCCATCCCAGTTCCCTCCCAGTCCATCCCAGTTCCCTCCCAGTCCCTCCCAGTATAAACCAGTAACCCCAAATCTCCTCTTTAACCCCTCCCAATCCCCTCCCAGTCCCTCCCAGTATAAACCAGTAACCCCAAATCTCCTCTTTAACCCCTCCCAGTCCCTCCCAGTCCCTCCCAGTTCCCCTCAATCCCCTCCCAGTCCCTCCCAGTATAAACCAGTAACCCCAAATCTCCTTTCTAAGCCCTCCCAGTCCCTCCCAGTCCATCCCAGTCCCTCCCAGTTCCCCCCAATTCCCTCCCAGTTCCCCCCAGTTCCCTCCCAGTCCCTCCCAGTATAAACCAGTAACCCCAAATCTCCTTTTTAACCCCTCCCAGTCCCTCCCAGTATAAACCAGTAACCCCAAATCTCCTCTTTAACCCCTCCCAATCCCTCCCAGTTCCCTCCCAGTCCCTCCCAGTCCCTCCCAGTATAAACCAGT
This sequence comes from Taeniopygia guttata, assembly GCF_003957565.2. Classification (NCBI taxonomy): domain Eukaryota; kingdom Metazoa; phylum Chordata; class Aves; order Passeriformes; family Estrildidae; genus Taeniopygia; species Taeniopygia guttata. Next base: position 1,068,389 of record NC_054764.1, read on the forward strand.
AACCCCAAATCCCCTCCCAGTCTCCCCCAGTCACCCCCAATCCCATCCCAGTCCATCCCAGTTCCCTCCCAGTCCCTCCCAGTATAAACCAGTAACCCCAAATCTCCTTTTTAACCCTTCCCAGTCCCTCCCAGTCCCTCCCAGTTCACCCCAGTTCCCTCCCAGTCCATCCCAGTATAAACCAGTAACCCCAAATTTCCTTTTTAACCCCTCCCAGTCCCTCCCAGTATAAACCAGTAACCCCAAATCTCCTTTTTAACCCCTCCCAGTCTATCCCAGTCCCCCCCAGTTCCCTCTCAGTCCCTCCCAGTTCCCCCCAGTTCCTCCCAGTCCCTCCCAGTTCCCTCCCAGTTCCCCTCCCAGTCCCTCCCAGTCTATCCCAATTCCCCTCAGTCCCCTCCCAGTCCATCCCAGTCCCCCCCAATCCCCTCCCAGTCCCTCCCAGTTCCCCCCAGTTCCTCCCAGTCCCTCCCAGTCCCCTCCCAGTCCCCTCCCAGTCCCTCCCAGTTCCCTCCCAGTTCCCCTCAATCCCCACCCAGTCCCTCCCAGTATAAACCAGTAACCCCAAATCTCCTCTTTAACCCCTCCCAGTCCATCCCAGTCCCTCCCAGTTCCCCTCAGTCCCCTCCCAGTATAAACCAGTAACCCCAAATCTCCTTTTGAACCCCTCCCAGTCCCTCCCAGTCCCTCCCAGTCCCTCCCAGTTCCCAGCCCGGGTTATAAACCCCGCTGTGACCCCTGGGGTTGTTTGTTCCCGTCCATGGCTCTGTCCCCACACCCCGCGGTGGCCCTGGTGGCCTTGGTGGCCTTGGTGGCCCTGGTGGCCCCCCCGGCGTGGGGGTGGCACCGGGAGGCGCCGACGGCGACGCTGACGGTGACAAACGGGGGACAGTGGGGACAGTGGGGACACCCCGAGTTCTGCCCCCCCAGGAGCTTCGCCAGCGGCTTCCAGCTCAAGGTGGGGACATTTGGGGACATTTGGGGACATTGGGGACATTGGGGACATTGGGGACATTGGGGACATTGGGGACATTTGGGGTTGGGGACATTGGGGACATTGGGGACATTTGGGACATTTGGGGACATTGGGGACATTGGGGACATTGGGGACATTGGGGACATTGGGGACATTTGGGGGGTTGGGGACATTGGGGACATTGGGGAGGTTGGGGAGATTGGGGACATTGGGGGACATTTGTAAGATTTGGGATATTTGGGGTTGGGGACATTCGGGACATTTGGGGACATTTCAGGGGTTTGGGGACATTGGGGACACTGGGGACATTGGGGGGTTGGGGACATTGGGGATTCGGGACAATGGGGACATTTGGGGACATTTGGGGGGGTTGGAGACATTGGGGACATTTTGGGACATTTGGGGCTTTGGGGGCACTGGGGAGATTTGGGACATTTGGGGACATTTGGGGACATTTGGGGACAATGGGGACATTGGGGACATTTGGGAGATTTGGGACATTTGGGGGTTGGGGACATTGGGGACACTGGGGGGACCCCGAGTTCTGCCCCCCCAGGAGCTTCGCCAGCGGCTTCCAGCTCAAGGTGGGGACATTTGGGGACATTTGGGGACATTGGGGACATTGGGGGGTTGGGGACAGTGGGGACATTTGGGGACATTTTGGGAGTTTGGGAACACTGGGGAGATTTGGGGACATTGGGGACATTGGAGACATTGGGGGAATTTTGGGACTTTGGGGGGTTGGGGACATTGGGGACATTTGGGGACATTTCAGGGGGGTTGGGGACATTGGGGAGATTTGGGACATTTGGGGGATTTGGGACATTGGGGACACTGGAGGGGTTTGGGGACATTGGGGACATTTGGGGACATTTTGGAGGGATTTGGGACATTGGGGACATTTCGGGGGTTGGGGACAGTGGGGGGACATTGGGGACATTTGGGGACATTGGGGACACTGGGGAGGTTGGGGACATTGGGGGGTTTGGGACATTGGGGACACTGGGGACATTGTAGGGTTGGGGACAGTGGGGACACCCCGAGTTCTGACCCCCCAGGAGCTTCGCCAGCGGCTTCCAGCTCAAGGTGGGGACATTTGGGGACATTTTGGGGACATTTTGGGGACATTGGAGGGGTTGGGGACAGTGGGGACATTTGGGACATTTGGGACATTTGGGAGATTTGGGGTTGGGGACATTGGGGACATTGGGGAGGTTGGGGGGTTTGGGGACCTTTGGGAGGTTGGGGACATTTGGGGACATTTTTGGGGGGATTGGGGACATTTGGGGTCATTGGGGACATTGGGGACAGTGGGGACATTGGGGATATTTGGGGACATTGGGGGGTGTGGGACATTGGGGACATTTGGGGGACATTGGGGACATTGGGGGGGTTGGGGACATTTGGGGACATTTGGGGCATTTGGGGACATTTGGGGGTTTGGGGACACTGGGGACATTTGGGGACATTTGGGGACATTGGGGACATTGAGGGGGGTTGGGACATTTGGGAGATTTGGGACATTTGGGGGTTGGGGACAGTGGGGACACTGGGGGGACCCCGAGTTCTGCCCCCCCAGGAGCTTCGCCAGCGGCTTCCAGCTCAAGGTGGGGACATTTGGGGACATTTGGGGACATTTGGGGACATTGGGGACATTGGGGACATTGGGGACATTGTGGGGTTGGGGACATTGGGGACATTGGGGACATTGGGGACATTGGAGACACTGGGGAGGTTGGGGGGTTTGGGGACATTTGGGACATTTCGGGACATTTTGGGACATTTCAGTGGTTTGGGGACATTGGGGACATTGGGAACATTTTGGGGACACTGGGGACATTTGGGGGTTTGGGGACATTGGGGAGATTTGGGACATTTGGCCACCTTGGGGACATTGGGGACATTTTGGGACATTTCGGAGATTTGGGACATTTGGGGGGTTGGGGACACTGGGGACATTGGGGACATTGGGGACATTGGGGACATTTGGGGACATTTGGGGACATTTGGGGACATTTAGGGTTGGGGACATTGGGGACATTGGGGACACTGGGGACACCCCGAGTTCTGCCCCCCCAGGAGCTTCGCCAGCGGCTTCCAGCTCAAGGTGGGGACATTTGGGGACATTTGGGGGGGGTTGGGGACATTTCGGGGGTTTGGGGACATTGGGGACATTGGGGACATTGGGGACATTGGGGACACTGGGGACATGGGGGACATTGGGAGGTTTGGGACATTTGGGGACATTGAGGGGGTTTGGGGATATTTGGGAGATTGGGGACATTGGGGGTTGGGGACATTGGGGGGATTTGGGGACTTTGGGGGGTTGGGGACATTTTGGGGACATTGGCGACACTGGGGGGTTGGGGACATGGGGGACATTTGGGGACATTGGGGATTCGGGACAATGGGGAAATTTGGGGACACTGGGGACATTGGGGACATATTGGGGACATTGGGGACATTTGGGGACATTGGGGGGATCTGGGACATTGGGGACAATGGGGAGGTTGGGGGGGTTTGGGGACATTTGGGGACATTGGGGACATTTGGGGACATTGGGGACATTTGGGGACATTTCGGGGGGTTGGGGACATTTGGGGGACATTGGGGACACTGTGGGGACATTTGGGACACTGTGGGGACATTGGGGGGACACCAGGGGTGAGATGTGGGGACACGGGGGGGTGACAGAAATTTGGGGACATTGGGGGTGACAAGAATTTGGGGACACGGGGGGTGGTGACAATTTCGGGGACATGGAGGTGGTGACAATTTTGGGGACACGGGGGTGGTGACAATTTTGGGGACACAGAGGTGGTGACAATTTCAGGAACACGGGGGTGGTGACAATTTCGGTGTCCCACAGGTGGAGCCCCACAAGGGATTTTTCGGTGACGACACGGCGCTGAACGGCGTCCGGCTGCTCTGCGGCACCGCCGGGGAGGTCACCTCCAGCGTGGGACCGTGAGTGACCACGGGGGGGTGGGGACAGCTGGATGTGGCCACCAAAATCCACAGTGGCCACCAAAACCTGACCATGGCCACCATGACCCAACAATGGCCACCACAACCCCTCCATGACCACCATGACCTCTCCATGACCACCATAACCCAACCATGACCAACCCAACCCAACCATGACCAACACAACCCAACCATGGCCACCATGACCCAGCCATGGTCACCAAAACCCAACCATGGCCACCAAAACCTCACATTGGCCATCAAAACCCAACCATGGCCACCAAAACCCAACTATGGCCACCAGAACCCAACCACAGTCACCAAGACCCAACAGTGGCCACCAAAACCCGACAGTGGCCACCAAAACCTTACAGTGGCCACTAAAACCCAACCATGGACACCATGACCCAGCCATGGCCACCATGACCCAACCATGACCAACACAACCCAACCACGGCCACCACAACACAACCATGACCAACCCAACCCAACCACGGCCACCACAACACAACCATGACCACCATGTCCCAACCATGGCCACCAAAACATGAACGTGGCCACCAAAACCCAACCACGGCCACTCTGACCCAACCATGGCCACCAAAATCCAACCATGGCCACCATGACCCAACCATGGCCACCAAAACCCGACCATGGCCACCAAAACCTGACCATGACCACCATGACGCAACCATGGCCAACCCAACCCAACCACAGCCAACACAACCCAACCATGGCCACCAAAACCTTACTGTGGCCACCAAAACCCCACAGTGGCCACCACAACCCAACCATGGCCACCAAAACACATCCATGGACACCAAAACCCAACCGTGGCCACCAAAACCTGACCATGGCCACCAAAACCCAACCATGGCCACCAGAACCCAACCATGGCCACCAAAACCCAACCATGGCCATCAAAACCCGACAGTGGCCACCAAAACCCGACCATGGCCACCAAAACCTGAACGTGGCCACCATGACGCAACCATGGCCACCAAAACCCGACCATGACCACCAAGACCCTTCCATGACCACCATGACCTCTCCATGGCCAACACAACCCAACCATGGCCACCAAAACCTGAACGTGGCCATCAAAACCCAACCATGGCCACCATGACCCAACCATGGCCACCAAAACCTGAACGTGGCCACCACAACCCAACCATGGCCACCAAAACCTGACCGTGGCCACCACAACCCAACCATGGCCACCAAGACCCCACCACAGCCACCATGACCCAACCATGGCCACTCTGACCCAACCATGGCCACCATGACCCATCCATGGCCACCAAAACACAACCATGGCCACCGAAACCCAACCGTGGCCACCGAAACCCAACCATGGCCACTGAAATCCAACCACGGCCACTAAAACCCAACCATGGCCACCAAAACCCAACCACGGCCACTAAAACCCAACCACGGCCACCAGAACCTATCCATGGCCACCATGACCCAACCATGGCCACCAAAACCCAACTATGGCCACCAAAACCCAACTATGGCCACCAAAACCCAACCATGGCCACCAAAACCTCACATTGGCCATCAAAACCCCACAGTGGCCACCACAACCTGACCATGGCTACTATGACCCAACCATGGCCACCATGACCCAACCATGGCCACCAAAACCTGACCGTGGCCACCAAAACCCCACAGTGGCCACCAAAACCCCACAGTGGCCACCATGACGCAACCATGTCCACCAAAACCCAACCTTGGCCACCAAGACCCAACAGTGGCCAACACAACCCCTCCATGGCCACCATCACCCAACTATGGCCACCAAAACCCAACCATGACCACCATGTCCCAACCATGGCCACCAAAACATGAACGTGGCCACCAAAACCCAACCATGGCCAACACAACCCAACCACGGCCACCAAGACCCTTCCATGACCACCATGACCTCTCCATGCTCACCACAACCCAACCACCCCCACCCCCAGGGCGTTTCTCAGGAGGCTTCCCCATCCCAACCCCACCATGACCTCTCCATGACCACCACAACCCCTCCATGTCCACCACAACCCAACCACGGCCACCACAACCCAACCACGGCCACCAAGACCCTTCCATGACCATCATGACCTCTCCATGGCCACCAAGACCCTTCCATGACCTCCAAGACCCTTCCATGACCAACACAACCCAACAGTGGCCACCAAAACCCAACTGTGGCCACCAAAACCCAACCATGGCCAACACAACCCAACCATGGCCACCAAAACCTGACCATGGCCACTAAAACCCAACCATGGCCACCATGACCCAACCATGGCCACCAAAACCCAACCGTGGCCACCAAAACCTGACCGTGGCCACCAAAACCTGACCGTGGCCACTAAAACCCAACCATGGCCACCATGACCCAACCGTGGCCACCAAAACCTGACCATGACCACCAAGACCCTTCCATGACCAACACAACCCAACCATGGCCAAGAAATCCCAACCATGGCCACCAAAACCTGACCATGGCCACCATGACCCAACCATGGCCAACAAAACCCAACCGTGGCCATCAAAACCCAACCATGGCCACCAAAACCCAACCATGGCCATCAAAACCCAACCATGGCCACCAAAACCCAACAGTGGCCACCAGAACCCATCAATGGACACCAAAACACAACCATAGCCACCATGACCCTTCCATGACCACCATGACCTCTCCATGGCCACCACAACCCAACCACGGCCAGCAAAACCCAACCATGGCCACCAAAAGCTGACCGTGGCCACCAAAACCCAACCATGGCCACCAAGACCCTTCCATGACCACCATGACCTCTCCATGGCCACCAAGACCCCTCCATGGCCACCATGACCCTTCCATGACCACCAAGACCCCTCCATGGCCACCATGACCCTTCCATGACCACCAAGACCCCTCCATGGCCACCATGACCTCTCCATGACCACCATAACCCAACCATGGCCAACACAACCCCTCCATGGCCACCAAAACCCCACAGTGGCCACCAAAACTCAACCATGGCCACCAAAACCCAACCATGGCCACCTCAACCCTTCCATGACCATCAAGACAATTCCATGACCAACCCAACCCAACCATGGCCACCAAGACCCTTCCATGACCAACACAACCCAACCACGACCACCACAACCCAACCATGACCACCACAACCCCTCCATGGCCAACACAACCCAACCACGGCCACCTCAAGCCCTCCATGACCATCAAGATTCTTCCATGGCCACCACAACCCAACCGCGGCCACCAAAACCCCACAGTGGCCACCAAAACCCAACCATGACCACCATGTCCCAACCATAACCACCACAACCCAACCACGGCCAACACAACCCCTCCATGACCACCAAGACCTTTCCATGACCACCACAACCCAACCACGGCCACCACAACCCAACCATGGCCACCAAAACCCGACAGTGGCCACCATGACCCAACCACCCCCACCCCCACCCCAGGAAGTTTCTCAGGAGGCTTCCCCCATCCCAACCCCACCATGACCTCTCCATGACCACCACAACCCAACCACGACCACCATTACCCAACCATGGCCACCAGAACCCAACCATGACCAACACAACCCAACCACGGCCACCAAAACCCAACCATGACCACCAAGACCCTTCCATGACCACCAAGACTCTTCTACAGTCACCACAACCCAACCACGACCAACACAACCCAACCACGGCCACCACAACCCCTCCATGACCATCAAGACCCTTCCATGACCATCAAGACCCCTCCATGACCACCAAGACCTCTCCATGGCCAACACAACCCAACCACGGCCACCAAAACCCCTCCATGACCACCACAACCCAACCATGTCCACCAAGACCCTTCCATGACCACCAAAACCCAACCACGCCCACCACAACCCAACCACCCCCACCCCAGGGCGTTTCTCAGGAGGCTTCCCCCATCCCAACCCCACCATGACCTCTCCATGACCACCACAACCCAACCATGACCACCATCACCCAACCACGACCAACCCAACCCAACCATGGCCACCACAACCCAACCATGGCCACCACAACCTGACCATGACCACCAAGACCCTTCCATGACCACCATGTCCCAACCATGACCACCATGTCCCAACCATGGCCACCAAAACCTGAACGTGGCCACCAAAACTCAACCATGGCCACCATGTCCCAACCATGACCACCAAGACCCTTCCATGACCAACACAACCCCTCCATGACCATCAAGACTCTTCCATGGCCACCATAACCCAACCATGGCCACCCAGACCCTTCCATGACCACCAAAACCCCACAGTGGCCACCAAAACTCAACCATGGCCACCATGTCCCAACCATGGCCACCAAAACCCAACTATGGCCACCAAAACCCGACCGTGGCCACCAAAACCCAACCACGGCCACCTCAACCCCTCCATGACCATCAAGACTCTTCCATGACCACCAAGACTCTTCCATGACCTCCAAGACCCCTCCATGACCAACACAACCCAACCATGGCCACCAAAACCCTTCCATGACCAAGACAACACAACAACGGCCACCACAACCCAACCACGGCCAAGAAATCCCAACCACGGCCACCATGACCTCTCCATGACCAACCCAACCCAACCCCAACCACCCCCACCCCAGGACGTTTCTCAGGAGGCTTCCCCCATCCCAACCCCACCATGACCCCTCCATGACCAACACAACCCAACCATGACCACCTCAACCCCTCCATGACCATCAAGACTCTTCCATGACCACCATGACCTCTCCATGACCACCACAACCCAACCACGCCCACCACAACCCAACCATGACCACCATGTCCCAACCATGGCCACCAAAACATGACCACGGCCAACACAACCCAACCATGGCCACCAAAACCCAACAGTGGCCACCAAAACCTGACTGTGGCCACCATAACCCAACCACGGCCAACACAACCCAACCATGACCACCAAGACCCAACCATGGCCACCAAAACCTGAACGTGGCCATCAAAACCCATCCATGGCCACCAAAACACAACTATGGCTACCAAAATCCACAGTGGCCACCAAAACCTGAACATGGCCACCAAAACCCAACCACGGCCAACACAACTCCTCCATGGCCACCAAGACCCTTCCATGGCCACCAAAACCCAACCATGGCCACCATGACCCAACTACGGCCACCACAACCCAACCACGGCCACCACAACCCCTCCATGACCACCAAAACCCTTCCATGGCCACCATGACCCCTCCATGACCACCATAACCCAACCACGACCACCACAACCCCTCCATGGCCAACCCAACCACGACCACCACCACCCCAGGACATTTCTCAGGAGGCTTCCCCATCCCAACCCCACCATGACCTCTCCATGACCACCACAACCCAACCATGGCCACCAAAACCAAACCACGGCCACCACAACCCTTCCATGACCACCAGAACCCCTCTATGGCCAACCCAACCCAACCACGGCCAACACAACCCCTCCATGACCACCATGACCTCTCCACGGCCACCATGACCCAACCATGGCCACCATGACCCTTCCATGACCACCACAGCCCAACCACGTCCAACACAACCCAACCATGGCCACCAAAACCCAACCATGGCCACCAAAACCCAACCATGGCCACCAAGACCCTTCCATGACCACCCAGACTCTTCCATAACCACCAAGATCCAACCACAGCCACCAAAACCTGACCATGACCATCAAGACCCATCCATGACCAACACAACCCAACCATGGCCACCAAGACCCTTCCATGATGAACACAACCCAACCATGGCCACCACAACCCCTTCCATGTCCTCCAAGACCCTTCCATGACCAACAGAACCCAACCATGTCCACCAAAACCCCACAGTGGCCACCAAAATCCAACCATGGCCACCAAAACCCAACCATGACCACCATGTCCCAACCATGGACACCAAAACCCTTCCATGACCACCAAGACTCTTCCATGACCTCCAAGACCCTTCCATGACCACCAGAACCCCTCCATGGCCACCACAACCCAACCACGGCCACCAAAACTCAACCGTGGCCACCAAGACCCTTCCATGACCACCACAACCCAACCACCCCCACCCCAGGACATTTCTCAGGAGGCTTCCCCATCCCAACCCCACCACGACCTCTCCATGTCCCCACAGCCGCGGCGTCTGGAGCCACCCAGAGTCGTGTCCCACCGGCCAACGCCTGGTGGCCTTCCGTCTTCGCGTGGAGCCACCACGCGGCCTCTGGGACGACACGGCCGCCAACGCGGTGGCCGCCATCTGCTCGGGGGGGTCCTTGCTGGAAGGTCCAGGTGGTCCTCAGGGCACTTGGGGCAACTGGAGCGTCCCTTGTCCGCCCGGCGCCGGCGTTTGTGGCCTCCGGACGCGGTTGGAGCCGCCTCAACGTGGTGGAGATGACACAGGACTCAACGATCTGGAGCTCTACTGCTGCGGCTGAGACGGCGCCGGGGGGCGACTTGGGGGTCCTTGGGTCACCTTTGGGGTTCCTTGGGTCATCTTGAGGTTCCTTGAGGTTCCTTTGGGTTTTTTTGGGGTATCTTGAGGTTCTTTCAGGTTCTTCGGGGGTTCCTTGGGGCATCTTGGGGTTCCTTGGGGGTTCTTTGGGGTTCCTTGAGGTTCTTTGGGGCATCTTGAGGTTCTTTGGGGTTCCTCTGGGGTTCCTTGAGGTTCTTTGAGGTTCTTTGGGGTTCTTTGGGGTTATTTGGGGTTCTTTGGGGTTTCTTGGGGGTCTTTGAGGTTCTTTGGGGTTCCTTGAGGTCATCTTGGGGTTCTTTGGGTCATCTTGAGGTTTTTTGGGGTTTCTTGGGGTTCCTTTGGGGTTCTTTGGGGTTCCTTGAGGTTCCTTGAGGTTCCTTGAGGTTCTTTGGGGTTCCTTGGGGTTCCTTTGGGGTTCTTTGGGGTTCCTTGAGGTTCCTTGGGGTTCCTTGAGGTTTTTTTGGGGTTCTTTGGGGTCATCTTGAGGTTCCTTGAGGTTCTTTGGGGTTCCTTGAGGTTCCTTGGGGTTCTTTGGTGTTCTTTGGGGCATCTTGAGGTTCCTTGAGGTTCTTTGGGGCATCTTGGGGTTCCTTTGGGGTTCCTTGAGGTTCTTTGGGGTTCTTTCAGGTTCCTTGAGGTTCTTTGGGGTTCCTTGAGGTTCTTTGATGTTCTTTGAGGTTCTTTTGGGGTTCTTTGAGGTTCTTTTGGGGTTCCTTGGGGCTCCTTGGAGCATCTTGGGGTTCCTTGGGGCATCTTGAGGTTCTTTGGGGCATCTTGAGGTTCCTTGGGGTTCCTTGAGGTTCTTTTGGGGTTCTTTGGGGTCATCTTGAGGTTCTTTGAGGTTCTTTGGGGTTCCTTGGGGCGTCTTGGGGGTTTCTTGGGGTTCCTTGGGGTATCTTGGGGGTTCTTTGGGGTTATTTGGGGTTCCTTGGGGTTCTTTGATGTTCTTTGAGGTTCTTTGAGGTTCTTTGGGGTTCCTTGAGGCATTTTGGGGTTCCTTGAGGTTCTTTAGGGTTCCTTGGGGGTTCTTTGGGCCATCTTGGGGCATCTTGGGGTTCCTTTGGGGTTCTTTGGGGCATCTTGAGGTTCTTTGGGGTTCCTTGAGGTTCTTTGGGGCATCTTTGGGTTCCTTGAGGGTTCCTTGGGTTTCCTTGAGGTTCCTTGGGTCATCTTGAGGTTCCTTGAGGTTCTTTGAGGTTCTTTGGGGTTCTTTGAGGTTCTATTGGGGTTCCTTGAGGTTTTTTGGGGTATCTTGGAGGTCTTTGAGGTTCTTTGGGGCATCTTCGGGTTCCTTTGGGGTTCCTTGAGGTTCCTTAAGGTTCTTTGAGGTTCTTTGATGTTCTTTGAGGTTCTTTGGGGTTCTTTGGGTCACCTTTGAGGTTCCTTGAAGTTCTTTGGGGCATCTTTGGGGTTCCTTGAGGTTCTTTGGGGGTTCTTTGAGGTTCTTTGATGTTCTTTGGGGTTCCTTTGGGGTTCCTTTGAGGTTCTTTGGGGTTCCTTGAGGTCATCTTGGGGTTCTTTGGGGCATCTTGAGTTTCCTTGAGGTTCTTTGGAGCTCTTTGGGGTTCTTTAGGGTTCCTTCAGGTTCCTTGGGGGTTTCTTGGGGTTCCTTGAGGTTCTTTGAGGTTCTTTGAGGTTCTTTGGGGCATCTTGGGGTTCCTTGAGGTTCCTTGAGGTTCTTTGGGGTTCTTTGGAGGTTCCTTGAGGTTCCTTGAGGCATTTTGGGGTTCCTTGAGGTTCTTTAGGGTTCCTTGGGGTTCTTTGGGGCATCTTGGGGTTCTTTGGGGCACCAAAAAATTCCCAAATTTCCCAAATTTCCAAAAAAATCCAAAAAAATCCAAAAAAATCCCCAAAATTCCCCAAATTTTCCAAAATCTCAAAACCCCCTAAAATTTTCCTAAAAAATCAAAAAATTCCCAAATTATTCCAAAATATCTGGAAATTATATTAAAAAAAAAAATCTGAAAAATTCCCCAAAATTCAAAAAAAATCCCCAAAAATTCCCCAAAAATTCCCCAAAAACAACAAAAAAATATTCCCAAAAATCCCCAAAAAATTCCCAAAAATTCCACAAAAATCCACAAAAATCCCAAAAAATTCCCAAATTTCCCCAAAAAATCCCCAGAAATCAAAATATCCCAAAAAATCCCCAGAAATCCCCAAGAAATTCCCAAAAAATTCCCAAGAAATTCCCAAAAATTTCCCCAAAAATCCCAAAAAATTCCCAAATTTCCCCAAAAATAAAAAAAAAATCCCAAAAATTCTTTAAAAATCCCCAAAAAATCCAAAAAAATTCCCAAAAAATTTCCAAAATTTCCCAAATTTCAAAAAAATTCCCCCCCTCCCAGCCCCCCCTCCCCCCTCTGGGGGGGTCCGGGGGCTCCTCCCAGTAAAGACCAATAAAAACCAGTTCAGACCAGTAAAAACCAGTTCGGACCAATAAAAACCAGTTTGGACCAGTAAAAACCAGTTCAGACCAGTTTGGGCTCCCAGTGCTCCCAGTGCTCCCAGTTTGGGCTCCCAGTTTGGGCTCCCAGTGCTCCCAGTTTGGGCTCCCAGTGCTCCCAGTGCTCCCAGTTTGGGCTCCCAGTTTGGGCTCCCAGTGCTCCCAGTTTGGGCTCCCAGTGCTCCCAGTGCTCCCAGTTTGGGCTCCCAGTGCTCCCAGTTTGGGCTCCCAGTTTGGGCTCCCAGTTTGGGCTCCCAGTGCTCCCAGTTTGGGCTCCCAGTGCTCCCAGTGCTCCCAGTGCTCCCAGTGCTCCCAGTTTGGGCTCCCAGTTTGGGCTCCCAGTGCTCCCAGTTTGGGCTCCCAGTGCTCCCAGTTTGAGCTCCCAGTGCTCCCAGTTTGGGCTCCCAGTGCTCCCAGTTTGAGCTCCCAGTGCTCCCAGTTTGAGCTCCCAGTTTGGGCTCCCAGTGCTCCCAGTTTGAGCTCCCAGTTTGGGCTCCCAGTGCTCCCAGTTTGGGCTCTCAGTGCTCCCAGTTTGGGCTCCCAGTGCTCCCAGTTTGGGCTCCCAGTTTGGGCTCCCAGTTTGGGCTCCCAGTTTGGGCTCCCAGTGCTCCCAGTTTGGGTTCCCAGTGCTCCCAGTTTGAGCTCCCAGTTTGGGCTCCCAGTGCTCCCAGTTTGGGCTCCCAGTGCTCCCAGTTTGGGCTCCCAGTTTGGGCTCCCAGTGCTCCCAGTTTGAGCTCCCAGTTTGGGCTCCCAGTGCTCCCAGTTTGGGCTCCCAGTGCTCCCAGTTTGGGCTCCCAGTTTGGGCTCCCAGTGCTCCCAGTGCTCCCAGTTTGGGCTCCCAGTGCTCCCAGTTTGGGCTCCCAGTGCTCCCAGTGCTCCCAGTTTGGGCTCCCAGTTTGGGCTCCCAGTGCTCCCAGTTTGGGCTCCCATTGCTCCCAGTTTGGGCTCCCAGTTTGGGCTCCCAGTGCTCCCAGTGCTCCCAGTTTGGGCTCCCAGTTTGGGCTCCCAGTTTGGGCTCCCAGTTTGGGCTCCCAGTTTGGGCTCCCAGTGCTCCCAGTTTGGGTTCCCAGTGCTCCCAGTTTGAGCTCCCAGTTTGGGCTCCCAGTGCTCCCAGTTTGGGCTCCCAGTGCTCCCAGTTTGGGCTCCCAGTTTGGGCTCCCAGTGCTCCCAGTTTGAGCTCCCAGTTTGGGCTCCCAGTGCTCCCAGTTTGGGCTCCCAGTGCTCCCAGTTTGGGCTCCCAGTTTGGGCTCCCAGTGCTCCCAGTGCTCCCAGTTTGGGCTCCCAGTGCTCCCAGTTTGGGCTCCCAGTGCTCCCAGTGCTCCCAGTTTGGGCTCCCAGTTTGGGCTCCCAGTGCTCCCAGTTTGGGCTCCCATTGCTCCCAGTTTGGGCTCCCAGTTTGGGCTCCCAGTGCTCCCAGTGCTCCCAGTTTGGGCTCCCAGTTTGGGCTCCCAGTTTGGGCTCCCAGTTTGGGCTCCCAGTGCTCCCAGTTTGGGCTCCCAGTGCTCCCAGTTTGGGCTCCCAGTTTGGGCTCCCAGTGCTCCCAGTTTGGGCTCCCATTGCTCCCAGTGCTCCCAGTTTGGGCTCCCAGTGCTCCCAGTTTGGGCTCCCAGTGCTCCCAGTTTGGGCTCCCAGTTTGAGCTCCCAGTTTGGGTTCCCAGTGCTCCCAGTTTGAGCTCCCAGTGCTCCCAGTTTGGGCTCCCAGTGCTCCCAGTTTGGGCTCCCAGTGCTCCCAGTTTGGGCTCCCAGTTTGAGCTCCCAGTTTGGGCTCCCAGTGCTCCCAGTTTGGGCTCCCAGTGCTCCCAGTTTGGGCGCCCAGTGCTCCCAGTGCTCCCAGTTTGAGCTCCCAGTGCTCCCAGTTTGGGCTCCCAGTTTGGGCTCCCAGTGCTCCCAGTTTGGGCTCCCAGTGCTCCCAGTTTGGGCTCCCAGTTTGGGCTCCCAGTTTGGGCTCCCAGTGCTCCCAGTTTGGGCTCCCAGTGCTCCCAGTTTGGGCTCCCAGTGCTCCCAGTTTGGGCTCCCAGTTTGGGCTCCCAGTTTGGGCTCCCAGTGCTCCCAGTTTGAGCTCCCAGTTTGGGCTCCCAGTTTGGGCTCCCAGTTTGGGCTCCCAGTGCTCCCAGTTTGGGCTCCCAGTGCTCCCAGTTTGGGCTCCCAGTGCTCCCAGTTTGGGCTCCCAGTGCTCCCAGTGCTCCCAGTTTGGGCTCCCAGTGCTCCCAGTTTGGGCTCCCAGTTTGGGCTCCCAGTTTGGGCTCCCAGTTTGGGCTCCCAGTGCTCCCAGTTTGGGCTCCCAGTTTGGGCTCCCAGTGCTCCCAGTTTGGGCTCCCAGTGCTCCCAGTTTGGGCTCCCAGTTTGAGCTCCCAGTGCTCCCAGTTTGGGCTCCCAGTGCTCCCAGTTTGGGCTCCCAGTTTGGGCTCCCAGTGCTCCCAGTTTGGGCTCCCAGTGCTCCCAGTTTGGGCTCCCAGTTTGGGCTCCCAGTGCTCCCAGTGCTCCCAGTTTGGGCTCCCAGTGCTCCCAGTTTGGGCTCCCAGTGCTCCCAGTGCTCCCAGTTTGGGCTCCCAGTTTGGGCTCCCAGTGCTCCCAGTTTGGGCTCCCAGTTTGCGCTCCCAGTGCTCCCAGTTTGGCTCCCAGTGCTCCCAGTTTGGGCTCCCAGTGCTCCCAGTTTGGGCTCCCAGTTTGGGCTCCCAGTGCTCCCAGTATGGGCTCCCAGTGCTCCCAGTCCCTCCCAGTTTGAGCTCCCAGTGCTCCCAGTTTGGGCTCCCAGTGCTCCCAGTTTGGGCTCCCAGTGCTCCCAGTTTGGGCTCCCAGTGCTCCCAGTTTGGGCTCCCAGTTTGGCTCCCAGTGCTCCCAGTTTGGGCTCCCAGTGCTCCCAGTTTGGGCTCCCAGTTTGAGCTCCCAGTGTTCCCAGTTTGGGCTCCCAGTGTTCCCAGTTTGGGCTCCCAGTGCTCCCAGTGCTCCCAGTTTGGGCTCCCAGTGCTCCCAGTTTGGGCTCCCAGTGCTCCCAGTTTGGGCTCCCAGTGCTCCCAGTTTGGGCTCCCAGTGCTCCCAGTAACATCCCAACATGTTCAAACATCCCCAAACTGGTCCGAACTGGTCCAAACTGGTCCAAACTGGTCCGCACTGGTCGGTGTTGGTCCTCCCGTCCGCCAGAGGGCGCTGCAGCCGAGGCCCCGCCCCCTCTCGGTGGTTCCGCCTTTGGCCCCGCCCATTCCCGGCCCGCAGCCAATCAGCGCGCGGGGGCGGGGCCAGAGCGGCGGCGGCGGAGCGGGAGCGACACGTGCGGAGAGAGACTGGGAGGGACTGGTTTGTACTGGGAGGGACTGGGAGAGACTGGGAGGGACTGGGGGATACTGGGAGGGAATTGGGGGGTACTGGGGTGGACTGGTTTATACTGGGAGGGACTGGGGGGGACTGGGGGAAACTGGGAGGGGATTGAGGGGAACTGGGAGGGACTGGGGGGGAACTGGGAGGGACTGGTTTATACTGGGAGGGACTGGGAGGGACTGGGAGGGACTGGTTTATACTGGGAGGGACTGGGAGGGACTGGGAGGAAACTGGGAGGGGTTAAAAAGGAGATTTGGGGTTACTGGTTTATACTGGGAGGGACTGGGAGGGGATTGGGAGGGACTGGGAGGGGTTAAAAAGGAGATTTGGGGTTACTGGTTTATACTGGGAGGTATTGGGGGATAATGGGATGAACTGGGAGGGACTGGGAGGGGATTGGGGAAACTGGGAGGACTGGGAGGGACTGGGATAAACTGGGAATGGGACTGGGATGGACTGGGAGGTACTGGGGGATACTGGGAGGGAACTGGGTTATACTGGGAGGGATTGGGATGAAACTGGGACGGACTGGGAGTTACTGGGACGGACTGGGATTGACTGGGAGTTACTGGGAGGGGTCACTGGGGTCACAAACTGGGAGCACTGGGGGGTTTTGGGGGGGGTCACCCCTCCCTTACCCCTTTAAGCCCCTCCCCCACCCCTTTTAGCCCCTCCCCCACCGCTTTAAACCCCGCCCCCTGACTAAGCCCCGCCCCTCTTCCCACAGGCCCCACCCCTGACTAAGCCCCGCCCATGGCGGAGGGGGCGTGTCCCGGCCCGGCCCCGCCCCCTGTCTAAGCCCCGCCCCTCTCCCGCAGGCCCCGCCCATGGCCGAGGGGGCGTGTCCCGGCTCGGCCCCGCCCCTGGCTAAACCCCGCCCCCTGTCCCCGCAGGCCCCGCCCATGGCCGAGGGGGCGTGTCCCGGCCCGGCCCCGCCCCCGCCGCGCGCCGTGCCGTGGTGGGGGGAGGGGCGGGGGCGGGGCCTGCCGGTGATTGGCGGGTGGGCGGCGCCCCTGCTGCGTCCCCGGGAGACCCCGCGGCTGTTCCGGGAGCTGCCGCCCCTCCCCCCGCCCCTGCGGCACCTGCGGAGGGTCCGGGCGGGGCCCGGGGGGGCGGAGCTGCTGCTGGGCCCCGCCCACGGTACTGGGATGGACTGGGAGGGACTGGGAGGGACTGGGAGGGGACTGGGAGGGACTGGGAGGGACTGGGGGGGATTGGGGGGGACTGGGATGGGATTGGGTTATACTGGGAGGGACTGGGAGGGGACTGGGATATACTGGAATAGACTGGGAGGGAACTGGGAGGGACTGGGGGGGACTGGGATGGGTTAAAAAGGAGTTTTGGGATTACTGGTTTATACTGGGAGGGACTGGGAGGGGATTGGGGGGGACTGGGAGGGACTGGGAGGGGATTGGGTTATACTGGGAGGGACTGGGAGGGACTGGGAGGGAACTGGGAGGGACTGGGAGGGACTGGGAGGGAACTGGGAGGGACTGGGGTAGACTGGGAGGGAACTGGGAGGGACTGGGAGGGACTGGGAGGGAACTGGGAGGGACTGGGAGGGAACTGGGAGGGACTGGGGTAGACTGGGAGGGACTGGGAGGGAACTGGGAGGGACTGGGTGGGACTGGGAGGGGATTGGGATGGACTGGGAGGGACTGGGAGGGGATTGGGTGGGGATTGGGATATACTGGGATAGACTGGGTGGGGATTGGGAGGGACTGGGAGGGGATTGGGGGGGACTGGGAGGGACTGGGATATACTGGGAGGGACTGGGAAGGGATTGGGGGGGGATTGGGGGGGACTGGGAGGGACTGGGATATACTGGGAGGGACTGGGTGGGGACTGGGAGGGGACTGGGATGGACTGGGAGGGACTGGGAGGGAACTGGGAGGGACTGGAAGGGCACTGGAATGGACTGGGATATACTGGGAGGGATTGGGAGGGGATTGGGACAGACTGGGAGGGGATTGGGGGGGACTGGGAGGGGTTAAAAAAGAGATTTGGGGTTACTGGTTTATACTGGGAGGGACTGGGAGGGACTGGGAGGGGATTGGGGGGGACTGGGATAGACTGGGAGGGGACTGGGAGGGACTGGGAGGGACTGGGAGGGAACTGGGAGGGACTGGGAGGGACTG
This sequence comes from Taeniopygia guttata, assembly GCF_003957565.2. Taxonomy (NCBI): domain Eukaryota; kingdom Metazoa; phylum Chordata; class Aves; order Passeriformes; family Estrildidae; genus Taeniopygia; species Taeniopygia guttata. Next base: position 1,086,738 of record NC_054764.1, read on the forward strand.
GGAGGGGATTGGGGGGGACTGGGAGGGACTGGGATGGACTGGGAGGGACTGGGGGGGATTGGGAGGGAACTGGGAGGGGATTGGGGGGACTGGGATATACTGGGAGGGACTGGGAGGGACTGGGATAGACTGGGAGGGAACTGGGAGGGCACTGGGATAGAGTGGGAGGGACTGGGAGGGCACTGGGAGGGACTGGGAGGGCTGGGAGGGACTGGGAGGGGATTGGGGGGGACTGGGAGGGGACTGGGGGGGACTGGGATAGACTGGGAGGGACTGGGATATACTGGGAGGGGACTGGGATATACTGGGAGGGACTGGGAGGGACTGGGGGGGACTGGGAGGGGATTGGGAGGGATTGGGGGGAACTGGGAGGGACTGGGAGGGGATTGGGGGGGACTGGGATATACTGGGATAGACTGGGAGGGGTTGGGAGGGGATTGGGGGGGACTGGGATATACTGGGATATACTGGGAGGGGATTGGGATAGACTGGGAGGGACTGGGATATACTGGGAGGGGATTGGGGGGGACTGGGAGGGACTGGGGGGGACTGGGATATACTGGGAGGGGACTGAGAGGGGATTGGGGGGGACTGGGAGGAGATTGGGAGGGACTGGGAGGGACTGGGATAGACTGGGAGGGACTGGGAGGTACTGGGAAGGTATTGGGAGGGGATTGGGAGGGACTGGGAGGGACTGGGAGGGACTGGGATAGACTGGGAGGGACTGGGAGGGGATTGGGATAGACTGGGAGGGACTGGGAGGGACTGGGAGGGAAGTGGGATATACTGGGAGGGACTGGGAGGGGATTGGGAGGGGACTGGGGGGGACTGGGGGGGACTGGGAGGGAACTGGGAGGGAACTGGGAGGGGATTGGGGGGGATTGGGAGGGGACTGGGAGGGCACTGGAATGGACTGGGATACTCTGGGATATACTGGGAGGGGATTGGGAGGGACTGGGAGGGGATTGGGTTATACTGGGAGGGACTGGGATGGGTTAAAAAGGAGATTTGGGGTTACTGGTTTATACTGGGAGGGACTGGGATATACTGGGAGGGAACTGGGATATACTGGGATAGACTCGGAGGGGATTGGGGGGACTGGGAGGGACTGGGAGGGAACTGGGAGGGGATTGGGAGGGGATTGGGTTATACTGGGATGGACTGGGATAGACTGGGAGAGGATTGGGATAGACTGGGAGGGGATTAGGATGGACCGGGATAAAGTGGGAGGGAACTGGGATATACTGGGAGGGACTGGGGGGGACTGGGATATACTGGGAGGGACTGGGATGGACTGGGAGCCTTTACTGGGAGTTAGTGGGAGCACTGGGAGCCCTTACTGGGATCACTGGTCTCGCACAGATGACGCCGCCCCCATCGATTACATCATCGCCGATGACGTCACTGATGACGTCACCGATTACGTCACCGATTACGTCACCGCCACCCCCGGGGCCGGAACTGGGACCAGTAAGACCAGTAACACCAGTAACACCAGTGGCACCAGTGGCACCAGTAACACCAGTGGCACCAGTATAACCAGTAACACCAGTAACACCAGTAAGACCAGTGGCAGCCGCCTGAGCGGGGACACCGAGGGCTCCAGTTGGACCAGTATGACCAGTGCCACCAGTATGACCAGTGGTCCCAGTCTAACTGCTCCCAGTATAACCAGTGCCCCCAGTCTGACTGCTCCCAGTGCTCCCAGTCTAACTGCTCCCAGTATAACCAGTGCCCCCAGTATGACTCCTCCCAGTGCTCCCAGTATAACCAGTGCCCCCAGTATGACTCCTCCCAGTGCTCCCAGTATGACCAGTGCCCCCAGTGCCACCAGCCTGACTGTTCCCAGTGCTCCCAGTATGACCAGTCTGACTGCTCCCAGTGTGACCAGTATGACTTCTCCCAGTATGACCAGTGCTCCCAGTCTGACTGCTCCCAGTATGACCAGTGCTCCCAGTCTGACTGCTCCCAGTATGACCAGTATGACCAGTGCTCCCAGCCTGATTCCTCCCAGTATAACCAGTACCCCCAGCCTGACTCCTCCCATTGCTCCCAGTATGACCAGTCTGACTTCTCCCAGTATGACCAGTATAACCAGTGTTCCCAATCTGACTGCTCCCAGTATGACCAGTGCTCCCAGTGTGACTGCTCCCAGTGCTCCCAGTATGACCAGTTCCCCCAGTTGCTCAGCACTGCCAGGCACGGCATTGGTGCCATCGGTGTCGGTTCCAGGCGCGGTTTCGGCGTCGTTGCCGTCGGTGTTGGTGCCGTCGTTGTCGGTGCCATCGGGGCCGGGTGTGGCATCAGTGTCGGTGCCATCGGTGTCGGTTCCGGGCACGGTTTCGGCGTCGGTGTCGACGCCATCAGTGTCGGTTCCGGGCGCAGTTTTGGCATCGTTACCGTCAGCGTCGATGCTGTCAGTGTTGGCGCCATTGGTGTCGGTTCCAGACACGGTTTCGGCATCGGTGTCGTTGCCGTCTGTGTCGGTTCCGGGTGCGGTTTCAGCGTCGGTGTCAGCGCCATCGGTGTCGGTTCCGGGCGCGGTTTCGGTGTCGATGCCATTGGTGTCGGTGCCATCAGTGTCGGTTCCAGGCGCGGTTTCAGTGTCGGCGCCATCGGTGTCGATGCCATCGATGTCGGTGCCATCGGTGTCAGTTTCGGCGTCGCTGCTGTCGGTGTCGGTGCCGTCGTTGTCGGTGCCATCGGGGCCGGGTGTGGCATCAGTGTCGGTGCCATCGGTGTCGGTTCCAGACGTGGTGTCGGCGTCGGTGTCGGCGCCATCGGTGTCGGTGTCGGTGCCGTCGATGTCGGTGCCGGGCACAACGTCAGTGTTGGGATCGGCGCCGTTGGCGTTGGTTCCGGGCGCAGTTTCGGCATCGATGCCGTCAGCGTTGATGCCGTCGGTGTTGGTGCCATCGGTGTCGGTTCCGGGTGCAGTTTCGGTGTCGTTACCGTCGGTATCGGCGCCATCGATGCCATCGGTGCCATCCCCATCCGACCCGGCTCTGGGCCCCCCGTTCCCAGTTCTCCTGCCGGGCCGCGTGCCGGCACCGGGCGCAGTTTCGGTGCCGGTGTCGGTGCCATCGGTGTCGGTTCCAGGTGCAGTTTCGGCGTCATTGCCGTCAGTATCGGCACCATCAATGCCATCGGCGCCGTCCCCATCAGACCCGGCTCTGGGCCCCCCGTTCCCGGTTCTCCTGCCGGGCCGCGTGCCGGCGCCGGGCGCGGTTTCGGTACCGTCAGACCCGGCGCTGGGCCCCCCGTTCCCGGTGCTCCTGCCGGGCCGTGTGCCGGCACCGGGCGCGGTTTCGGTGCCGTTACCGTCGGTTTCGGTGCCGTTACCGTCAGACCCGGCTCTGGGCCCCCCATTCCCGGTGCTCCTGCCGGGCCGCGTGCCGGCACCGGGCACAGTTTCGGTGCCGTTACCGTCGGTTTCGGCACCGTTACCATCAGACCCGGCTCTGGGCCCCCCATTCCCGGTGCTCCTGCCGGGCCGCGTGCCGGCACCGGGCGCGGAGGCGTCGGCGGCGCGCCGGGCGGGGCTGTGGCCGTGGCGGGGCCGTGGGGTGCCGCGGTCGGTGCCACCGGCGCTGTCACCGCGGGAGGTGGCGGTGGCACGCGTGGCCATGGCGGTGGCACGCGCCGCGGGCGCCGGGAGGGCGGCGGGGGCGGCGGCGGTGGAGCCGCGCAGCGGGCGGGTGGTGGCCGTGGGGTGGGACCGGCGTGGGGACGGTGGGGACACCAACGGGGACATTGGGGACATGGGTGGGGACGGCGGGTGGCACCCGCTGCGGCACGCCGCCATGGACTGCATCGCACGCGCGGCGCGGGCGCGGTGTGGACACCGAGGGGACACCGTGAGGACATCAAAAAGTGGCCACCATGGGTGTGGGGACATCAAGGACAGTGTGGGGACATCAAAAAGTGGCCACCAAGAACCAGGGGACATCAGGGGTGGCATGGGGACATCAGAGAGTGGCCACCAAGGACCAGGGGACACCATGGGGACAGCACGATGTGGCCACCAAAGGGACATCAGGGATGGCGTGGGGACATCAAAAAGTGGCCACCAAGGACCAGGGGACATCAGGGACAGGTTGGGGACACCAAAAAGTGGCCACCAAGGACCAGGGGACATCAAGGACAGTGTGGGGACACCTAAAAGTGGCCACCAAGCGGACATCAGGGATGGCACGGGGACATCAGAGTGTGGCCACCAAGGAGACGGTGCAGGGACACCAAAAAGTGGCCACCAAGGACAAGGTGACATCAGGGATGGCACGAGGACATCAAAAAGTGGCCACCAAGGGTGTGGGGACATCAGGGACAGCACTGCAGTGGCGCGGTGTCACCAATGTCATGGTGACCATGGCACTGGGGACAGCATGAGGACAGCACGGTGTCACCAAGGACGAGGTGACATCACGGACACCGTGGGGACACCGCGGTGTCACCAAGGACGCGGTGACACCGGGGACAGCACCGGGAACCTGCGGTGTCACCAAGGACAAGGTGACTTCGGGGACAGCACGAGGACACCGTGGTGTCACCAAGGACAAGGTGACATCAGGGACAGCACCGGGACACCGCGGTGTCACCAAGGGCGCGGTGACATCGGGGACAGCGTGGGGACACCACGGTGTCACCAAGGACGAGGTGACACCGTCACGGCGCGGCGCAGGGGACACCCCGGGGGAGGGGACGGCGGCGTCGGGGCCAAGGTGGCCAAGGTCAGCTCTGATGACGTCATCGCCGGCCACCGTGACGTCACCGCGGGTGACAGCGACCCTGGGGACACCGGTGACGTCATCACCGACTGCGGCATCGGTGACGTCACCGTGGACCTGAGAGGTCACATGCCAGGAGTGACCGAGGAACCCAATGCCACCTCTGGTGCCACCAATGATGTCACCATGGCCAACATTCCCATGGACTTGGTGGCCCTCGGTGACATCCCCATGGAGCTGAGGGGTTACATCATGCCAGGAGTGACCGAGGAACCCAATGCCACCCCTGATGCCACCTCTGGTGCCACCAATGATGTCACCATGGCCAAAATCCCCATGGACCTCAGGGGTGACACGGACCCAGGAGTGACCGAGGAACCCAATGCCACCCTTGATGCCACCTCTGGTGCCACCAATGATGTCACCACCACCATCCACGGCGTCCCCATGGACCTGGTGGCCTTTGGTGACATCCCCATGGACCTGAGGGGTCACATGGACCCAGGAGTGACCGAGGAACCCAATGCCACCCCTGATGCCACCAACCACGTCCCCATGGCCAACATCCCCATGGACCCAGGAATGACTGAGGACCCCAATGCCACCTCTGATGCCACCTCTGGTGCCACCAACGATGGCCCCATGGACCTGGTGGCCCTCGGTGACATCCCCATGGACCTGAAGGGTCACAAGGACCCAAGAGTGACTGAGGAACCCAATGCCACCTCTGATGCCACCAACGACGTCCCCACGGCCACCATCCACGGCGTCCCCCTGGACCTGCTGGCGCTGGGCGACGTCCCGCTGGACCTGACGGGTTACGTCATCCCGGGGGCGGCCGAGTGCCGCGATGCCATCCCTGGTGCCACCAATGATGTCACCATGGCCAACATCCCCATGGACCTGAAGGGTCACATGGACCCAGGAGTGACCAAGGACCTCGATGCCACCCCTGATGCCACCTCTGATGTCACCATGGACCTGAGGGGTCAAACGGACCCAGGAGTGACCGAGGAGCCCAATGCCACCTCTGATGCCACCAATGATGTCACTATGGACCTGATGGGTCACATCATGCCAAGAATGACCGAGGACCTCAATGCCATCTCTGATGTCACCATGGCCAAAATCCCCACGGACCTGATGGGTCACATGGACCCAGGAGTGACCAAGGAACCCAATGCCACCCCTGATGCCACCAACGACGTCCCCATGGCCACCATCCACGGCGTCCCCCTGGACCTCCTGGCGCTGGGCGACGTCCCGGTGGACCTGACGGGTTACGTCATCCCGGGGGTGGCCGAGTGCCACGATGCCACCCCTGGTGACAACGGTGACAACGGTGACAACGGTGACAACGAGGGGTACCTTCTGTTGGGCTGCGACGTGTTCGTGACGCGGGAGCCGTGCGCGCTCTGCGCCATGGCGCTGCTCCACGCCCGCGTGCGCCGCGTCTTCTACGGCCGCGCCAGCGCCCAGGGAGCGCTGGGCACCCGCTACGGGCTGCACGGGCACCCGCGCCTCAACCACCGCTACCGGGTGTGGGAACTGGGAACTGGGAGCACTGGGAGTACTGGGAGCACTGGGAGAACTGGGAGAACTGGGAATGGGTGATTGGGGACATTGGTGGGACATTGATGGACATTGATGGGACATTGGGCACGGGCACCCGTGGCTCAACCACCGCTACCGGGCCTGGGAGATGGGCACTGGGGGAACTGGGAGAACTGGGAGAACTGGGAATGGGTGATTGGGACGTTGGTGGGACATTGATGGACATTGATGGACATTGGTGGGACATTGGGGACACCGGGCACGGGCACCCGCGCCTCAACCACCGCTACCGGGCCTGGGAGATGGGCACTGGGGGAACTGGGAGAACTGGGATGGGCACTGGGAGAACTGGGAATGGGTGATTTGAGATGTTGGTGGGACATTGATGGACATTGATGGGACATTGATGGACATTGGGCACCCGCTACGGGCTGCACGGGCACCCGCGCCTCAACCACCGCTACCGGGCCTGGGAGATGGGCACTGGGGGAACTGGGAGAACTGGGATGGGCACTGGGAGAACTGGGAGCACTGGGAATGGGTGATTGGGGATACTGGGAGAACTGGGAATGGGTAATTGGGGACATTGGTGGGACATTGGGCACCCGCTACGGGCTGCACGGGCACCCGCGCCTCAACCACCGCTACCGGGTCTGGGAGATGGGCACTGGGGGAACTGGGAGCACTGGGAGAACTGGGATGGGCACTGGGAGAACTGGGAGAACTGGGAATGGGTGATTGGGGACGTTGGTGGGACATTGATGGGACATTGATGGACATTGGTGGGACATTGGGTGTGTGCCATGGTTGGCACTGGGATGGGCACTGGGAGGACTGGGATGGGCACTGGGAGAACTGGGAGCACTGGGATGGGCACTGGGAGAACTGGGAGCACTGGGAATGGGTGATTGGGACGTTGGTGGGACATTGATGGACATTGGTGGGACATTGGTGGGACATTGGGCACCCGCTACGGGCTGCACGGGCACCCGCGCCTCAACCACCGCTACCGGGCCTGGGAACTGGGGACTGGGGGAACTGGGAGAACTGGGATGGGCACTGGGAGCACTGGGAGCACTGGGAGTACTGGGATGGGCACTGGGAGTACTGGGAGAACTGGGATGGGCACTGGGAGAACTGGGAGCACTGGGAATGGGTGATTGGGGACGTTGGTGGGACATTGATGGACATTGATGGACATTGGTGGACATTGGTGGACATGCCATGGCCGGCATGGGCACCCACGGCTCTACCGGGCATGGGACATGGGCATTGGGAGCACTGGGAGCACTGGGATGGGCACTGGGGGCACTGGGAGAACTGGGAGCACTGGGAATGGGTGATTGGGGACATTGGTGGGACATTGATGGACATTGATGGGACACTGGGGACACCGGGCACGGGCACCCGCTACGGGCTGCACGGGCACCCGCGCCTCAACCACCGCTACCGGGCCTGGGAGATGGGGACTGGGGGAACTGGGAGAACTGGGAGCACTGGGAGAACTGGGAATGGGTGATTTGGGGTACTGGGAGAACTGGGAATGGGTGATTGGGGACGTTGGTGGGACATTGATGGACATTGATGGGACATTGGGGACACTGGGCATGGGCACCCGCGGCTCAACCACCGCTACCGGGTATGGCACATGGGTACTGGGAGCACTGGGAGCACTGGGAGAACTGGGAATGGGTGATTTGAGATACTGGGAGCACTGGGAATGGGTGATTGGGGACATTGGTGGGACATTGGTGGGACATTGGTGGGACATTGATGGACATTGGGTGTGTGCCATGGTCGGCACGGGCACCCGCGGCTCAACCACCGCTACCGGGTCTGGGAGATGGGAACTGGGAGAACTGGGAGAACTGGGAGAACTGGGGGAACTGGGAGAACTGGGAATGGGTGATTGGGGACATTGGTGGGACATTGATGGACATTGATGGACATTGATGGACATTGGGGACATTGGGCGTGTGCCATGGCTGGCACTGGGATGGGCACCGGGGGCACTGGGAGAACTGGGAGCACTGGGAGAACTGGGAATGGGTGATTGGGGACATTGGTGGGACATTGGGCACGGGCACCCGCGCCTCAACCACCGCTACCGGGTGTGGGAACTGGGAACTGGGAGAACTGGGAGAACTGGGAGCACTGGGAGAACTGGGAGAACTGGGAATGGGTGATTTGGGTTGCTGGGAGCACTGGGAATGGGTGATTGGGGACATTGATGGACATTGATGGACATTGGGTGTGTGCCATGGTCGGCACGGGCACCCGCGGCTCAACCACCACTACCGGGTCTGGGAACTGGGGACTGGGAGCACTGGGAGCACTGGGATGGGCACTGGGAGAACTGGGAGAACTGGGAGAACTGGGAATGGGTGATTGGGGACGTTGGTGGGACATTGATGGACATTGATGGACATCGGTGGGACACTGGGCACCCGCTACGGGCTGCACAGGCACCCGCGGCTCAACCACCGCTACCGGGTCTGGGAGATGGGGACTGGGAGAACTGGGAGAACTGGGAGCACTGGGAGAACTGGGAATGGGTGATTTGGGACATTGGTGGGACATTGATGGACATTGATGGACATTGATGGGACATTGATGGGACATTGATGGGACATTGATGGACATTGGGCATGGGCACCCGCACCTCAACCACCGCTACCGGGTCTGGGAACTGGGAACTGGGGGAACTGGGAGAACTGGGAGAACTGGGAGCACTGGGAGAACTGGGAATGGGTGATTTGAGATGTTGGTGGGACATTGATGGACATTGATGGGACATTGATGGACATTGGGCACCCCCTACGGGCTGCACGGGCACCCGCGCCTCAACCACCGCTACCGGGTCTGGGAACTGGGGACTGGGGGCACTGGGAGAACTGGGAGCACTGGGAGAACTGGGAGAACTGGGAATGGGTGACTGGGGACGTTGGTGGGACATTGATGGACATTGATGGGACATTGATGGACATTGATGGACATTGGGCACCCGCTACGGGCTGCACGGGCACCCGCGGCTCAACCACCGCTACCGGGCATGGACAGGGCTGGCACCTACTGGGCATAATGGGAGCACTGGGAGAACTGGGAGAACTGGGAATGGGTGACTGAAAGTGAGAATTAAAAGGATTTTTGAAGAGTTTTGGGTTTGGTTTTGGTTTTGCACCAAACCACGGCCACCATCACCCATCCATGGCCAATGTCACCCAACCACGGCCACCATCACCCATCCATGGCCAATGTCACCCATCCATGGCCACCATCACCCATCCATGGCCACCATCACCCATCCATGGCCAATGTCACCCATCCATGGCCACCATCACCCATCCATGGCCACCATCACCCATCCATGGCCACCATCACCCATCCATGGCCACCATCACCCATCCATGGCCACCATCACCCATCCATGGCCACCATCACCCAACCACGGCCACCATCACCCATCCATGGCCACCATGATCTAACCATGGCCACCATCACCCATCCATGGCCACCATCACCCAACCATGGCCACCATCACCCAACCATGGCCACCATCACCCAACCATGGCCACCATCACCCATCCATGGCCACCATCACCCATCCATGGCCACCATCACCCAACCACGGCCACCGAAACCCAACCATGGCCACCATCACCCAACCACGGCCACCGAAACCCAACCATGGCCACCATCACCCAACCATGGCCACCATCACCCAACCATGGCCACCATCACCCAACCATGGCCACCATCACCCAACCACGGCCACCATCACCCATCCATGGCCACCATCACCCAACCATGGCCACCATCACCCAACCATGGCCACCATCACCCACCCATGGCCACCATGACCCATCCATGGCCACCATCACCCAACCATGGCCACCATCACCCAACCATGGCCACCATCACCCACCCATGGCCACCATCACCCATCCATGGCCACCATCACCCATCCATGGCCACCATCACCCATCCATGGCCACCATCACCCATCCATGGCCAATGTCACCCAACCATGGCCACCATCACCCACCCATGGCCACCATCACCCAACCATGGCCACCATCACCCATCCATGGCCACCATCACCCATCCATGGCCACCATCACCCAACCATGGCCACCATCACCCATCCATGGCCACCATCACCCATCCACGGCCACCATCACCCATCCATGGCCACCATCACCCATCCATGGCCACCATCACCCAACCATGGCCACCATCACCCACCCATGGCCACCATCACCCAGCCATGGCCACCATCACCCACCCATGGCCACCATCACCCAGCCATGGCCACCATCACCCATCCATGGCCACCATCACCCACCCATGGCCACCATGACCCAGCCATGGCCACCATCACCCATCCACGGCCACCATCACCCATCCATGGCCAATGTCACCCAACCACGGCCACCATCACCCACCCATGGCCACCATCACCCATCCATGGCCACCATCACCCAACCATGGCCACCATCACCCATCCATGGCCACCATGACCCAACCATGGCCACCATCACCCACCCATGGCCACCATCACCCAACCATGGCCACCATCACCCATCCATGGCCACCATCACCCATCCATGGCCACCATCACCCATCCATGGCCACCATCACCCATCCATGGCCACCATCACCCATCCATGGCCAATGTCACCCATCCATGGCCACCATCACCCAACCACGGCCACCATCACCCATCCACGGCCACCATCACCCACCCATGGCCAATGTCACCCATCCATGGCCAATGTCACCCATCCACGGCCAATGTCACCCAACCACGGCCACCATCACCCAACCATGGCCACCATGACCCATCCATGGCCACCATCACCCATCCACGGCCAATGTCACCCATCCACGGCCAATGTCACCCATCCACGGCCAATGTCACCCAACCACGGCCACCATCACCCAACCACGGCCACCATCACCCAACCATGGCCACCATCACCCAACCATGGCCACCATGACCCAACCACGGCCACCATCACCCAACCATGGCCAATGTCACCCATCCATGGCCACCATCACCCAACCATGGCCACCATCACCCATCCATGGCCACCATCACCCAACCATGGCCACCATCACCCATCCATGGCCAATGTCACCCAACCATGGCCACCATCACCCAACCATGGCCACCATCACCCATCCATGGCCACCATCACCCAACCATGGCCACCATCACCCATCCATGGCCAATGTCACCCATCCATGGCCACCATCACCCAACCATGGCCACCATCACCCAACCATGGCCAATGTCACCCATCCATGGCCACCATCACCCATCCATGGCCACCATCACCCACCCATGGCCACCATCACCCAACCACGGCCACCATCACCCAACCATGGCCACCATCACCCATCCATGGCCACCATCACCCAACCATGGCCACCATCACCCAACCACGGCCACCATCACCCATCCATGGCCACCAGAACCCAGCCATGGCCACCATGACCCATCCATGGCCACCATCACCCAACCATGGCCACCATCACCCATCCACGGCCACCATCACCCAACCATGGCCAATGTCACCCATCCATGGCCACCATCACCCATCCATGGCCAATGTCACCCATCCATGGCCACCATCACCCAACCATGGCCACCATCACCCAACCATGGCCAATGTCACCCATCCATGGCCACCATCACCCAACCATGGCCAATGTCACCCAACCATGGCCACCATCACCCACCCATGGTCACCATCACCCAACCATGGCCACCATCACCCAACCATGGCCACCATCACCCATCCATGGCCACCATCACCCATCCATGGCCACCATCACCCATCCATGGCCACCATCACCCATCCATGGCCACCATCACCCAACCATGGCCACCATCACCCATCCATGGTCACCATCACCCAACCATGGCCATCATCACCCAGCCATGGCCACCATCACCCAACCATGGCCACCATCACCCATCCATGGTCACCATCACCCAACCATGGCCAATGTCACCCATCCATGGCCACCATCACCCAACCATGGCCACCATCACCCAACCATGGCCACCATCACCCAACCATGGCCAATGTCACCCAACCATGGCCACCATCACCCAACCACGGTCACCATCACCCAACCATGGCCACCATCACCCAACCATGGCCACCATCACCCATCCATGGCCACCATCACCCAACCATGGCCACCATCACCCATCCATGGCCACCATCACCCACCCACGGCCACCATCACCCATCCATGGCCACCATCACCCATCCATGGCCAATGTCACCCATCCATGGCCACCATCACCCAACCATGGCCACCATCACCCATCCACGGCCACCATCACCCATCCACGGCCACCATCACCCACCCATGGCCAATGTCACCCATCCATGGCCAATGTCACCCATCCACGGCCAATGTCACCCAACCACGGCCACCATCACCCAACCATGGCCACCATCACCCAACCATGGCCACCATGACCCAACCACGGCCACCATCACCCAACCATGGCCAATGTCACCCATCCATGGCCACCATCACCCAACCATGGCCACCATCACCCATCCATGGCCACCATCACCCAACCATGGCCACCATCACCCATCCATGGCCAATGTCACCCAACCATGGCCACCATCACCCAACCATGGCCACCATCACCCATCCATGGCCACCATCACCCAACCATGGCCACCATCACCCATCCATGGCCAATGTCACCCATCCATGGCCACCATCACCCAACCATGGCCACCATCACCCAACCATGGCCAATGTCACCCATCCATGGCCACCATCACCCATCCATGGCCACCATCACCCACCCATGGCCACCATCACCCAACCACGGCCACCATCACCCAACCATGGCCACCATCACCCATCCATGGCCACCATCACCCAACCATGGCCACCATCACCCAACCACGGCCACCATCACCCATCCATGGCCACCAGAACCCAGCCATGGCCACCATGACCCATCCATGGCCACCATCACCCAACCATGGCCACCATCACCCATCCACGGCCACCATCACCCAACCATGGCCAATGTCACCCATCCATGGCCACCGTCACCCAACCATGGCCACCATCACCCATCCATGGCCAATGTCACCCATCCATGGCCACCATCACCCAACCATGGCCAATGTCACCCATCCATGGCCACCGTCACCCATCCATGGCCACCATCACCCAACCATGGCCAATGTCACCCAACCATGGCCACCATCACCCACCCATGGTCACCATCACCCAACCATGGCCACCATCACCCAACCATGGCCACCATCACCCATCCATGGCCACCATCACCCATCCATGGCCACCATCACCCATCCATGGCCACCATCACCCATCCATGGCCACCATCACCCAACCATGGCCACCATCACCCATCCATGGTCACCATCACCCAACCATGGCCATCATCACCCAGCCATGGCCACCATCACCCAACCATGGCCACCATCACCCATCCATGGTCACCATCACCCAACCATGGCCAATGTCACCCATCCATGGCCACCATCACCCAACCATGGCCACCATCACCCATCCACGGCCACCATCACCCAACCATGGCCACCATCACCCAACCATGGCCACCATCACCCATCCACGGCCACCATCACCCATCCATGGCCAATGTCACCCAACCATGGCCACCATCACCCATCCATGGTCACCATCACCCAACCACAGCCACCATTGTCACCTCTGGGCCACCCATGGCCACCCTGAGGCCCCTAATGGCCACCCTGAGCCCCCCAATGTCACCTCTGGGTCACTGGTGTCACCTCTGGGAGCACTGGGAGATACTGGCGGGGGTAACTGGGAGCACTGGGAGGATACTGGGAGCACTGGGACCATACTGGGGGATACTGGGGGGGGTAACTGGGATCACTGGGAGGGCACTGGGAGCACTGGGACCATACTGGGGGATACTGGGGCATACTGGGAGCACTGGGACCATACTGGGAGCCAAACTGGGAGGGCACTGGGAGCACTGGGAGCACTGGGAGCATACTGGGAGTCAAACTGGGAGGGCACTGGGAGGGCACTGGGGAGCACTGGGACCATACTGGGGGATACTGGGGCATACTGGGAGGGCACTGGGACCATACTGGGACCATACTGGGAGCATACTGGGAGCATACTGGGAGGGCACTGGGAGCACTGGGAACATACTGGGAGCACACTGGGGGATACTGGGACCATACTGGGAGCACTGGGAGGGCACTAGGGGATACTGGGATCATACTGGGAGCATACTGGGAGATACTGGGAGCACTGGGAACATACTGGGGGATACTGGGACCATACTGGGAGCACTGGGAGCATACTGGGAGTACTGGGACCATACTGGGAGCACTGGGAGCATAATGGGGGATACTGGGAGCACTGCGAGGGCACTGGGACTGCACTGGGAGCACTGGGAACATACTGGGAGCATACTGGGGGATACTGGGAGCACTGGGAGCATACTGGGAGCACTGGGAGTGCACTGGGAGCACTGGGAGCATACTGGGAGGGCACTGGGACCATACTGGGAGAATACTGGGAGCACTGGGACCATACTAGGACCATACTGGGAGCACTGGGACCATACTGGGACCATACTGGGAGGGCACTGGGACCATACTGGGAATGTACTGGGAGGGTACTGGGACCATACTGGGAGCACTGGGAGGGCACTGAGACCATACTGGGAGTGTACTGGGGGATACTGGGACCATACTGGGACCATACTGGGAGCACTGGGACCATACTGGGAGCACAGGGAGCATACTGGGACCGTACTGGGACCATACTGGGAGCACTGGGAGGGCGCTCCCAGCTGCGGGAAGCCGCAAACCAGTACAAACCATTACAAACCAGTTCAAACCAGTTCAAAATAAAACAAACCAGTTCAAAATTAAACAAACCAGTTCAGCACCGATTACGGTGACGTCACTCCTTTAACATACATAGAGACGCTGACCCCGCCCCCTGCGTGACGTCAGCGGCCCCGCCCCGCGCAGGCGCAGTCAGAGTCGAGGCTCCGTCGGGCCCCGTTGTTGCAGCGGGGGCGCCGCGGGCCGGCGTGACGTAATCAGTGACGTCATGACGCCGCGCTCATCACGTGCTGCCCGCAGGGGCGGGGCAGGTCAGGATGTACCGCACTGACGATGCCCAACATGGCGGCCGTGAGGGATTTACAGCGCGGAGTCCTCGCTGAGGTCACCGCGACACCGCGACACCGCGACACCGCTGTCGCGACATCCGCGACACTCCCCCCGCCCCGCCCCGCCCGGTCCCGCACCGAAATTCCCGTTTGGAACGGAGTTTCGGGACGGAATCGCGGCGGGTTCGGCTCCCGGCGTGCACCGCGCGGTGATTTGCATACAGGGCGCGCACCGGGTGGTGGTTGGGCGCGGGAAATGGGGTTGGTTGGCGGGAATTTGGGCGGGGGAGGGGCAAAGGGGGTTTGGGGGGGACTTGGGGGGGTTTGGGGGGGGGCTTCGGGGATTTGGGGACCCCCAGGGGGAATTTAGGGGGTCTGGGATGGGGTCGGGGGGGGTTTGGGGGGGGTCTCTGGGGAGGGGAATTGGGGGAGAGGCTGAAGGAATTTGGGGGATTTGGGGGGGTCTGGGGGGTCTGGGGGGTCTGGGGGGCCTTGGGGGAGGGGCTGGGGGATTTGGGGACTCCCCCCCCAGGGGGGATTTGGGGACCCCCAGGGGGAATTTGGGGGGGGCAAGGGGGGATTTGGGGGGGACATGGGGGGTCTGGGGGGACTTGGGGGGGTCTGGGGGATTTGGGTGGTTTGGGGGGTCACTGGGGAGGGGAATTGGGGGAGGGGCTGAGGGAATTTGGGGGATTTGGGGACCCCCAGGGGGAATTTGGGGGGTCTGGGATGGGGTCGGGGGGGGGTTGGGGGGGGGGTCACTGGGGAGGGGAATTGGGGGAGGGGTTGGGGGATTTGGGGACCCCCCCGGGGGGATTTGGGGACCCCCGAGTGGATTTTGGGGACCCCTGAAGGGATTTTGGGCACCCCGGGATGGGGTTGGGGGATCGCTTGAGGGGTTTTTTTGGGGGGGTCTGGGGGGTTTTGGGGACCCCCGGATGATTTTAGGAGGATTTTGGGGACCCCCAGGGTGATTTTGGGGGGTCCCCGGGTGGATTTTGGGGTCCCCCCGCGCTCAGAGCGCCCCCCGGTGGCAGAGCAGGACCCGGACCAGCAGCAGCAGCTCCGACAGGGCCGGGGGGACACTGGGGGGGGAGGGGCAGAAATGGGGGGTCAGGGGGGACCCCAAAATCCCCCCGGGACCCCAAAAACCCCCCGGGACCCCAAAATCCCCCCGGGACCCCCAAAATCCCCCCGGGACCCCCCCGGACTCACCTGAGCACCAACGAGGCCCAGAGGGCGGCGCCGTCCCAGGCCCAGAGCCAGCCCAGGGTGAGCCCCAAAACTGCCCCAAAATGGGACCCCAGAGCTGGGGGGATCATCGGAAAATACCCCAAAATTCAACTGAGATACCCCAAAAATCCCACAGACCCCCCCAGGGCTGGGGGTATCGGAAAACACCCCAAAAATCCACTGAGAGACCCCAAAAATCCCACAGACCCCCCGTGAGACCCCAGGGCTGGGGGGTATCGGAAAACACCCCAAAATTCACTGAGACACCCCAAAAATCCACTGAGAGACCCCAAAAATCCACTGAGAGACCCCAAAATTCACTGAGAGACCCCAAAAATACACTGAAACACCCCAAAAATCCACTGAGAGACCCCAAAATTCACTGAGAGACCCCAAAAATCCACGGAGACACCCCAAAAATCCACTGAGACACCCCCGTGAGACCCCAGGGCTGAGGGTATCGGAAAACACCCCAAAAATCCACTGAGGCACCCCAAAAATCCACTGAGACACCCCAAAAATCCACCGAGACCCCCCAAAATTCACTGAGAGACCCCCAAAATCCCACAGACCCCCCCCCCCAGAGCTGGGGGTATCGGAAAATACCCCAAAAATTACTGAGGCACCCCAAAAATCACAGAAACACCCCAAAAATACACTGAGAGACCCCAAAAATACACTGAGACACCCCCCAGGGCTGAGGGTATCGGAAAACACCCCAAAAATCACAGAAATACCCCAAAATTCACTGAGACACCCCAAAAATACACTGAGGCACCCCAAAAATCCACTGAGACACCCTAAAATTCACTGAGACACCCCAAAATTCACTGAGACACCCCAAAAATACACTGAGAGACCCCAAAAATCCCACAGAGCCCCCCCAGGGCTGGGGGTATCGGAAAATACCCCAAAATTCACTGAGGCACCCCAAAATTCACTGAGAGACCCCAAAAATCACTGAGAGACCCCAAAAATCCACTGAGACACCCCAAAAATCCACTGAGAGACCCCAAAAATTCACTGAGAGGCACCCCAAAAATACACTGAGAGACCCCAAAAATCCCACAGACCCCCCCCCAGGGCTGAGGGTATCGGAAAACACCCCAAAATTCACTGAGACACCCTAAAAATACACTGAGAGACCCCAAAATTCACTGAGACACCCCAAAATTCACAGAGACACCCCAAAAATCCAATGAGACACCCCAAAAATCCACAGAAACACCCCAAAAATCACCGAGACAAATCCACTGAGAGACCCCAAAAATCACCGAGATACCCCAAAAATCCACTGAGACACCCAAAAAATCCACTGAGAGACACCCCAAAAATCACCTGAGACACCCCAAAAAATCACTGAGAGACCCCAAAAATCACCGAGACACCCCAAAAATCCACTGAGGCACCCCAAAAATCCACTGAGACACCCCAAAAATCCACTGAGAGACCCCAAAAATCACTGAGACACCCCAAAATACACTGAGGCACCCCAAAAATCCACTGAGACACCCCAAAAATCACCGAGGGCCCCCCAAATCCCCCAAATTCCCCTTCAAATTTCCCAAATCCCCCAAATTCCTCCCCAAATTCCCCCCTAAATCACCCCCAAATCCCCCAAATCCTCAAAATTCTCCCCCAAATCCCTCCTCAAATCCACCCAAATCCCCCCAAATTTCCCGAAATCCCCCAAATTTCCTCAAATCCCCCAAATTTCCCCAAATCCCCCAAATTTCCTCAAATCCCCCCTCAAATCCCCCTAAATGATCCAAATACCTCCTCAAATCCCCCAAATCCTCAAAATTCTCCCCCAAATTCCCAAAATCCCCCGAATTTCCCCTCAAAACCCCCAATTCCCCCATCAAATTACCCCAGATCCCCCCAAATTTCCCCAAATCCCCCAATTTCCCCCAAATTTCCCCTCAAATCCCCAAAATTCACCCCAATTTTCCCCAAATCACCCCTCAAATCCCCCAATTCCCCCCTCAAATTTCCCCAAATCCCCCAAATTCCTCCTCAAATCCCCCAAATTTCCGAAAATCCTGAAAATTCTCCCCCAAATCCCCCCAAATTCCCCAAAATTCCACTGAAAATCCCCTAAATCCCCCCTCAATCAACCCCAAATCCCCCAAATTTCCCCTCAAATCCCCCAAATCCCGGGACCAGCCCCCCCATATTTGGGTCCCTCCTCCCATTTTGGGGTCCCCCCCCATTTTTGGGCTCCCTCCCCCGTTTTTGGGTTCCCTCTCCCCATTTTTGGGGTCCCTCCCCCCATTTTTGGGGTCCCTCCCCCCATTTTTGGGGACCCCCGTTTTTGGGGACCCCTCCCCGTTTTTGGGGTCCCCTCCCCGTTTTTGGGGTCCCTCCCCCCATTTTTGGGTTCCCTCCCCCGTTTTTGGGGTCCCTCCCCCATTTTTGGGGTCCCTCCTCCCATTTTTGGGGTCCCTCCCCCCATTTTTGGGGTCCCTCCCCCGTTTTTTGGGTCCCTCTCCCCATTTTTAGGTCCCCTCCCCCATTTTTGGGGTCCCTCCCCCCATATTTGGGGTCCCCCCCCCCATTTTTGGTTTCCCCCCCCCCATTTTTGGGGTCCCTCCCCCATATTTGGGATCCCCCCCCCATTTTTGGGTTCCCTCCCCATTTTTGGGGTCCCTTCCCCATTTTTGGGTTCCCTCCCCATTTTTGGGGTCCCTCCCCCCATTTTTGGGGTCCCTCCTCAATTTTTGGGTTCCCTCCCCCATTTTTGGGGTTCCCCCCCCGTTTTTGGGGTCCCTCCCCCCATTTTTGGGGTCCCTTCCCATTTTTGGGGTCCCTCCCCCCATTTTTGGGGTCCCTCCCCCCATTTTTGGGGTCCCTTCCCCCATTTTTGGGTTCCCCCCCCCATTTTTGGGATCCCCCCCCGTTTTTGGGGTCCCTCTCCCCATTTTTGGGGTCCCTCCCCCCATTTTTGGGTTCCCTCCCCCCCATTTTTGGGGTCCCCCCATTTTTTGGGGTCCCTCCCCCCATTTTTGGGGTCCCTCCCCCCATTTTTGGGGTCCCTCCCCCATTTTTGGGTTCTCTCCCCCCATTTTTGGGTTCCCTCTCCCCATTTTTGGGGTCCCTCCCCCCATTTTTGGGGTCCCTGCCCCATTTTTGGGGTCCCTCCCCCCGTTTTTGGTTTCCCCCCCCATTTTTGGGGTCCCTCCCCCACTTTTGGGGTCCCTCCCCCCATTTTTGGGGTCCCTCCCCCATTTTTGGGGTCCCTCCCCCCGTTTTTGGGGTCCCTCCCCCATTTTTGGGGTCCCTCCCCATTTTTGGGGTCCCTCCCCCCATTTTTGGGGTCCCTCCCCATTTTTGGGGTCCCTCTCCCCGTTTTTGGGTTCCCTCCCCCCATTTTTGGGGTCCCCCCCATTTTTGGGGTCCCCTCCCCCATTTTTGGGGTCCCCCCCCCGTTTTTGGGGACCCCCAGGATACAGCCGAGGCTCTGTCCCGAGTGGAACATGGAGACCCCCGAGAAGAACCCCAAAAATTCCAGCCCGAGGAGCGCCAGGGACCCCCCGAGGGCCCCCCAGAACCTGCGGGGGGAAAGGGGTGAGAAAAACACAAAAACCCCCAAAATTCCGCCCAAAAAATCCCAAAAAAATTCCAAAATCCCCCCAAAATCCCCCCAAAAACCCCCCCAAAATCCCCCCTAAAATCCCCCCCCCAAAAACCCCCAAATCCCCCCAAAATCCCCCCCAAAAACCCCAAAATCTGACCCAAAAAATCCCAAATCCCCCCCCAAAATCCCCCCAAAAAACCCCCACAAAAACCCCAAAATACTCCCCAAAAAACCCCAAAATCCCCCCAAAAACCCCAAAACCTGCGGGGAAAAAGGGAGTGAGGAAAACCCCAAAAACCCCAAAATCCCACCCAAAAAATCCCAAAATCCCCCCCAGAAAACCCAAAACCTGTGGGGGGAAAAGGGGGTGAGAAAAACCCCAAAAAACCCCAAAATCCCACCCAAAATTCCCCGCCAAAAAATCCCAAAATCCCACCCAAAAAACCCTCAAAATCCCACCCAAGAAATCCTCAAATCCCCCCAAAATTCCCCCCAAATGCCCCCCAAAAAACCCCAAAACCTGCGGGGAGAAAGGGGTGAGAAAAAACCAAAAACCCCAAAATCCCACCCAAAAAATTCCCAAATCCCACCCAAAAAATCCAAAACCTGCGGGGGAAAAGGGAGTGAGAAAAACCCAAAATACCCCAAAATCCCACCCAAAAAATCCCAAATTCCCCCAAAATCCGCCCCAAAAAACCCAAAACCTGTGGGGGAAAAAGGGGTGAGACAACCCCCAAAAAACCCCAAAATCCCACCAAAAAAAATTCCCAAAATCCCACCCAAAAAATCCCAAAATCCCACCCAAAAAACCCAAAATCTGCGGGGAAAAAGGGGTGAGACAACCCCCAAAAAACCCCAAAATCCCACCCAAAAAATGCCCAAATCCCACCCAAAAAATCCAAAACCTGCGGGGGGAAAAGGGAGTGAGAAAAACCCAAAAAAACACAAAATCCCCCCAAAATCCCACCCAGAAAACCCAAAACCTGCGGGGGAAAAGGGGATGAGATAAACCCAAAATCCCCAAAATCCCCCCCAAAAAATCCCAAAATCCCCCCCAAAAACCCCAAAATCCCCTCCCAAAGAACCCCAAATCCCCCTCAAAAAAAAACCCAAATCCCCCTCAAAAAACCCCAAAATCCCCCCCAAAAAACCAAAATTCTCCCCCAAAAAACCCCAAATCCTCCCGAAAAAAACCCCAAAATCCCCCCAAAAAACCCTCAAATCCTCCACAAAAAAAAACCCCAAAAAAACCCCAAAATTCTCCCAAAAAAACCCCCAAATTTCCCAAAATTACCCCCAAAATCCCCCCCAGGGACCCTCCTGGGAGCACTGGTCTGCACTGGTCTGTACTGGTCTGTACTGGTCTGTACTGGTCCGTACTGGTCTATACTGGTCCGTACTGGTCCATACTGGTCTGTACTGGTCTATACTGGTCTATACTGGTTTATACTGGTCCATACTGGTTTATACTGGTCCATACTGGTTTATACTGGTCCATACTGGTTTATACTGGTCCATACTGGTCCATACTGGTCTATACTGGTCCGTACTGGTCCGTACTGGTCCATACTGGTCCATACTGGTCTGTACTGGTTTATACTGGTCCGTACTGGTCTGTACTGGTCTGTACTGGTCCGTACTGGTCTGTACTGGTCTATACTGGTCTGTACTGGTCTATACTGGTCTATACTGGTCTGTACTGGTCTGTACTGGTCTGTACTGGTTTATACTGGTCCGTACTGGTCTGTACTGGTCTGTACTGGTCCGTACTGGTCTGTACTGGTCTGTACTGGTCCATACTGGTCCATACTGGTCTATACTGGTCTGTACTGGTCTGTACTGGTTTATACTGGTCCGTACTGGTCTGTACTGGTCTGTACTGGTCCGTACTGGTCTGTACTGGTCTATACTGGTCTGTACTGGTCCATACTGGTCTATACTGGTCTGTACTGGTCTATACTGGTCTGTACTGGTCCATACTGGTCCATACTGGTCCATACTGGTCTATACTGGTCTGTACTGGTCTGTACTGGTTTATACTGGTCTGTACTGGTCTATACTGGTCTGTACTGGTCTGTACTGGTCCGTACTGGTCTGTACTGGTTTATACTGGTCCGTACTGGTTTATACTGGTCTGTACTGGTCTATACTGGTCCGTACTGGTCCGTACTGGTCCATACCGGTCCGTACTGGTCTATACTGGTTTATACTGGTCTGTACTGGTCTATACTGGTTTATACTGGTTTATACTGGTTTATACTGGTTTATACTGGTCCATACTGGTTTCACTCACCCCGGCTCCGGTTCCCCCGAGGGCAGCGTGGGCGGGTCCTGGGGAAAGGGGCGGAGTCAGAACAGGCCACGCCCACCCTCATTAGCATATTCTGACCCCGCCCATCCTCATTAGCATGCCCTGACCCCATCCTCATTAGCATATCATGACCCCGCCCATCCTCATTAGCATATCCTGAGCCCACCCATACTCATTAGCATATTCTGACCCCGCCCATCCTCATTAGCATATTCTGACCCCGCCCATCCTCATTAGCATGCCCTGACCCATCCTCATTAGCATATCCTGACCCCGCCCATCCTCATTAGCATGCCCTGACCCCATCCTCATTAGCATATTCTGACCCCGCCCTTCCTCATTAGCATGTCCTGACCCTGCCCATCCTCAGTAGCATATCCTGACCCCGCCCATCCTCATTAGCATATCCTGACCCCGCCCATCCTCGTTAGCATATCATTACCCAGCCCAACATCATTAGCATATTCTGACCCCGCCCATCCTCATTAGCATGCCCTGACCCATCCTCATTAGCATGCCCTGACCCCATCCTCATTAGCATATCCTGACCCATCCTCATTAGCATGCCCTGACCCCTCCTCATTAGCATATCCTGACCCCGCCCATCCTCATTAGCATATCCTGACCCCGCCCATCCTCATTAGCATGCCGAGGTGCGCCGCCATCATGAGGAACCGCCCGGGCAGCAGTGACGTCATCTGCGGGACCGAGGCTGGGGGCGGGGCCCGGGAGGGGGCGGGGCTTAAATAGCCCCTCCCCTCCCCTTTAGCCCCGCCCCCACCCATGGGACCCCCTCTCTCCCCTCCCCCCACCCATGGGACCCCCTCAATCCCCTCCCCCACCCATGGGACCCCCTCCCCCACCCATGGGACCCCCTCATTCCCCTCCCCCAGCCATGGGACCCCCTCATTCCCCTCCCCCACCCATGGGACCCCCTCATTCCCCTCCCCCACCCATGGGACCCCCTCATTCCCCTCCCCCACCCATGGGACCCCCTCATTCCCCTCCCCCAGCCATGGGACCCCCTCATTCCCCTCCCCCACCCATGGGACCCCCTCATTCCCCTCCCCCCCCCGTTTTTAGCCCCTCCCCCACCTCGCGCGCGCCCTTCCCCCCCCTCAATGGCCAGAAAGGAACCTCCGGGACCCCTCCCCCACCCATGGGACCCCTCCCCCACCCCGGGGGTCTCCCTCCGCCCCTCCCCCACCCCGGAATTCCCGCGTTTTCTTCCCCTCCCCCCGCCCCGCGCGGCGCCGTTACCGCGGCAACGGCCCAGGCCACGCCTACCGCCCTGGCCACGCCCACCGCCTTGGCCACGCCCACCGCCTTGGCCACGCCCACCGCCTTGGCCACGCCCACTGCCACGAATGAACAACGCCCTTTGCATAGGCCACGCCCCCCTGAAAGTGGCCACGCCCCCTACCGGAGATTGGAATGGGGATGATGGGCCGGACTGGGTTATACTGGTTTATACTGGGATGTACTGGGTTATACTGGGTTATACTGGGTTATACTGGGATATACTGGGTTAAACTGGGTTGAACTGGGATATACTGGGATATACTGGGTTATACTGGGTTATACTGGGTTATACTGGGTTATACTGGGTTATACTGGGTTATACTGGGATATACTGGGTTATACTGGGTTATACTGGGTTATACCGGGTTATACTGGGTTATACTGGGTTATACTGGGTTATACTGGGATATACTGGGTTGTACTGGGATATACTGGTTTATACTGGGATGTACTGGGTTATACTGGGATATACTGGGATATACTGGGTTATACTGGTTTATACTGGGATATACTGGGATATACTGCGATGTACTGGGTTATACTGGGATATACTGGGATATACTGGGTTATACTGGGTTATTCTGGGCTGGGCTGGGTTATACTGGGTTATACTGGGATATACTGGGTTATACTGGGTTATACTGGGATATACTGGGTTATACTGGGTTATACTGGGCTGGGCTGGGTTATACTGGGTTATACTGGGTTATACTGGGTTATACTGGGCTGGGCTGGGTTATACTGGGATATACTGGGTTATACTGGGCTGGGCTGGGTTATACTGGGTTATACTGGGTTATACTGGGCTGGGTTATACTGGGTTATACTGGGTTATACTGGGCTGGGCTGGGTTATACTGGGATATACTGGGTTATACTGGGTTATACTGGGCTGGGCTGGGTTATACTGGGTTATACTGGGTTATACTGGGCTGGGCTGGGTTATACTGGGTTATACTGGGTTATACTGGGCTGGGCTGGGTTATACTGGGTTATACTGGGTTATACTGGGCTGGGCTGGGTTATACTGGGTTATACTGGGTTATACTTGGATATACTGGGATATACTGGGATATACTGGGATATGCTGAGTTATCCTGGGTTATACTGGGTTATACTGGGTTATACTGGGATATACTGCGTTATACTGGGATATACTGGGTTATACTGGGTTATTCTGGGCTGGGCTGGGTTATACTGGGTTATACTGGGATATACTGGGTTATACTGGGATATACTGGTTTATACTGGGCTGGACTTAGTTATACTGTGTTATACTGGGATATACTGGGCTGTATTGGGTTATACTGGGATATACTGGGATATACTGGGCTGGGCTGCGTTATACTGGGTTATACTGGGTTATACTGGGATATACTGGGATATACTGGGTTATACTGGGATATACTGGTTTGTACTGGTTTATACTGGTCTGTATTAAACCGCAGTGCCTCACACTGGTTTATGCTTGTCTGTACTGGTCTGAACTGCTCCACAACAGCCGATACTGGTCTGTACTGGTCTGTACTGGTCCATACTGGTCCATACTGGTCCATACTGGTCCCCGCGCCCCCCCCGCTCTCTGATTGGCCGCCGCCCCTCTCGGCCCCGCCCCTGTTGCCGGGCAGAATGCCGCGCACAAAATGGCCGCCTCCCCACGTGACCGCGCGTTCCCCGCGCTGATTGGCCGTTCCCCGCTGCGGCAGGCACCAATCAGAGGCGAGTCACGCGCGGGGTGAAGGCGCGCGCAATGGGGGCGTGGCTTCGTGTGGTACCGACCAATGGGCGCGCAGCGCGCGCTGGGAAGGCGGGGATTCGTGAGGCGCTCACCAATGGGAGCGCGGCGCGCGTCCTCGGGGGCGGGGATTCTGGAGGCGCGGACCAATAGGAGCGCGGCGCGCGCGGGCGGCGGCCAATAGGAGGACGCGGGGGAAATTCGAAGTGGAGGCGGCGGCGGCGGCGGCGGGCGGCGGGTGAGGGGCGGGAATTGGGGGGATTTTGGGGGGATTTTGGGGGGATTTTGGGGGGATTTGGGGGATCCCGGAGCGATTTGTGGGGGCCTGAGGGGGTTTATGAGGGAAATCTAGGGGTCCTGAGGGGTTCTTGAGGGGAACTGGGGGGTTCTGAGGGGAACTGGGGGGTCCTGAGGGGATTTCTGAGGGAAATTGGGGGGTCCTGAAGGGAACTGGGGGGTCCTGAGGGAGTTTCTGAGGGAATTTGCAGATTCTGAGGGGGTATTGAAGGACCTGGGGGGGGTCTTGAGGGGGTTTCTGAGGGGGATTGGGGAGTTTTGAGGGGAATTAAGGGGTCCCGAGGGGGGATTGGGGGGTCCTGAGGGGATATTGAGGGGAACTAGGGGGTTCTGAGTGCAACTGGGGGGTCCTGAGGGGATTTTTGAGGGGAATTGGGGGGACCTGAGGGAAATTGGGGGTTCCTGAAGGGAACTGGGGGGTCTTGAGGGGATTTCTGAGGGAAATTGGGGCACCCTGAGGAGATATTGAGGGAATTGGGGGGTCCTGAGGAGTTATTGAGGGAAACTCCGGGTTTCTGAGGGGAATTGGGGGGTCCTGAGGGGTTCTTGAGGGGAATTGGGACGTTTTGAGGGGATTTCTGAGGGAAATTGGGGGGTTCTGAGTGGAATTGGGGGGTCCTAAGGAGATTTCTGAGGGAAACTGGGGGTTCCTGAGGGGATTTGTGAGGGGAATTGGGGGATCCTGAGGAGATATTGAGGGAATTGGGGGGTCTTGAGTGGTTCTTGAGGGGATTTGGGGGTCCTGAAGGGAACTAGGGGGTCTTGAGGCAATTTCTGAGGGAAATTGGGGGGTCCTGAGGGGTTCTTGAGGGGATTTGGGGGGTTCTGATGGGGACTGGGGGGTCCTGAGGTGATTTCTGAGGGGAATTGGGGGTCCTGAAGGGAAATTAGGGGGTCCTGAGGGGATTTCTGAGGGGAATTGGGGGGTCCTGAACGGATTTCTGAGGGAATTTGGGGGGTCCTGAGGGGAATTGGGGGGTTCTGAGGGAAATTGGGGGGGCCTGAAGGAAACTGGGGGGTCCTGAGGGTATTTCTGAGGGGAATTAGGGGGTCCTGAGGGAAATTGGGGGGTCCTGAAGGGATTTCTGAGGGAATTGGGGGGTCCTGAGGGGGTCCCCGCTGGATTTTGGGGGTCCCCGTTGGATTTTGGGTGTTCCCTGCTGGATTTTGGGTGTTCCCCGTTGGATTTTGGGGGTCCCTGATGGATTTTGGGGTTCCCCGCTGGATTTTGGGTGTTCCCCGTTGGATTTTGGGGGTCCCTGATGGATTTTGGGTGTTCCCTGCTGGATTTTGGGGGGTCCCTGTTGGATTTTGGGGGTCCCTGATGGATTTTGGGTGTTTCCTGCTGGATTTTGGGGGTCCCTGATGGATTTTGGGGCCCCCCAGGATGGCTCAGAAGGAGAACGTGGCCCCCAGCCTGACCAAGGTGAGACCCCCTCAATCCCCCTCCCCAATTTGGGGTTTTTGGGGTGACCCCTCCCCAATTTGGGTTTTTTTTGGGGTGACCCCTCCCCAATTTGGGGTTTTTGGGGTGACCCCTGCCCGTGTCCCCCTCCCCAATTTGGGGTTTTTGGGGTGACCCCTTCCCATGTCCCCCTCCCCAATTTGGGGTTTTTTTGGGGTGACCCCTGCCCGTGTCCCCCTCCCCAATTTCGGGTTTTTTGGGGTGACCCCTCCCCAATTTGGGGTTTTTGGGGTGACCCCCTCCCCAATTTGGGGTTTTTGGGGTGACCCCTTCCCAATTTGGGGTTTTTTTGGGGTGACCCCTGCCCGTGTCCCCCTCCCCAAATTGGGATTTTTTTGGCGTGACCCTCTCCCCAATTTGGGGTTTCTTTGAGGTGACTCCTGCCCGTGTCCCCCTCCCCAATTTGGGGTTCCCGTGTCCCCCTCCCCAATTTGGGTTTTTTTGGGGTGACCCCTCCCCAATTTGGGTTTTTTTTGGGGTGACCCCTCCCCAATTTGGGGTTTTTTGGGGTGACCCCTGCCCATGTCCCCCCCAGAGTTTGGTCCCTCCCCCCCTGCGGGTGCCCTGCAAGGACCCCCCAAATTCTGAGCCCCCCGGGAAGGCTCTGACAGGTACGGGGGGGGATTTGGGGGGTCCTGGAGGGGATTTGGGGTGTCCTGGGGGGGATTTGGGGGGTCCTGAGGGGGATTTGGGGGGTCCTGGGGGGGTCCTGGGGGGTTTGGGGGGTCCTGGGGGGGATTTGGGGGTCCTGGGGGGGTTTGGGGGTCCTGAGGGGGATTTGGGGGGTCCTGGGGGGGATTTGAGGGGTTCTGGGGGGGATTTGGGGTGTCCTGGGGGGGGTTTGGGGGGTCCTGGGGGGGATTTGGGGGTCCTGGGGGGGGGTTTGGGGGGTCCTGGGGGGGATTTGGGGGTCCTGGGGAGGTTTGGGGGGTCCTGGGGGGATTTGGGGGGTCCTGGGGGGGATTTGGGGGGTCCTGAGTGGGATTTGGGGGGTCCTGGGGGGGATTTGGGGGTCCTGGGGGGTTTGGGGGGGTCCTGGGGGAGGTTTGGGGGGTCCTGGGAGGGGATTTGGGGGTTCTGGGGGGGGGGTTTGGGGGGTCCTGGGGGGATTTGGGGGTCCTGGGGGGAATTTGGGGGGTCCTGGGGGGAATTTGGGGGGTCCTGAGGGGGATTTGGGGTGTCCTGGGAGGGGTTTGGGGGTCCTGTGGGGGTTTGAGGGGTCCTGGAGGGGTTTGGGGGTCCTGGGGGGGATTTGGGGGTCCTGGGGGGGTTTGGGGGGTCCTGGGGGGGGTTTGGGGGGTCCTGGGGGGTGTTTTGGGGTTCCCAAGGCTATTTTTGGGGTCCCAGGTTGTTTTAGGTTGTTTTTGGGGTGTTTTTTGCAGTTTTTGTGTGTTTTTGCTGGTTTTTGGGGTGTGTTTGGCTGTTTTTGGGAGTTTCGGGGTGTTTTTGGCTGTTTTTAGGGTGTTTTGGGCTGGTTTTGGGTGTTTTTAGGTGTTTTGGCTGGTTTTGGGTGTTTGGGGCTGGTTTTGGGTGGTTTGGGGTGTTTTGGCTGTTTTTGGGTGGTTTGGGGTGTTTTGGGTTGGTTTTGGGGTGCTTTGTGCTGTTTCTGTGTGTTCTGGGCTGTTTTTTGGCTGTTTTCGGGTGTTTTTGGCTGTTTTTGGCTGGTTTTGGGGTGTTTTAGGGTGTTTCTGGCTGTGTTTGGGGTGTTCCAGGCTGGTTTTGGGGTGTTTTTGGCTGGTTTTAGGGTGTTTTTGGGTGTTCCGGGCTGTTTTTGGGGTGTTTTAGGGTGTTTCTGGGTGTTTGGGGCTGTTTTTGGGGTGTTTTTGGCTGTTTCGGGCTGTTTCGGGCTGTTTTTGGGCTGTTTTTGGGGTGTTTTGGGCTGTTTTCGGCTGGTTTTGGGTGTTTTGGGGTGTTTTAGGGTGTTTTTGGCTGTTTTTGTGTGTTCCGGGCTGTTTCGGGCTGTTTTTGGGCTGTTTTTGGGGTGTTTTTGGGGTGTTTTTGGGGTGTTTCAGGGTGTTTTCGGCTGTCCCCCCAGGAGCCGGGCGGGTGCCTCTGGAGCCCAACGCGCTGCCGGCCCCTCCCCCACCCGTGTGAGTGGGGCGGGGGGGCCCCAAAATCTCCTGGGGGGGATGGGGGAGGGGAGGTGTGCCCAGGTGTGTGCCCGGGTGTGCCCAGGTGTCCCCAGGTGTGTGCCCAGGTGTATCCCAGGTGTGCCAGGTGTGCCTTAGGTGCCCCCAGGTGCTCTCAGGGTCTCCCCCAGATGCCCCCAGGTGTGCCCACCTGTGCCAGGTGTGCCCAGGTGTTCCCCCAGGTGTCCCCAGGTGTGCCCAGGGGTGCCCAACTGTGCCCACCTGTGCCAGGTGTTACCCCAGGTGTGCTCAGGCATTACTCCACCTGTGCCAGGTGTTCCTTTGTGACCCAGGTGTTACCCCAGGTGTGCCCACCTGTGCCAGCTGTGCCCAGGTGTCCCCAGGTGTGCCCAGGTGTGCTCAGGTGTGTCCCCAGGTGTTACCCCAGGTGTGCCCACCTGTGCCAGGTGTTTCCCCAGGCGTTACCCCACCTGTGCCAGGTGTTACCCCAGGTGTGCCCACCTGTGCCAGCTGTGCCCAGGTGTGCCCAGGTGTTAACCCAGGTGTGCCCAGGTGTTCCCCTAGGTGTGCCCAGGCATTACCCCAGGTGTCCCCAGGTGTGCCCACCTGTGCCAGGCGTTACCCCAGGGGTGCCCACCTGTGCCAGGTGTTCCCAGGCATTACCCCAGGTGTCCCCAGGTGTTACCCCACCCATGCCAGGTGTTCCTTTGTGACCCAGGTGTTACACCAGGTGTTACCCCAGGTGTGCCCACCTATGCCCACCTGTGCCAGCTGTGCCCAGCTGTGCCCAGGTGACCCAGGTGTGCCCTTCCCGCAGGCGCACCTTCTCTCTGGAGGACTTCGAGGTGGGGGTGGGAACATTCCCCAGGTGTTACCCCAGGTGTGCCCAGGTGTGCCCACCTGTGCCAGGTGTGCCCAGGTGTGCCCACCTGTGCCAGCTGTGCTCAGGTGTTACCCCAGGTGTCCCCAGGCGTTATCCCACCTGTGCCAGGTGTTCCTTTGTGACCCAGGTGTTACCCCAGACATTACCCCAGGTGTGCCCACCTGTGCCACCTGTGCCAGGTGTGCCCAGGTGACCCAGGTGTGCCCAGGTGTTAACCCAGTTGTGCCCCACAGGCGCACCTTCTCGCTGGAGGACTTTGAGGTGGGGCGGCCGCTGGGCAAGGGCAAGTTCGGGAACGTGTACCTGGCGCGGGAGCGGCGCTCCGGCTTCCTGGTGGCCCTCAAGGTGCTCTTCAAGTCCCAGGTGGAGCAGGAGGGCGTGGAGCACCAGCTGAGGCGGGAGATCGAGATCCAGGCGCACCTCAGGTACACCTGGGCACACCTGGGGGGTGGGGGACACACCTGGGGGGTGGAGCACCAGCTGAGGCGGGAGATCGAGATCCAGGCGCACCTCAGGTACACCTGGGCACACCTGGGATACACCTGAGATACACCTGGGCACACCTCAGGTACACCTGGGCACACCTGGGGGGTGGGGGGCACACCTGGGGGGTGGGGGGCACACCTGGGCACACCTGGGCACACCTGGGATACACCTGGACACACCTGGGATACACCTGGGATACACCTGGGCACATGTCAGGTACATCTGGGCACACCTGGGGGGGTGGAGCACCAGCTGGGGCAGGAGATCGAGATCCAGGTGCACCTCAGGTACACCTGGGCACACCTGGGCACAGCTCAGGTACACCTGGGCACAGCTGGGCACACCTGGGGGGTGGGGGGCACATCTGGGCACACACCTGGGACACACCTGGGCACACACCTGGGGGGTGGGGGGCACACCTGGGCACACCTGGGATACACCTGGGCACACCTGGGGGGGTGGAGCACCAGCTGAGGCGGGAGATCGAGATCCAGGCGCACCTCAGGTACACCTGGGCACACCTGGGCACACACCTGGGCACACCTCAGGTACACCTGGGCACACCTGGGGGGTGGGGGGCACACCTGGGCACAGCTCAGGTACACCTGGGCACACCTGGGGGGTGGGGGGCACACCTCAGGTACACCTGGGATACACCTGGGATACACCTGGGCACACCTGGGGGGTGGGAAACACACCTGGGATACACCTGGGCACACACCTGGGCACACCTGGGCACACACCTGGGCACACCTGGGGGGGTGGAGCACCAGCTGAGGCGGGAGATCGAGATCCAGGCGCACCTCAGGTACACCTGGGCACACCTGGGCACACCTGGGGGATGGGGGACACACCTGGGATACACCTGGGCACACCTGGGGGGTGGAGCACCAGCTGAGGCGGGAGATCGAGATCCAGGCGCACCTCAGGTACACCTGGGCACACCTGGGATACACCTGAGATACACCTGGGCACACCTCAGGTACACCTGGGCACACCTGGGGGGTGGGGACACAGCTGGGCACACCTCAGGTACACCTGGGCACACGTGGGATACACCTGGGCACACCTGGGGGGGTGGGGGACACACCTGGGCACACCTGGGCACACCTCAGGTACACCTGGGCACACCTGGGGGGTGGGGGACACACCTCAGGTACACCTGGGATATACCTCAGGTACACCTGGGCACACCTGGGGGGTGGGGGTCTCATTTTTGGGGGTGGGAGTCTCATTTTTGGGGGTGGGGGTCTCATTTTTGGGGGAGGGGGTCTCATTTTTGGGGGAGGGGGTCTCATTTTGGGTTGTGGGCGGGTCTCATTTTTGGGTCAGGGGTCTGAATTCGGGTGGGGGGTCTGATTTTTGGGGTGGGGGTCTGACTTTTGGGGATGGGGGGTCTAATTTTTGAGGTGGGGGTCTCATTTTGGGGTGGGGTCTCATTTTTGGGTCAGGGGTCTCATTTTTGGGGTGGGATCCCCCATTTTTGGGTCCCCCATCACCCCAAAGATGTCGGACTGCACCATTGTGCCCCGGGGGGGGGGGAACGGTGGCAGATTTTGGGGTCTGGGGGTTTTGATTCCAGATTTTTTGGGGTGGAGGTCTGAATTTTGGGGTGGGGGTCTCGTTTTGGGGTGGGGGTCTGGTTTTTGGGGTGGGGGTCTCATTTTGGGTTGTGGGGGGGTCTCATTTTTGGGTCAGGGGTCTGAATTCAGGTGGGGGGTCTGATTTTTGGGGTGGGGGTCTGACTTTTGGGGATGGGGGATCTAATTTTTGGGGTGTGGGTCTCATTTTTGGGGTGGGAGTCTCATTTTTCGGGGGTCTCATTTTTGGGTCAGGGGTCTCATTTTGGGGTGGGATCTCCCATTTTTGGGTCCCCCATCACCCCAAAGACCTCGGACTGCACCATTGTGCCCCGGGGGGGGGGGTGGGTGGCAGATTTTGGGGTCTGGGGGTTTTGAGCCCAGATTTTTTGGGGTGGGGGTCTGATTTTTGGGGTGGGGGGTGTCTGATTTTTAGGGTGGGGGTCTCATTTTGGGGTGGGGGTCTGGTTTTTGGGGTGGGGGTCTCATTTAGGGTTGTGGGCGGGTCTCATTTTTGGGTCAGGGGTCTGAATTCGGGTGGGGGGTCTGATTTTTGGGGTGGGGGTCTGACTTTTGGGGATGGGGGATCTCATTTTTGAGGTGGGGGTCTCATTTTGGGTCAGGGGTCTCAGTTTTGGGGTGGGGGGGTCTCATTTTGGGGTGGGGTCTCCCATTTTTGGGTCCCCCCATCACCCCAAAGATGTCGGACTGCACCATTGTGCCCCGGGGGGGGGGTGGGTGGCAGATTTTGGGGTCTGGGGGTTTTGAGCCCAGATTTTTTGGGGTGGGGGTCTGATTTTTGGGGTGGGGGGTGTCTGATTTTTAGGGTGGGGGTCTCATTTTGGGGTGGCGGTCTCATTTTTGGGGTGGGATCTCCCATTTTTGGGTCCCCCCATCACCCCAAAGATCTTGGACTGCACCATTGTGCCCTGGGGGGGGTGGGGGATGCAGATTTTGGGGTCTGGGGATTTTGACCCCAGATTTTTTGGGGTGGGGGTGGTCTGAATTTTGGGGTGAGGGTCTGAATTTTGGGGTGGGGGTCTCACTGATTTTTGGGGTCCCCCCCAGGCACCCCAACGTTCTCCGGCTCTACAATTACTTCCACGACCGGCGCCGCGTCTTCCTCATCCTGGAGTTCGCGCCCCGCGGGGAACTCTACAAGGAGCTGCAGCGCTGCCGGCGCCTGGACGCCACCCGCACGGCCACGGTGAGCCCAAAAACCCCCAAAATCACCCCAAAAACCGACTCAGGGACCCCAAAAACCCCCCAAAACCACCCCAAAAACCCCCAAAACCGCCCCAAAACCCCAGGGCAGCTCTACAAGGAGCTGCAGCGCTGCCGGCGCCTGGACGCCACCCGCACGGCCACGGTGAGCCCAAAAACCCCCAAAATCACCCCAAAAACTGACTCAGGGACCCCAAAAACCCCAAAAACCCACCCCAAAAACCCCCAAAATCACCCCAAAAACCGACTCAGGGACCCCAAAAACCGACCCAGGGACCCCCAAAAACCACCCCAAAAACCCACCCAGGAACCCCAAAAACCAACCCAGGGACTCCAAAAACCCCAAAAAACACCCCAAAAACTGACCCAGGGACCCCAAAAACTGACCCAGGCACCCCAAAAACCGACATTGGGACCCCAAAAACCCCCAAAACCGACCTAGGGACCCCAAAAACCACCCCAAAAACTGACTCAGGGACCCAAAAACCACCACAAAAACCGACCCAGGAACCCCAAAAACTACCCCAAAAACTGATCCGGGCACCCCAAAAACTGACCCAGGAACCCCAAAACCCCCCAAAACCACCCCAAAAACTACCCCAAAAACCGACCCAGGCTCCCCCAAAACCGACCAAGGCACCCCAAAAACCACCCCAAAAACCCACCCGGGCACCCCAAAAACTGAGCCGGGGACCTCAAAAAACCCAAAACCACCCCAAAAACCGATCAAGGGACCCAAAACCCCAAAACTGCCCCAAAAATCAACTCAGATACTCCGAAACTACCCCAAAACCCCCCCAAAAACCACCCCAAAAAGCAATTCAGGGACCCCAAAAACCGAACCCGGCCACCCCAAAAACTGACCTAGGGACCCCAAAAACTGACCCAGGGACCCCAAAAACCCCAAAAAACGGCCCCAAAAACCCACCTGGGCACCCCAAAAACCCAAAAAACGACCCGGGGACCCCAAAAACCACAAGGCCACCCCAGGGTGGATTTTGGGGTGCCCAGGGTGGATTTTGGGGCGCCCAGGGTGGATTTTGGGGTACCCAGGGTGGATTTTGGGCTGCCACGAGTCGATTTTTGGGGTTCCCAGGAGGATTTTGGGGTCCCCAGTTGGATTTTGGGGTCCCCAGGGTGGATTTTGGGGTTCCCAGGAACATTTTGGGGTACCCAGGAGGATTTTTGGGGTCCCTGTAGGATTTTGGGGTCTCTGGAGGATTTTTGGGGTCCCTGGAGGATTTTGGGGTACCCAGTTGGATTTTGGGGTGCCCCGGGTGGATTTTGGGGTACCCAGGGTGGATTTTGGGTTCCCCAGTTGGATTTTGGGGTGCCCAGGGTCGATTTTGGGGTGGCCCGAGTCCATTTTTGGGGTCACTTTGGAGGATTTTGGGGTGCCCTGGGTGGATTTTGGGGTGCCCTGGGTGGATTTTGGGGTGCCCTGGGTGGATTTTGGGGTCATTCTGGAGGATTTTGGGGTGCCTTGGACCCCCTTTTTTAGTGCTTTTCCCCCACGGAGGAGCCGCTTCTGCCCTGAGCACCTGGGCGGGATTTGGGGGTACCTGGGCACACCTGGGGGGGCTCGGGGGGTTTTGGGGTGCCCCGAGTCCATTTTTGGGGTGCCCCGGAGGGTTTTGGGGTGCCCCAAGTCGATTTTTGGGGTCACTCAGGAGGATTTTGGGGTGCCCCAGGTCAGTTTTTGTCCCTTTGTCCCCATGGAGGAGCCGCTTCCCCCCTGAGCACCTGGGGGGGATTTGGGGGTACCTGGGCACACCTGGGGGGGCTCGGGGGGTTTTGGGGTGCCCCGAGTCCATTTTTGGGGTGCCCCAGAGGATTTTGGGGTGCCCTGGGTGGATTTTGGGGTGCCCTGGGTGGATTTTGGGGTGCCCTGGGTGGATTTTGGGGTGCCCCAGGTCAGTTTTTGTTCCCTTGTCCCCACGGAGGAGCCGTTTCCCCCCTGAGCACCTGGGGGGGATTTGGGGGTACCTGGGCACACCTGGGGGGGCTCGGGGGGTTTTGGGGTGCCCCGAGTCCATTTTTGGGGTTCCCAGGAGGATTTTGGGGTGCCCTGGGTGGGTTTTGGGGTTCCCCAGGTCAGTTTTTGTTCCCTTGTCCCCATGGAGGAGCCGCTTCCCCCCTGAGCACCTGGGGGGGATTTGGGGGTACCTGGGCACACCTGGGGGGGCTCGGGGGGTTTTGGGGTGCCCCGAGTCCATTTTTGGGGTGCCCTGGGTGGATTTTGGGGTGCCCTGGGTCTATTTTGGGGTTCCCAGGAGGATTTTGGGGTGCCTGGGTCAGTTTTGTCCTCTTGTCCCCACGGAGGAGCCGCTTCCCCCCTGAGCACCTGGGGGGGATTTGGGGGTACCTGGGCACACCTGGGGGGGCTTGGGGGGTTTTGGGGTGCCCCGAGTCCATTTTTGGGGTCACTTTAGAGGATTTTGTGGTGCCCTGGGTGGATTTTGGGGTTCCCAGGGTGGATTTTGGGGTGCCCCAGGTCAGTTTTTGTTCCCTTGTCCCCACGGAGGAGCCGCTTCCCCCCTGAACACCTGTGGGGTATTTGGGGGTACCTGGGCACACCTGGGGGGGTTCAGGGGGTTTTGGGGCGCCCCGAGTCCATTTTTGGGGTCACTTTGGAGGATTTTGGGGTGCCCTGGGTGGATTTTGGGGTCACTCTGCAGGATTTTGGGGACCTCCAGGTCAGTTTTTGTTCCTTTTCCCCCACGGAGGAGCCGCTTCCGCCCTGAGCACCTGGGGGGGATTTGGGGGTACCTGGGCACACCTGGGGGGGTTTGGGGGGTTTTGGGGTGCCCCGAGTCGATTTTTGGGGTGCCCCGGAGGGTTTTGGGGTGCCCTGAGCCCGGATTCCGCAGCTGATGGAGGAGCTGGCGGACGCGCTGCTGTACTGCCACGGGCGCAAGGTGATCCACCGCGACATCAAACCCGAGAATCTCCTGCTCGGCCTCAAGGGGGAGCTCAAGATCGCCGATTTCGGCTGGTCCGTGCACGCGCCCTCGCTCAGGTACGGCACACCTGGGCACACCTGGGCACACACCTGGGCACACACCTGGGATAGACCTGGGTACACGTGGGTACAGCTGGGTACAAATGGGATACACCTGGGCACAGCTGGGCACACCTGGGCACACCTGGGCACACGTGGGTACAAATGGGATACACCTGGGCACACCTGGGGGCACCTGGCACACCTGGGCACAGCTGGGGGCACCTGGGTACAGCTGGGTATAGCTGGGGTACAGCTGGGGGCACCTGGGTACACCTGGGGGCACACCTGGGCACACACCTGGGCACGGCTGGGGGCACCTGGGTACACCTGGGGTACAGCTGGGCACACACCTAGGTACACCTGGGCACACCTGGGTATACATGGGTACAAATGGGATACACCTGGGCACACCTGGGGGCACCTGGGTACACCTGGAACACCTGGGGGCACCTGGGCACAGCTGGGCAGAGCTGGGGGCACCTGGGGTACAGCTGGGCACACACCTGGGCACACCTGGGTACACCTGGGCACACACCTGGGCACAGCTGGGTACACCTGGGCACAGTTGGGTATCCATGGGGTACAGCTGGGGCACAGCTGGGATACACCTGGGCACACACCTGGGGGCACCTGGGTACAGCTGGGGGCACCTGGGTACACCTGGGTACACCTGGGCACAGCTGGGGTACATTTGGGTAGACCTGGGGCAGACCTGGGCACAGCTGGGCACAGCTGGGGGACATTTGGGTACACCTGGGCGCACCTGAGCACACCTGGGCACACCTGGGGTACAGCTGGGTATACCTGGGCACAGCTGGGAACATCTGGGGTACACACCTGGGCACAGCTGGGGTACACCTGGGCACACCTGGGCACAGCTGGGATACACCTGGGTACAGCTGGGTACACTTGGGGTGCAATTTGGTACACCTAGGGCACATCTGGATACACCTGGGGTACACATGGGCATACCTGGGTACAGCTGGGTACACTTGGGGCACATTTGGATACACCTGGGCACACCTGGGGTACAGCTGGGGTACCTGGGGAAACCTGGGGTACAGCTGGGCACACCTGGGGTACACCTGGGGCATACCTGGGCACACCTGGGCAAATGTGGGGCACATTTCGGTACACATGGGCACACCTGGGCACAGCTCGGTACACCTGGGCACACCTAGGGTACAGCTGGGCACACCTGGGATAGACCTGGGTACACCTGGGCACACCTGGGCACACACCTCGGCACACTTGTGGCACACCTGGGCACACCTGGGCACAGCTGGATACAGCTGGGGCACATCTGGGTACACCTGGGCACACACCTGGATACACCTGAACACACCAGGTGTGCCCGTTTAACCCCTCAGGCGCCGCACGCTCTGCGGGACCCTGGATTACCTGGCACAGGGGCGTGCCCAGGTGTGCCCAGGTGTGCCAGGTGTGCCCAGGTGTATCCCAGGTGTGCCCAGGTGTGCCAGGTGTGCTCAGGCATGCCCAGGTGTGCCCAGGTGTGCCCAGGTGTGCCCAGGTGTGCCAGGTGTGCCCGTTTAACCCCTCAGGCGCCGCACGCTCTGCGGCACCCTGGATTACCTGGCACGGGGGCGTGCCCAGGTGTGCCCAGGTGTGCCAGGTGTACCCAGGTGTGCCCAGGTGTGCCCAGGTGTGCCCAGGTGTGCCCGTTTAACCCCTCAGGCGCCGCACGCTCTGTGGCACCCTGGATTACCTGGCACGGGGGCATGCCCAGGTGTGCCCAGGTGTGCCAGGTGTGCCCAGGTGTGCCCAGGTGTGCCCGTTTAACCCCTCAGGCGCCGCACGCTCTGTGGCACCCTGGATTACCTGGCACAGGGGTGTACCCAGGTGTGCCCAGGTGTGCCAGGTGTGCCCGTTTAACCCCTCAGGCGCCGCACGCTCTGCGTCACTCTGGCTTACCTGGCACAGGGGCGTGCCCAGGTGTGCCCAGGTGTGCCCAGGTGTGCCAGGTGTGCCCGTTTAACCCCTCAGGCGCCGCACGCTCTGTGGCACCCTGGATTACCTGGCACGGGGGCATGCCCAGGTGTGCCCAGGTGTGCCAGGTGTGCCCGTTTAACCCCTCAGGCGCCGCACGCTCTGCGGGACCCTGGATTACCTGGCACAGGAGCACCCAGGTGTGCCCAGGTGTGCCCAGGTGCCCAGGTGTGCCCGTTTAACCCCTCAGGCGCCGCACGCTCTGTGGCACCCTGGATTACCTGCCCCCCGAGATGGTGGAGGGCGGCGGGCACGACGAGAAGGTGGACCTGTGGTGCCTGGGGGTGCTCTGCTACGAGCTGCTGGCCGGGCACCCCCCCTTCGAGAGCCCCTCGGCCGCCGACACCTACCGCAGGATCACCCAGGTGAGCGGGGGGCACCTGGGCACACCTGGGCACACCTGGGCACACCTGGGCACTGATATCCCCCGTAAACTGAGCAAAAAACAGCCCAAAACTGACCCAAATCTAACCCAAAATCACCCTGTGAGGTTCACACCTACCGCAGGATCACCCAGGTGAGCTCACCTGGCACACCTGGGCACACCTGGGCACACCTGGGCACACCTGGGCACTGATATACCCCGAAAACTGAGCAAAAACCAGCCCAAAACTG
Organism: Taeniopygia guttata; assembly: GCF_003957565.2. Classification (NCBI taxonomy): domain Eukaryota; kingdom Metazoa; phylum Chordata; class Aves; order Passeriformes; family Estrildidae; genus Taeniopygia; species Taeniopygia guttata. Next base: position 1,126,020 of record NC_054764.1, read on the forward strand.
ACCCAAATCTGACCCAAAATCACCCTGTGAGGTTCACACCTACCGCAGGATCACCCAGGTGAGCGGGGGGCACCTGGGCACACCTGGGCACACCTGGGCACACCTGGGCACACCTGGGCACAGCTGGGCATACCTGGGCACAGATATACCCCGAAAATTGAGCAAAAAACAGCTCAAAACTGACCCAAAATGACCCAAATCCCCCTGTGGGCACCCCCCTGAGGTTCACACCTACCGCAGGATCACCCAGGTGAGCGGGGCACACCTGGGCACAGCTGTCCTTACCTGTGCCCACCTGACCCCACCTGTGCCCCCCTGTGCCCACCTAAACCTCACCTGAACCCACCTGTGCCCACCTGTGCCTCCTGTGCCCACCTGAATCTTACCTGTGCCCAACTAAACCTCACCTAAACCTCACCTGTGCCCACCTGTGCCCACCTGTGCCACCCTTTGTGCCCACCTGTGCCCACCTGAGGGGTCACCTGTGCCCCCCTGTGCCCATACGAACCTCACCTGTGCCCACCTGAACCTTACCTGAGCCCACCTGAGCCCACTGGTGCCCACCTGTGCCCACCTAAACCTCACCTGAACCCCCCCATGCCCACCTATGCCCCCTGTGCCCACCTGAGCCCCCCCTGTGCCCACCTGTGCACCCCCTTTGTGCCCACCTTGAGCCTACCTGTGCCCACCTGTGCTCCCCCAATGTCACCTGTGCCCTCCTGTGCCCACCTGTGCCCACCTAAACCCCACCTGAACCTCACCTGTGCCCACCTAACCTCACCTGTGCCCACCTAACCTCACCTGTGCCCACCTAAACTCCACCTAAACCTCACCTGAACCCCTGTGTGTGCCCACCTGAGCCCAGCTGTGCCCACCTGAGCTCATCTGTGCCCACCTGTGTGCCCACCTGAGCCCACCTGTGCCCAACTAAACCTCACCTGAACCTCACCTGTGTCCACCTGTGTGCCCCCAATCTCACCTGTTCCCTGTGTGGTGCCCACCTGTGCCCACCTAAACCTCACCTGAACCTCACCTGTGCCCCCCCTGAACCCACCTGTGCCCACCTAAACCCCACCTGTGCCCACCTGTGTGCCCCCAATCTCACCTGTGCCCACCTAAACTCCACCTAAACCCCACCTGTGCCCACCTGTGCCCACCTGAACTCACCTTTCTCCCCCCCCGCAGGTGGACCTGCAGTTCCCGGGGTCGGTGCCGGGGGGCGCTCGGGATCTGATCCAGCGGCTGCTGCGGCGCCTCCCGGGGCAGCGCCTCCCCCTGCGCGGGGTGCTGGGGCACCCATGGGTGCGGGAGCACTCCCGACGGGTGCTGCCCCCGGGGTACTGCCCACCCTGACCTCTGACCCCTGTGTGTGACCTCTGACCCCCGTGTGTGACCTCTGACCCCTCCGGACACTGACCACCCATCACTGACCGTCCCCCTGCGCGGGGTGCTGGGGCACCCATGGGTGCGGGAGCACTCCCGCCGGGTGCTGCCCCCCGGGTACTGCCCTCAGTGACCCCTGTGTGACCTCTGACCCCTCCGGACACTGACCACCCATCACTGACCATCCCCCTGCGCGGGGTGCTGGGGCACCCATGGGTGCTGCCCCCCGTGACCTCCCCATGACCTCTGACCCCTCGGACACTGCCCAATGACCCCTCGGATAATGACCCCTGACCTTTGACCCCTCTGTGACCTCTGACCCCTTGGACACTGTCCAATGACCCCTCGGACCCTGACCTTTGACCTCTGACCCCTCTGGACACTGCCCCCATTTTGGGGAGGGGTCTCCCCACTGCTGCCATTGGGGGCCCCTCCCCCACCCTGAATTTGGGGAGGGGTCTCCCCCTGCCCCTCCCCCCCCGTTATTTGGGGAGGGGTCTCCTTCTGCCCCTCCCCTCCCCCCCGTTATTTGGGGAGGGGTCTCTCCCCCCCCGCCCCTCCCCCCCGAATTTGGGGAGGGGTCTCCCTTTGCCCCTCCCCCCCGTTATTTGGGGAGGGGTCTCTCTCTGCCCCTCCCCCCCCGAATTTGGGGAGGGGTCTCTCCCCTGCCCCTCCCCCCCCGAATTTGGGGAGGGGTCTCTCCCCCTTTGCCCCGCCCCTCCCCCCCCGAATTTGGGGAGGGGTCTCTGTCTCTGTCTCTGTTGCCCCTCCCCCAATAAAGCCGCTCTGGTTTTACCCAAAAAGGCTCCGGGAGTGACCCTGGGGGGAGGGGACAGACCCCAGACCCAAATACCCCCACTGAGACCCACTGAGAGACCCACAGAGAGACCCCAGACCCACAGAGAGGCCCACAGAGACCTACACAGAGACCCCAGACCCAAAACAAACCCCACACAGAGAGAGACCCACTGAGACCCACAGAGAGACCCACTGAGAGACCCACAGAGACCCCAGACCCAAAACACACCCACAGAGAGAGACCCCAGAGACCCCAGACCCAAAATACACCCCACACAGAGACCCCAGACCCAAATACACCACACTGAGACCCCAGACCCAAAATACCCCACACTGAGAGAGACCCACATAAACCCCACAGAGACCCACAGAGATCCCAGACCCAAATACACCCCACTGAGAGACCCCAGACCCACAGAGACCCCACACAGAGAGACCCACTGAGACCCACTGAGAGACCCCAGACCCACAGAGAGGCCCCCGCCCCATAGGATGCCCCATAGCCCCTCCCCCGCCCCATAGATCCCCCATAGCCCCTCCCCCGCCCCATAGATCCCCCACCCCATAGATGCCCCCAGACCCAAAACAAACCCACAGAGAGACCCCAGACCCACTGAGAGACCCACACAGAGACCCACTGAGAGACCCCACAGAGAGACCCCAGACCCAAAAAAAACCCACTGAGAGAGACCCCAGACCCACATACCCCCCACTGAGAGACCCACAGAGAGACCCACAGAGAGACCCCAGACCCAAAATACACCCACAGAGACCCACAGAGAGAGACCCCAGACCCAAATACACCCCACAGAGACCCCAGACCCACTGAGAGACCCCAGACCCAAAACACCATAGAGACCCCAGACCCACTGAGAGACCCCACTGAGACCCCAGACCCAAATACCCACACAGAGAGAGACCCACTGAGACACCCCAGACCCAAAACACCCACTGAGACCCCAGACCCACAGAGAGAGACCCCAGACCCAAAAAACCCCACACAGAGACCCCAGACCCACTGAGAGACCCCAGACCCAAAAAACCCCACAGAGAGACCCACTGAGAGACCCACAGAGAGACCCCAGACCCACTGAGAGACCCTGGAGAGACCCACAGAGACCCCAGACCCAAAAACCCCAGAGAGAGACCCACAGAGACCCCAGACCCACTGAGAGACCCCAGACCCAAAACAAACCCACTGAGACCCACAGAGACCCACAGAGACCCCAGACCCAAATACACCCACAGAGAGACCCCAGAGAGAGACCCCAGACCCACTTAGAGACCCACAGAGAGACCCCAGACCCAAAACAAACCCACAAAAAACCCACTGAGACCCACAGAGACCCCAGAGAGACCCCAGAGACCCCAGACCCAAAACACCCCACAGAGACCCCAGACCCACAGAGACCCACAGAGAGAGACCCCAGACCCAAAACAAACCCACTGAGAGAGACCCACAGAGAGACCCCAGACCCAAATACCCCCCACAGAGAGAGACCCACTGAGAACCACAGAGACCCCAGACCCAAAACAAACCCCACACAGAGAGAGATGCCAGAGCCACAGAGAGACCCCAGACCCACAGAGACCCCACAGAGACCCACTGAGAGACCCACTGAGAGAGACCCCAGACCCACACAGAGACCCCAGACCCAAATACACCCCACACAGAGACCCACAGAGAGACCCATAGAGACCCCAGACCCAAAACAAACCCACTGAGAGAGACCCACAGAGACCCCAGACCCAAAACACACCACCGAGAGACCCCAGACCCAAATACACCCCACTGAGAGAGAGACCCCAGACCCACTGAGAGACCCCACACAGAGACCCCAGACCCAAAATACACCCACTGAGAGACCCACACAGAGACCCACAGAGAGACCCCAGACCCATAAAAACCCCACAGAGACCCACTGAGAGACCCACTGAGACCCCAGACCCACAGAGACAGACCCCAGACCCAAAACACCACAGAGAGACCCCAGACCCACAGAAACCCCACTGAGAGACCCCGGAGAGACCCCAGACCCACTGAGAGACCCCACTGAGAGACCCCAGACCCACAAAAACCCCACAGAGAGAGACCCCAGAGAGAGACCCCAGACCCAAAACACCACAGAGAGAGACCCCAGACCCACAGAGAGACCCCAGCCCCACAAAAACCCCACAGAGAACTCCCCTGCCCCATAGACTCAGAGACCCCAGACCCACTGAGGGACCCCACAGAGAACCCCCGTGCCCCGTGCCCAATAGATCCCCCACCCCATAAACCTCCTGTGCCCCATAGATCTTCTCCTGCCCCATAGAGCCCCCCACCCCATAGAGCCCCCCACCCCATAGAGCCCCCCACCCCATAGAGCCCCCCACCCCATAGGATGCCCTATAGAGGCCCCCACCCCATAGACCCCCTGTGCCCCATAGAGACCCCCACCCTATAGATTCCCCCATAGATACCCTCACCCCATAGAAACCCCCACCCCATAAGATGCCCCATAGCCCCCCCACAGCCCCCCCGCCGTTCCCAGCCCCTCCCCCCCCCTCCCCCCCCCCCCCGCCCCTCCCCCCCCGGTTCCCGGATGTGTCGCGCCGCCCCCGCCGCCATCTTCCGCCGCACCGACCGCGCTCCGCTCCGCGATGTGAGTGGGGGGCGCGACCCCCCCCGGGACCCCCCGGGACCCCCCCGCCCCTCCCCCACCGCCCCCCGGACCCCCCATCCCCCCCCGGCCCTCCCCGCCCCGCCCCTCCCCCACACCCATCCCCCCATCCCCCCCGGGGCTCAAATTTGGGGACCCATCCCCCCATCCCCTCCCACCCCTCCCCCACCCCTCCATCCCCCCTCCCCCATCCCGCCCCTCCCCCACCCGCCCCTCCCCCACCCCCCCCCAAACTCCGCAGAGCCCCCCCCGAGTGGGGGAGGGGCGCGGGGTGCCCGAACTGGGAGCACTGGGAGCACTGGGAGGGCCCCTCCCCCACCCTCCCCCACCCCGCCCCTCCCCCCTCCGGGTCTATTTTTAGCTCCCGATGCGGCCCCGGGGTGGGGGAGGGGTGGGAAAATCGCGGCCCGGCCCCTCCCCCACCCTGCGGAGGCTCCGCCCCTCCCCCATTGAGGGGGGAGTGGGGTGGGGGAGGGGCCCGAAAAGGGGGGACCCCCGGGGGGGGGAGGGGGCGGGACCCGCGGGGTCACTCTGGGGGTGGTGGGGTCACCCCGGGGGTCACTCTCAGGACATTGGGGACACTCTGTGGTCACTTTGGGGTCACTCTGGGGACATTGGGGACACCCCAAGGGTCACTTTGAGGGTGTTGGGGTCACCCCGGGGGTCACTCTGACACTGAGGTCACCCCAGTGGTCACTTTGGGGACACCGCTGTGGTCACTCAGACATTGGGGACACTCTGTGGTCACTTTGGGGACAGTGGGACACCCCTGTGGGGACATTTGGGACACTCTGTGGTCACTCTGTGGTCACTCTGGGGACATTGGGGACACCCTGGGGGTTACTCAGACACTGGGGACACCCCTGTGGTCACTTTGGCGACACCCCTGTGGTAACTCAGACATTGGGGACACCCTGGGGGTCACTTTGGGGACATTTGGGACACCCCTGTGGTCACTCTGGGGACACCCCAAGGGTCACTCGGACATTAAGACACCCCTGTGGTCACTCTGGTGATGTTGGGGACACTCTGTGGTCACTCTGGGGACATCCTGGGGGTCACTCGGACATTGGGGACATCGCTGTGGTCACTCTGGGGACATTGGGACACCCCTGTGGGGACATTGGGGACACTCTGTGGTCACTCTGGGGACATTGGGGACACTCTGTGGTCACTTTGGGGACATTGGGGACACTCTGTGGTCACTTTGAGGATACCCTGTGGTCACTCGGACATTGGGGACACTCTGTGGTCACTCTGGGGACAGTGGGGGCACCCTGGGGGTCACTTTGGGGACATTGGGGACACTCTGTGGCCACTCTGGGGGTCACTCAGACGCTGGGGACACCCTGGGGTCACTCTGTGGTCAGTCTGGGGACACCCCATGGGTCACTCTGGGGACATCGGGGACACCTCGGGGACATTGGGGACACTCCTGTGGTCACTGTGGGGACATTGGGGACACTCCTGTGGTCACTGTGGGGACATTAGGGACACTCTGTGGTCACTCTCAGGACATTGGGGACACTCCGTGGTCACTTTGAGCGCATCCTGTGGTCACTCGGACATTGGGGATGGCCCAAGGGTCACTCTGGGGACATCCCTGTGGTCACTCTCAGGACACCTCTGTGGTCACTCAGACACTGGGGACACCCCAGGGGTCACTCTGTGGTCACTCTGGGGACATTGGGGACACCCCGGGGGGGTCACTCAGATGTTGGGGTCACCCCAAAGGTCACTCTGGGGACATCCCGGGGGTCACTGGGGACACACCAGGGGTCACTCAGACATTGGGACACCCCTGTGGTCACTTTGGGGACAGTGGGGACACCTCAGGAACATTTGGGACACCCTGTGGTCACTCTGTGGTCACTCTGGGGACACCTCAGGGACATTGGGGACACTCCAAGGGTCACTCTGGGGACATTGGGGACACCCCTGTGGGGACATTGGGGACACCTCGGGGATATTGGGGACACTCTGTGGTCACTCTGGGGACACCCCAAGGGTCACTCTGGGGACATTGGGGACACTCTGTGGTCACTTTGAGGGCACCCTGTGGTCACTCTGACACTGGGGTCACCCCTGTGGTCACTCTGGGGTCTCCCCTGTGGTCACTTTGGGGACACTGGGGACACCTCGGGGACATTGGGGTCACTCTATGGTCACTTTGGGGACAGTGAGGACACCCCAAGGGTCACTCTCGGGACACGCTGGGAGGGGTCACTTGGACATTGGGACACCCCTGTGGTCACTCTCAGGACATTGGGGGACACTCTGTGGTCACTTTGGGGATGTTGGGGACACTCTGTGGTCACTCTGGGGACACTCCGGGGGTCACTCAAACATTGGGGACACCCTGGGAGGGGTCACTTGGGTGGTCTGGGGGTCCCTTGGACGTTGGGGTCACTCTGTGGTCACTCTGGGGAGTTTGGGGACACCCCTGTGGTCACTCTGGGGACATTTGGGACACTCTGTGGTCACTTTGAGGGCACCCTGTGGTCACTCGGACATTGGGGACACCCCTGTGGTCACTTTGGGGACATCCTGGGGGTCATTCAGACATTGGGGTCACCCCTGTGGTCACTCTAAGGACATTGGGGACACTCTGTGGTCACTCTGGGGACACTCCAAGGGTCACTCTGGGGACATTGGGGACACTCCAAGGGTCACTCGGACATTGGGGACACCCCTGTGGTCGCTCTGGGGACATTAGGGACACCCCAAGGGTCACTTTGGGGACATTTGGGACACCCCAGGGGGTCACTTGGGTGGTCTGGGGGTCCCTCGGACATTGGGGTCACTCTGTGGTCACTCTGACACTGGGGACATCACTGTGGTCACTTCGGGGACACTGGGGACACCTCAGGGACATTGGGGACACTTTGGGGTCACTTTGGGGACACACCCCTGTGGTCACTCTTGGGACAGCCCAGGGGTCACTTGGACATTGGGGACACCCCTGTGGGTCACTCAGACACTGGAGTCACCCCTGTGGTCACTCAGATGTTGGGGACAGCCCTGTGGTCACTCTTGGGACAGCCCAGGGACATTGGGGTCACTCTGTGGTCACTTCGGGGACATTGGGGACACTCCAGGGACATTGGGGATGGCCCAAGGGTCACTCTGGGGACACTGGGGACACCCTGGGGGTCACTCTGACATTGGGGACAACTCTGTGGTCACTCTAAGGGTCACTCAGACGTTGGGGACACCCCGGGGTCACTCTGGGGACACCCCTGTGGTCACTTCGGGGACATTGGGGACACCTCAGGGACATTGGGGACACTCTGTGGTCACTCTGGGGACATCCTGGGGGTCATTCAGACACTGGGGACACCCCAGGGACATTTGGGACACTCTGTGGTCACTCTGTGGTCACTCTGGGGACATTGGGGTCACCCCAAGGGTCACTCTGGGGACATTGGGGACACCCTGGGGGTCACTCAGACACTGGGGACACCCCTGTGGTCACTTTGGGGACATTCGGGACACCCTGGGGGTCACTCGGACGTTGGGGCCACCCCTGTGGTCACTTTGGGGTCACTCTGTGGTCACTCTGGGGTCACTTTGGGGTCACTCTGGGGTCACTCTGGGGACACTCTGTGGTCACTTTGTGGTCACTTTGAGGTCACTCTGTGGTCACTTTGGGGTCACTCTGGGGACACTCTGTGGTCACTTGTGGTCACTCTGTGGTCACTCTGGGGTCACTGTGGGGGTCACTCTGGGGTCACTCTGTGGTCACTTCCCCCCCCCCCCGTGTCCCCTGCTCGCCCCGGGGCTCCGTGTGACCTTTGACCTTTGCCCTCCGGCCAGGTCGGCGCCCTCGGCCCCCGCCGCCCCTCCCCCCGCCGCGGGCGAAGGGGGGGGACCCCCCGCCCCTCCCCCCAACCTGACCAGCAACCGGCGGCTGCAGCAGACCCAGGCCCAAGTGGATGAGGTGGGGGAGGGGCGGGGGGGGAGGGGTCAGAAATGGGGGAGGGGAAATGGGGGAGGGGTCAGTGAGGGGGGAGGGGTCAGAAATGGGGGAGGGGAAAAAGGGAGGGGTCAATGAAATGGGGGAGGGTTCAGAAATGGGGGAGGGGTCTGAAATGGGGGAGGGGAAAAGGGGGGGAGGGGTCTGGGGAGGGGTCAGAAATGGGGGAGGGGTCAATGAAACGGGGGAGGGGAAATGGGGAGGGGTCAGTGAAAGGGGGAGGGGTCAATGAAATGGGGGAGGGGAAATGGGGGAGGGGAAATGGGGAGGCCAAAAGGGGGGGAGGGGTCAGAAATGGGGGAGGGGAGAGGGGGATGGGTTATAAATGGGGGAGGGGTCAAAAATGGGGGGAGGGGTCAGTGAAATGGGGGAGGGGTCAAAAACGGGGGGAGGGGTCAGAAATGGGGGAGGGGAAATGGGGGGGAAGGGTCAGTGAAATGGGGGAGGGGTCAGAATTGGGGGAGGGGAGAGGGGAAGGGGGGAGGGGTCAGTGAGAGGGGGAGGGGAAATGGGGGAGGGGTCAGTGAAATGGGGGAGGGGTCGATAAAATGGGGGAGGGGTCAGAAATGGGGGAGGGGAAATGGGGAGGGAGGGGGGGAGGGGTCAGAATTCGGGGAGGGAAAAGGGGGGGAGGGGTCAGAAATTGGGGAGGGAAAATGGGGGGAGGGGGAGGGGAGAGGGGGAGGGGTCAGAAATGGGGGAGGGGTCAATGAAATGGGGGAGGGGAAACGGGGGAGGGGAAATGGGGGAGGGGTCAGAAATGGGGGAGGTGAAAAGGGGGGAGGGGTCAGTAAGAGGGGGAGGGGAAAGGGGGGAGGGTCAGAAATGGGGGAGGGGAAATGGGGGAGGGGTCAGTGAAATGGGGGAGGGGTCAGAAATGGGGGAGGGGAAAGGGGAGGGGTCAGTGGGTGTGGTCAGCGGGTGTGGTCAGTGGGTGTGGTCAGTGGGAGTGGTCAGTGGGTGTGGTCAGTGGGTGTGGTCAGCGGGTGTGGTCAGTGGGTGCGGTCAGTGGGTGTGGTCAGTGGGTGTGGTCAGTGGGTGTGGTCAGTGGGTGTGGGGGAGGGGTGTGGTCAGTTGGGTGTGGTCAGTGGGTGCGGTCAGTGGGCGTGGCCAAGGAGGGATGGGGTCATTCGTGACCTTTGACCCCTGGGGGTGAACAGCTGTGGTCACTCCCTGGCTGTGGTCACTCCCTGGCTGTGGTCACTCTGTGTGGTCACTCTGAGCACTGACCGCTGCCCTTTGGGCCATCGCTGTGGTCACTCTGAGCACTGACCGCTGTCCATGACCGGACACAGTGGTCACTCTGAGCACTGACCGCTGCCCTTTGGGCCATCGCTGTGGTCACTCTGAGCACTGACCGCTGCCCCTCGGCCGGACACAGTGGTCACTCCGGGCACTGACCGCTGTCCGTGACTGGACACAGTGGTCACTCCGGCACTGACCGCTGCCCGCTGTGGTCACTCCGGCCGCTGACCGCTGCCCTTTGGGCCATTGCTGTGGTCACTCCGGCCATTGACCGCTGCCTGCTGTGGTCACTGCGGCCGCTGCCCGCTGCCCGCTGTGGTCACTGCGGCCGCTGCCCGCTGCCCGCTGTGGTCACTCCGGCCGCTGACCGCTGTCCGTGACCGGACTCTGTGGTCACTCCGGCACTGACCGCTGTCCTCTGTGGTCACTCTGGTGCTGACCACTGCCCTTTGTGCCATCACTGTGGTCACTCTGGCGCTGACCGCTGCCCGCTGTGGTCACTCCGGCACTGACCGCTGCCCGCTGTGGTCACTCTGGCGCTGACCACTGCCCTTTGTGCCATCACTGTGGTCACTCTGGCGCTGTCCCGTGACTGTGACCGGACACAGTGGTCACTCTGAGCACTGACCGCTGTCTGTGACCCCGGCCGGACTCTGTGGTCACTCTGGCACTGACCGCTGCCCTTTGGGCCATCCCTGTGGTCACTCTGGCCGCTGACCGCTGCCCTTTGGGATATTACTGTGGTCACTCCGGCCGCTGACCGCTGCCCCTCGGCCAGACACAGTAGTCACTCTGGCGCTGACCGCTGCCTCTCACTGGACACAGTGGTCACTCTGAGCACTGACCGCTGCCCTTTGGGCCATCGCTGTGGTCACTCTGGCACTGACCGCTGCCCGCTGTGGTCACTCCGGCCGCTGACCGCTGCCCGCTGTGGTCACTCTGAGCACTGACCGCTGCCCCTCAGTTGGACGCAGTGGTCACTATGAGCACTGACCGCTGTCCGTGACCCCGGCCGGTCACTCCGGCCGCTGACCGCTGCCCTTTGGGCCATTCCCGTGGTCACTCCGGCCGCTGACCGCTGCCCGCTGTGGTCACTCCGGCACTGACCGCTGCCCCCGGCCGCAGGTGGTGGACATCATGCGGGTGAACGTGGACAAGGTGCTGGAGCGGGACCAGAAACTCTCCGAGCTGGACGATCGGGCGGACGCGCTCCAGGCCGGCGCCTCCCAGTTCGAGACCAGCGCGGCCAAGCTCAAGCGCAAGTACTGGTGGAAGAACCTCAAGGTAGGAAACCAACTAAAATCACCCAAAATAACCCCAAAATGGCCCAAAATCTCCCAAAATTGACCCAAGATAGCCCCAAAATCCCCCAAAATAGCTCCAAAATGGCCCAAAATGTCCACAAATTGGCCCAAAATGGCCCCAAATGGCCCCAAGCTCAAGCGCAAGTACTGGTGGAAGAACCTCAAGGTAGGAATGACCCAAAATTCCCCAAAATAGACCCAAAATGGGCTGAAATCCCCCAAAATAGACCCAAAATGGCCCAAAATTACCCAAAATAGACCCTAAATGGCCCAAAATCCCCAAAAATAGAACCAAAACCCCCCAAAATAGACCCAAAATCCCCCAAAATAGCACCAAAATCCCCCAAAATAGTCAGAAATTACCCCAAAATAGACCCGAAATGGCCCAAAATAGACCCAAAACCCCCCAAAATAGACCCAAAATGGGCTGAAATGGCCCCAAATGGCCCCAAGCTCAAGCGCAAGTACTGGTGGAAGAACCTCAGGGTAGGAAATGACCCAAAATCCCCCAGAATAGACCCAAAATAGATCCAAAATAGACCCAAAATAGACCCAAAATGGCCCTAAATAGACCCAAAATGGCCCTAAATAGCACCAAAATGGCCCCAAATGGCCCCAAATGGCCCCAAGCTCAAGCGCAAGTACTGGTGGAAGAACCTCAAGGTAGGAAACCACCCAAAATACCCCTAAATAGACCCAAAATCCCTCAAAATCCCCCAAAATAGACGCAAAATCCCCCAAAATAGACCCAAAATAGACCCAGAATGGCCACAAAATGGCCCCAAATGGCCCCAAATGGCCCCAAGCTCAAGGGCAAGCGCTGGTGGAAGAACCTCAAGGTAGGAAACCACCCAAAATACCCCAAAATAGACCCAAAATGGCCCTAAATCCCCTAAAATAGACCCAAAATACCCCAAAATAGACCCAAAATCCCCCAAAATAGCCCCAAAACAGCCCTAAATCTCCCAAAATAGACCCAAAATCCCCCAAAATACCCTAAAATAGACCCAAAATGGATCTAATTAGTCCCAAAATGGCCCCAAATGGCCCCAAATGGCCCCAAGCTCAAGCGCAAGTACTGGTGGAAGAACCTCAAGGTAGGAAACGACCCAAAATCCCCCAAAATAGACCCAAAATCCTCCAAAATAGACCCAAAATCCCCCAAAATAGACCCAAAATGGCCCAAAATCCACAAAACTAGGCCCAAAAACCCCCAAAATAGACCCAAAATGGACCCAAATGGCCCCAAGCTCAAGCGCAAGTACTGGTGGAAGAACCTCAAGGTAGGAAATGACCCAAAATCCCCCAAAATAGACCCAAAATCCTCCAAAATAGACCCCAAATGGCCCAAAATCCCCCAAAATAGACCCAAAATGGCCCAAAATCCACAAAAATAGGCCCAAAATCCCCCAAAATAGACCCAAAATAGACCCTAAATCCACCAAAATAGACCCCAAATGGCCCCAAATGGCCCCAGGCTCAAGCGCAAGTACTGGTGGAAGAACCTCAAGGTAGGAATGACCCAAAATACCCCAAAATAGACCCAAAATACCCCGAAATAGACCCAAAATGGGCTGAAATGGCCCCAAAATAGACCAGAATGGCCCCAAAATGGCTCCAATTAGTCCCAAAATGGCCCCAAATGCCCAAAAATCCACCCCAAAACTCCCGAAAAATATCCCAAAAAATCACCCCAAAATCCAAAAAAATGCCAAAAAAATCACCCTAAAAAATCCCTTAAATTCCCCCAAAATCCCCCAAATGCCCCAAATTCCCCCAAATTCCCCAAAATTTTCCCAAATCCCCAAAAATCGCCCCAAATCCCACAGATGATGATCATCCTGGGCGTCATCTGCGCCATCGTCCTCATCATCATCATCGGTGAGCCGCTGCTTATGCAAATGAGATGCAAATGAGATGCAAATCGGGGAGCACGTATGCAAAGGGGGAGATGGGCACAGTGTAGGGGAAGCTGGGTGGGGCATGCAAATGAGGGGTGTGGCATGCAAATGAGGGGTGTGGCATGCAAATGAGGCACAGTGGGTAATTAAGGGATGCGTGGGTATGCAAATGAGGGTTGGGTTATGTTAATGAGGTGATGGGTTACGGAAACGGGAGTTTTTGGGTTATGCAAATGAGGGTGCCGTGTATGCAAAGAAGGGGAATGGCATTCAAATGAATAGATTTAGATATGCAAATAAGGCCTGGATATGCAAATAGGGGTGAGGGATTCAAATGAAGGGCTGGGCATAATTGGGGGTTATGCAAATTAACAGCGCATGCTAATGAGAAACTGGGGAGGATGCAAATGAGGGTCTCTTATGCAAATGAGGGCTGGAATAGAGTGGGCGGGGCTATGTAAATATAATATTAGTTTATGTGCATCAAATGCAAATCATATGCAAATTAGAGACCCGATGCATTCAAACGAGGGAGTGGGTGGAGCTCTGGTTATGCAAATGAGGGGATGGAGCATGCAAAAACGGGGAGGGGACATGCAAATGAGGGACAAATATGCTAATCATATGCAAATTTTCCCAGTCTATTTCAGCACCTAACGCCGCCGGCCCCGCCCCTCGCTCGGGCCCCGCCCCCAAACCCCCAAGCCCCGCCCACATCGCTCCGGGGGGCGTGGCCACACCCGAGCCCCTCCCCCTCCCCCTCAGGGACCCCCCCCAGCCCCTCCCCCACCCCTAAATTTGGGATTTCCCCCCAAAATCCCCTCAGGCCCCGCCCCCACCCCAAACCCCGCCCCCAAAACCCCAAAAATCCCCAAAATCCCCAAAATCCAGGGGGGGCACCCCAAAAATGGGGGGGGGTCCCCTCCCCCCCCCAGGAGGGAATTTGGGGTCCCCCTCCCCCACCCCGATGGGATTTTGGGGTCCCCTCCCCCCCCCACGTGAGCACAAAGGGGCCCCCCCAAATTTTAGGGGCGATTTTTGGGGTGTCCCCTCCCCCACCCCCCCCAAAAAAAACCATTCCAGCCCCTCCCCCACCCCCCGCACCCCAAAATTTCCCCTCCCCCCCCACCCCCAACCCCCCCTTCACTGCCGAGCCGGGGGGGGACCCCAAAAATGGGGGGGGGACCCCAAAAAATGTGAAATTGGGGGAGGGGGTCCCAAAATTTGGGGAGAGCCCAAAATTTGGGGAGGACCCCAAAAATTTGGGGGGATCGCAAAGTCGGGGAGACCCAAAAATTTGGGGAGGACCCCCAAAAAATGGGGACCCCAAAATTTTGGGGGGGGTGTGTCTGAAAATTGGGGGGAACCCCAAAATTTGGGGGGGGGGGTCCAGAAGTTGGGGTTGACCCCAAAAATTTGGGGGGATCTGATTGGGCGAACCCCAAAATTTTAAAGGGGGGACCCCAAAATTTGGGTGAGGCCAAAAATTGGGGGGACCCCAATGACGATGGGGGAGGGAACCCCCAAAATTTGGGGTGAGGGGGCGTGGCCAGAATTGGGGGATCCCCCCCCAAAAAAATTCGGGGGGGGGGGGAACCCCAAAATTTACAGGGAGGGGACCCCAAAATTGGAGGGAACCCCAAAAATTTGGGGGTGGGGGAGGGGACACACCCCTGGGAGGAGGGAACCAGGGGGGGTCCCCAAAATTGGGGAGGGGTCCCCAAAAGGTGGAAGAGTCGCCCCAAATTTGGGGGTGGGGGAGGGGGTGACCCCCCCCGAACTTTTCCCGGAAGATTTTGGGGTTCAGACCCTCCCCCTCCCCGCCCCTCCCCCCACTGCATGGAGCCCCCCCGGACCCCCCAAAATTCGTGGGGGGGACCCCCAAAAATCCCCTCCCCCCACTCTCGGTGAAAATTTGGGGGGACCCCTCCCCCCTGCCCCTCCCCCACCCCCCCCGAACCCCAAAATCCCCCCCCCGGGGGGGGGATTTTGGGGTTCGGGGGGGGTGGGGGAGGGGCGCGCTGCTTTTGTGGGGGAGGGGCGGGTGTCACTGCCGCCCCTCCCCCCACCCCTCCCCTCCCCCCCCTCGGGGTTTTGGGGGGGCCCCGGGGGGGTCCCCAAACCCCTCCCCCCCCTCCCCTCCCCCACCCCCCCCCGTGTGAAACGTGAACAATAAAGTTGTGTCCGTGAGGGGGAGGGGCTGCGGAGTGGGGGAGGGGCGAGGGGGGTGGGGGAGGGGTTCTGGGATTAGGGGCGTGGCCGAAATTTGGGGGAGGGGCTTTAAAGGTGGGGGAGGGGCCCTAGAATTTGGGGGAGGGGCTCTGAGGGTGGGGGAGGGGTTCTGGGATGGGGGCGTGGCCAGAATTTGGGGGAGGGGCTCTGAGGGTGGGGGAGGGGCCATAACTTGGGGGAGGGGCTTTGGGATTTGAGGGCGTGGCCAGAATTTGGGGAGGGGCTCTGGGGGTGGGGGAGGGGCCGGAATTTGGGGGAGGGGCTCTGGGGGTGGGGGAGGGGCCAGAATTGGGGGAGGGGCTCTGAGACTGGGGGATGGGCCAGAATTTGGGGGAGGGGCTGCAAAGTGGGGGAAGGGCCGGAATTTGGGGGAGGGGGTCTAAAATTTGGGGGAGGGGCTCTGGGAGTGGGGGAGGGGCCAGAATATGGGGGAGGGGCTGTGGGGGTGGGGGAGGGGCCTTGGAGGTGGGGGCGTGGCCAGAATTTGGGGGAGGGGCTCTGGGGTGGGGGGAGGGGCTCGCGCCGCCCCCACCAATCAGAACGCCGCATCCCATCCCCCTCCCCCCCCCGATGAGGGGCGGGGCTTTCTCAGAGTGACATCACACACCCACACAATGACGTCATCACGGCCGGGGGGGGGGATGAACCCCCCCAAATTTTATTCCCGAAATTTTGGGGGGGGGGTGGGGGGAAATCCCCGACCGCCCCTCCCCCATCCCAGGGACCCCCCCCCGTGACGTCATCGGGGTCACCCCCAAATGTCCCAATTTGGGGTCCCCAAAATCCCAAAATTCCCCAAATTTGGGGCTCTTGAGGATGAGGAGTGTCCGGGGGGGGTCCCCAAACCCCATTTTGGGGTCCTCAAATCCAATTTTGGGGTCCCCAATTTTTGGGGGGGGGGTCCCAAAATCCATTTTGGGATCCCCAAATCCATTTTGGGGTCCCCAATTTTTGGGGGGTCCCCAAATCCCATTTTGGGGTCCCCCCCCCATTCCGGGGACATTCAGGTCCCCAAAATGTCCCAAAATGACCCCAAAATGTCCCCAAGGCCACAGTGGAGTTCAAGGCAGGTTCCGATGTCCCAAAAATGTCCCAAAATGTCCCAAAAACGTCCCCAAATGTCCCTCGGTGTCACTGATGACGTCACTGATGATGTCACCGATGATGTCACTGGTGTCCCCAAATGTCCCCAAAATGTCCCAAATTTGGGGCACTCGGGGTCCGTCGGCTGGGCCAGGGTTGGTCTCTGATGTCCTCGAGGATGTCCCAGTTTGTCCCAGTCCGTCCCAGTTTGCCCCAGTGTCCCCAGTTTGTGTCCCCAGTTTGTCCCAGTCCATCCCAGTGTCCCCAGTTTATCCCAGTTTGTGTCCCAGTCCCTCCCAGTCCATCCCAGTTTGTCTCCCAGTCTGTCCCAGTGTTCCCAGTTTGAGTCCCAGTCTGTCCCAGTTTGCCCACTTTATGTCCCAGTCCATCCCAGTTCCCTCCCAGTCCGTCCCAGTCCATCCCAGTGTTCCCAGTCCCTCCCAGTTTGCCCAGTTTGTGTCCTGGTCCATCCCAGTCCATCCCAGTTTGCCCAGTTTGTGTCCTGGTCCATCCCAGTCCATCCCAGTTTGCCCAATTTGTGTCCCAGTCCATCCCAGTTTGAGTCCCAGCCCCTCCCAGTCCATCCCAGTGTTCCCAGTTTGTCTCCCAGTCCATCCCAGTTTGTGTCCCAGTCCCTCCCAGTCTGTCCCAGTCCTCCCAGTCCCTCCCAGTGTTCCCAGTTTCAGTCCCAGTCCCTCCCAGTTCATCCCAGTCCATCCCAGTTTGTCTCCCAGTCCATCCCAGTGTTCCCAGTTTGAGTCCCAATCCCTCCCAGTCCCTCCCAGTCCCTCCCAGTCCATCCTAGTCCGTCCCAGTTGGCCCAGTTTGTATCCCAGTCCCCCCCAGTCCGTCCCAGTCCATCCCAGTGTTCCCAGTTTGAGTCCCAGTTTGTCCCAGTCCCTCCCAGTCCCCCCCAATCCCCTCCCAGCCCCTCCCAGTCCGTCCCAGTCCCCTCCCAGTTTCTCCCAGTCCATCCCAGTTCCCTCCCAGTCCATCCCAGTGCTCCCAGTTTGAGTCCCAGTCCCTCCCAGTCCCTCCCAGTCCATCCCAGTTTGCGCTCAGGGGTCCAGCAGCAGCTCCAGTCCGTACTGGGCTCTCTGTGTGGGTCCCAGTCTGTCCCAGTTTGCCCAGTTTGCGCTCAGGGGTCCAGCAGCAGCTCCAGGCCGTACTGGGCTCGGTGTCTCGGGGTCTCTCTCCGGGGAAGGTGCGTCAGGCGCCCGGGGTGCAGCAGCGCCCAGCCCGGGGGCGGCAGCGGCGCGCGGCAGCCGTGCCGGGGGAACAGCCAGGCGGCACCCTGAAACCAGTATAAACCAGTATAAACCAGTATAAACCAGTACAAACCAGTATAAACCAGTATGGACCAGTATAAACCAGTATGGACCAGTATAGGCCACTATAAACCACTATAAACCAGTAACCCATCCCAGTTCATCCCAGTGCAGCCGTGCCGGGGGAACAGCCAGGCGGCGCCCTGAAACCAGTATAAACCAGTATAAACCAGTATAAACCAGTACAAACCAGTATAAACCAGTATGGACCAGTATAAACCAGTATGGACCAGTATAGGCCACTATAAACCACTATAAACCAGTAACCCATCCCAGTTCATCCCAGTGCAGCCGTGCCGGGGGAACAGCCAGGCCGAGCCCTGGAACCAGTATAAACCAGTATAAACCAGTACAAACCAGTATATACCAGTATAAACCACTACAAACCAGTATAAACCAGTATGGGCCAGTATGGACCACTATAAACCAGTACGGACCACTATAACCACTATAAACCAGTAACCCATCCCAGGGACCCATCCCAGTAACCCATCCCAGTGCAGCCGTGCCGGGGGAACAGCCAGGCGGCGCCCTGGAACCAGTATAAACCAGTATAAACCAGTATAAACCAGTATGGACCAGTATAAACCAGGACAGACTAGTAACCAATCCGTAATAACCCCCAGTTCTTCCTGGGACCAATCCCAGTTCATCCCAGTTCATCCCAGTAACCCCCAGTGCAGCCGTGCCAGGGGAACAGCCAGGCCGAGCCCTAAAACCAGTATAAACCAGTATGAACCAGTACGGACCAGTATGGACCAGTATATACCAGTATAAACCACTATAAACCACTATAAACCACTATAACCACTATAAACCAGTAACCCATCCCAGTTCATCCCAGTGCAGCCGTGCCGGGGGAACAGCCAGGCGGCGCCCTGGAACCAGTATAAACCAGTATAAACCAGTAAAAACCAGTACAAACCAGTATATACCAGTATAAACCACTATAAACCAGTATGGGCCAGTATAAACCACTATAAACCACTATAAACCAGTTCATCCCAGTGCAGCCGTGCCGGGGGAACAGCCAGGCCGCGCCCTGGAACCAGTATAAACCAGTAAAAACCAGTATAAACCAGTACGAACCAGTATGGACCGCTATAAACCACTATAAACCAGTACAGACCACTATAACCACTATAAACCAGTAACCCATCCCAGTTCATCCCAGTGCAGCCGTGCCGGGGGAACAGCCAGGCCGAGCCCTGGAACCAGTATAAACCAGTATAAACCAGTATAGACCAGTATAAACCACTATAAACCAGTATGGACCAGTATGGACCAGTATAAACCACTATAAACCACTATAAACCACTATAAACCAGTAACCCCCAGTGCAGCCGTGCCGGGGGAACAGCCAGGCCGCGCCCTGGAACCAGTATAAACCAGTAAAAACCAGTATGGACCAGTATAAACCAGTATGGGCCACTATAAACCACTATAAACCAGTAACCCATCCCAGTTCATCCCAGTTCATCCCAGTGCAGCCGTGCCGGGGGAACAGCCAGGCAGAGCCCTGGAACCAGTATAAACCAGTAAAAACCAGTATGGACCAGTACAAACCAGTATGGACCAGTATGGACCAGTATAGACCACTATAGACCAGTACAGACCACTATAACCACTATAAACCAGTAACCCATCCCAGTTCATCCCAGTTCATCCCAGTGCAGCCGTGCCGGGGGAACAGCCAGGCGGCGCCCTGGAACCAGTATGGACCAGTATAAACCAGTATGGACCAGTACAGACCAGTACTGACCAGTATAAACCACTATTAACCAGTATGGGCCACTATAAACCACTATAAACCACTATAAACCAGTTCATCCCAGTGCAGCCGTGCCGGGGGAACAGCCAGGCCGAGCCCTGGAACCAGTATAAACCAGTATAAACCAGTATGGACCAGTATGAACCAGTATAAACCAGTATGGACCAGTATGAACCAGTATAAACCAGTACGGACCCATAACTCATCCCTAATCACCCCCAGTTCTTCCCAGTAACCCATCCCAGTTCATCCCAGTAACCCCCAGCACAGTGGGGCCCAGCGGGGGAACAGCCAGCTGCCACCCTAGAACCAGTACAGACCAGTACAGACCAGTATAAACCAGTACAAACCAGTATAAACCACTATAAACCACTAAAAAACCAGTAACCCATCCCAGGGACCCATCCCAGTAACCCCCAGTTCAAACCAGTGACTCCCAGTTCAATCCAGTAACCACCAGTGACCCATCCCAGTCCCTCCCAGTATGAACCAGTTCCCTCCCAGTCCCTCCCAGTATAAACCAGTAACCCCCAGTCCCCTCCCAGTCCCTCCCAGTTCCCTCCCAGTATAAACCAGTAACCTCCAATGCCTTCCCAGTCCCTCCCAGTATAAACCAGTTCCTTCCCAGTCCATCCCAGTATAAACCAGTAACCCCCAATCCCCTCCCAATCCCCTCCCAGTCCCTCCCAGTATAAACCAGTTCTTTTCCAGTCCCTCCCAGTCCCTCCCAGTCCCTCCCAGTATAAACCAGTAACCTCCAATCCCTTCCCAGTATATCCCAGTATATCCCAATCCCCTCCCAGTCCCTCCCAGTATAACCAGTCCCTCCCAGTATCCCCAGTCCGTACGTGGGCGGGGCTCAGGGTGACGCTCAGGCTGATCGTGGCCGAGGGTCGGGGCGGGGCCGAGGGGGCGTGGCCGGAAGGGGCGTGGCCGGAAGGGGCGTGGCCGGAAGGGGCGGGGTCGTAGCGAACCACAGCGCTCAGCACGGTCCGACCCTGGGGGCGGGGCCAGAGGGGCGGTGGGCGTGGCCGGGAGGGACACGCCCACCCCAAACCACGCCCACACTGACCACACCCCTGTGATGTCACGGGCACCACACCCCCTTAGGCCACGCCCACTGATGCATTATCATTAAAGACCACGCCCACCCCACACCTTTCCCGCCAAACCACACCCACTTAGCCACGCCCTCCTTAAGACCACGCCCATTTCTGTACCCACAAGCCCCACCCACTTTCCCCACCCATTAGGCCCCACCCCTTTAGGCCCCGCCCCTCCCCAGGCTCCGCCCATCCTCAAGCCCCGCCCCTTTCCCCAGGCCCCGCCCATTTCTGAGTACCCGCCCCTTTTACTGTCCCAGCCACGCCCCTTTCCCCAAGCTCCACCCCTTCCTCTAAGCCACGCCCCTTTCTGAGCCACGCCCATTTCCCAAGCCCCGCCCTCTCCAAAGCCCCGCCCATTTCCCCAGACCACGCCCCATTCTCAAGCCACTCCCATTTTCCCAGGCCACACCCCTTTTCCCCAGGCCCCACCTCTTTCTCCAAGCCACGCCCCCAATCCCAGGCCCCACCCCTTCCTCTAAACCCCGCCCATTTCGGAGCCCCACCCATTTCCCTAGGCCCCGCCCTTTCCCCATGCCACGCCCCCTTTTCCAGGCCCCGCCCATTTATTCCAAGCCACGCCCAGTTTTCACAGTCTCCACCCCTTTCCCCAGGCCCCACCCCTTTTATCTAACCCCCGCCCAGTTTTCAAAGTCCCCTCCCCCTTCCCCAGGCCCCGCCCTGTTCTTTATGCCACTCCCCATTTTCCATGCTCCACCCCTTTCTCTGGGCCACGCCCCCATCTCCAGGCCCCTCCCATTAAATCAAAGCCCCGCCCTTTCGATAGACCCCACCCCCTTTCCCCAAGCCCCACCCCTTGAATTAAAGCCACGCCTTTTCCCTAAGCCCCGCCCCTTTTCCCAGGCCCCGCCCCTTGATTCCAAGCCCCACCCGCTTTTCAAAGTTCCCGCCCCCTTCCTTAGGCCCCACCCCTTTAAACCCAGCCCCTTTTCCCCAGCCCCCGCCCCTTTCTCCAGGCCCCGCCCATTTAATCAAAGCCACGCCCTTCCCCCAAGCTCCACCCCTTCCCCAGGCCCCGCCTTTTTTCCCTAGGCCACACCTCTTTATCCCAATCCCCGCCCCTTTTCCCAAGCCCCGCCCCCTATTTATGCCCCGCCCCTTCCCCACCTTGGGGGCGTATCCCGGGAAGAGGCGCCGGGCCAGGGGGGGCAGCAGCTCCCGCAGCGCCCCCTGCAGGACGGGGGAGAGGGACAGCGATGACAGCGGCACCGAGTGACCCTGAGTGACCAATGAGTGACCAATGAGTGACCCTGAGTGACCAATGAGTGACCCCAGTGACCCCAGTGACCCCTGCAGGACGGGGGACAGGGACAGCGATGACAGGGACAGTGACACCGAGTGACCCTGAGTGACCAATGAGTGACCAATGAGTGACCCCAGTGACCCCTGCAGGACGGGGGAGAGCGACAGCGCCGACAGCGACACCGAGTGACCCTGAGTGACCAATGAGTGACCAGTGAGTGACCCTGAGTGACCAATGAGTGACCCTGAGTGACCAATGAGTGACCAATGAGTGACCCCTGCAGGACGGGGGACAGGGACAGCGATGACAGCGGCACCGAGTGACCCTGAGTGACCAATGAGTGACCCTGAGTGACCCCAGTGACCCCAGTGACCCCAGTGACCCTGAGTGACCAATGAGTGACCAATGAGTGACCCTGAGTGACCCTGAGTGACCCCAGTGACCCCTGCAGGACGGGGGACAGGGACAGCGCTGACAGCGACACCGAGTGACCCTGAGTGACCAATGAGTGACCCTGAGTGACCCTGAGTGACCAATGAGTGACCAATGAGTGACCCTGAGTGACCCCTGCAGGACGGGGGACAGGGACAGCGCCGACAGCGACACCGAGTGACCCTGAGTGACCAATGAGTGACCAATGAGTGACCCTGAGTGACCCTGAGTGACCAATGAGTGACCCTGAGTGACCAATGAGTGACCAGTGAGTGACCAATGAGTGACCAATGAGTGACCAATGAGTGACCAATGAGTGACCCTGAGTGACCCTGAGTGACCAATGAGTGACCAATGAGTGACCCTGAGTGACCAGTGAGTGACCAATGAGTGACCCCTGAGTGACCCTGAGTGACCAATGAGTGACCCTGAGTGACCCTGAGTGACCAATGAGTGACCAATGAGTGACCCCTGAGTGACCCTGAGTGACCCCTGCAGGACGGGGGACAGGGACAGCGATGACAATGGCAGTGACACCGAGTGACCCTGAGTGACCAATGAGTGACCAATGAGTGACCCTGAGTGACCAATGAGTGACCCCTGAGTGACCAGTGAGTGACCAATGAGTGACCCTGAGTGACCAATGAGTGACCAATGAGTGACCAATGAGTGACCAATGAGTGACCAATGAGTGACCCCAGTGACCCCTGAGTGACCCTGAGTGACCAATGAGTGACCCCAGTGACCCCAGTGACCCTGAGTGACCCTGAGTGACCAGTGAGTGACCAATGAATGACCCCTGAGTGACCCTGAGTGACCCTGAGTGACCCCAGTGACCCCTGAGTGACCCCAGTGACCCCTGCAGGACGGGGGACAGGGACAGCGCCGACAGCGACACCGAGTGACCCTGAGTGACCAATGAGTGACCAATGAGTGACCCTGAGTGACCCTGAGTGACCAATGAGTGACCCTGAGTGACCCCAGTGACCCCAGTGACCCCTGCAGGACGGGGGACAGGGACAGCGCCGACAGCGACACCGAGTGACCCTGAGTGACCAATGAATGACCAATGAGTGACCCTGAGTGACCCTGAGTGACCAATGAGTGACCCTGAGTGACCCCAGTGACCCCAGTGACCCCTGAGTGACCCCAGTGACCCCAGTGACCCCTGCAGGACGGGGGAGAGCGACAGCGCCGACAGCGACACCGAGTGACCCTGAGTGACCAACGAGTGACCAATGAGTGACCAATGAGTGACCCTGAGTGACCCCAGTGACCCCAGTGACCCCTGCAGGACGGGGGAGAGGGACAGCGCTGACAATGGCAGCGACACCGAGTGACCCTGAGTGACCAATGAGTGACCCTGAGTGACCCTGAGTGACCAATGAGTGACCCTGAGTGACCCCTGAGTGACCCCAGTGACCCCAGTGACCCCTGCAGGACGGGGGACAGCGACAGCGATGACGACACCGAGTGACCCTGAGTGACCAATGAGTGACCCTGAGTGACCCTGAGTGACCCTGAGTGACCCTGAGTGACCAATGAGTGACCCCAGTGACCCCAGTGACCCCTGCAGGACGGGGGACAGGGACAGCGCTGACAGCGGCACCGAGTGACCCTGAGTGACCAATGAGTGACCCCTGAGTGACCCCAGTGACCCCAGTGACCCCTGAGTGACCCTGAGTGACCAATGAGTGACCAATGAGTGACCAATGAGTGACCCCAGTGACCCCAGTGACCCCTGAGTGACCAATGAGTGACCCTGAGTGACCAATGAGTGACCC
Organism: Taeniopygia guttata; assembly: GCF_003957565.2. Lineage (NCBI taxonomy): Eukaryota > Metazoa > Chordata > Aves > Passeriformes > Estrildidae > Taeniopygia > Taeniopygia guttata. The sequence goes on from NC_054764.1 coordinate 1,150,287, forward strand.
CTGCAGGACGGGGGACAGGGACAGCGCCAACAGCGGCACCGAGTGACCCTGAGTGACCAATGAGTGACCCCAGTGACCCTGAGTGACCCTGAGTGACCTCAGTGACCCCTGAGTGACCCCAGTGACCCCAGTGACCCCTGCAGGACGGGGGACAGGGACAGCGCTGACAGCGACACCGAGTGACCCTGAGTGACCAGTGAGTGACCCTGAGTGACCCTGAGTGACCCCTGAGTGACCAATGAGTGACCCCTGCAGGACGGGGGACAGGGACAGCGCTGACAGCGACACCGAGTGACCCTGAGTGACCAACGAGTGACCCTGAGTGACCAGTGAGTGACCCTGAGTGACCAGTGAGTGACCCTGAGTGACCCTGAGTGACCCCAGTGACCCCAGTGACCCCTGCAGGACGGGGGACAGGGACAGCGATGACAGCGGCAGTGACACCGAGTGACCCTGAGTGACCAATGAGTGACCAATGAGTGACCCCTGAGTGACCTCAGTGACCCCTGAGTGACCCCAGTGACCCCAGAGTGCGGCTGGGGGGGGACCCCAGAGTGACCAATGAGTGACCCCCAGTGACCCCTGAGTGACCCCAGTGATCCCCAGTGACCCCAGAGTGGCCCCAGAGTGACCAGAGTGACCCCGAGAATGACCCCAAAGTGACCCCCAGTGACCCTGAGTGACCCCGTAGTGACCCTGGAGTGACCCCAAGTGACCCCGGAGTGACCCCGAGTAACCCCCAGTGACCCCAGAGTGACCATAGAGTGACCCCGGAGTGACCCTAAGTGACCTCGGAGTGACCCCGAATTGACCCCGAAGTGACCCCAGTGATCCCCGGAGTGAACCCAGTGACCCCGGAGTGACCCCGGAGTGACCCCAAGTGACCGAGGAGTGACCCCGATTGACCCTGAGTGACCCCAGTGACCCCGGAGTGACCCCGCGTGACCCCCAGTGACTCCAGAGTGACCCCGAGTGACCCGGGAGTGACCCCAGAGTGACCATTTTTGGGGTACAAAATAAAAATTTTGGGGTCCCAACCCCCAATTTTGGTGTCCCAAATTCAATTTTTGGGGTCCCCCCCCAAATTTTGGTCTCCCAATCCCATTTTTGATACCCCAAATCCCAATTTTTGGGCTCGCAAATCCAAATTTTTGGAGTCCCAAATCCCAATTTTTGGGGTCCCCTCCCCCATATTTGGGGTCCCACCCCCCTTTTTTGGATCCCCCCCAAATTTTGGGGTCCCAAATCCCAATTTTGGGGTCTCTCCCCCCAATTTTGGGGTCTCAAACCCCATTCTTGGGGCACAAAATCAAGATTTTGGGGTCCCAAATCCCATTTTTGGGGCACAAAATAACAATTTTGGGGTCCCACCCCCCGATTTTGGGGTCGCAAACCCCAATTTTTGGAGTCCCAAATTCCAATTTTTGGAGTCCCACCCCCATTTTTGGGGTCCCAAATCCCATTTTTTGGGGGTCCCCGCCCCCCTCCCCCCAAATTTTGGAGGCCACGCCCACCTGGTGATGCTCCGCCCACCCCCCGTGAAGCTCCGCCTCCTCCCGCAGGTCCCGCCCGAAACGCGCCGAGAACAGCGGGAACTGGAACACGTCTGGGCAGGGCTGGAATGGGAAATGCACCCCAAAATCACCCCAAAATCACCCAAAAAAACCCAAAATCCAAAACAAAAAAAAACCCCAAAAAAATCCCCAAAAAAATCCCGAAAAAATCCCGAAAAAATCCCCCCAAAAACCTCAAAAATACCCCAAAAATCCTGAAAAAATCCCCCCAAAAACACCCCAAAAACCCAAAAAATCCAAAACAAAAAAACCCCCAAAAAAATCCCCCAAAAAACCCCGAAAAAATCCACCCAAAAATACCCAAAAATCCCAAAAAAACCCAAAAACCCAAAGGGAACTGGAACACGTCTGGGCAGGGCTGGAAACGGGAAATGCACCCCAAAATCACCCCAAAATCACCCCAAAAACCCCAAAAATCCAAACAAAAAAAACCCAAAAAAATCCCCCCAAAAACCCCAAAAATACCCCAAAAAATCTCCCCAAAAACCCCAAAAATACCCCAAAAATCACCCCAAAAGCATCCCAAAAACCCCAAAAATCCAAATCAAAAACAACCCCAAAAAATCCCCCAAAAAATCCCGAAAAAATCCCCCCCAAAACCCCAAAAATACCCCAAAAATCAACCCAAAATCATCCCAAAATCACCCCAAAATCACCCCAAAAACCCCAAAAATACAAAACAAAAAACCCCCCCAAAAAATCCCCAAAAAAATCCCGAAAAAATCCCCCCAAAAATACCCCAAAAATACCCCAAAAATCACCCCAAAAACCCCAAAAATCCAAAAGAAAAAAACCCCAAAAAATCCCCAAAAAATCCCGAAAAAATCCTGAAAAAATCCCCCTAAAAACCCCCAAAATACCCCAAAATCATCCCAAAAACCCCAAAAATCTAAAACAAAAAAAAACCCAAAAAAATCCCCCAAAAAACCCCGAAAAAATCCCCCCAAAAACCTCAAAAATACCCCAAAAATCACCCCAAAATCATCCCAAAAACCCCAAAATTCCAAAACAAAAAAAACCCAAAAAAATCCCCCAAAAATTTCAAAAAAACCCCAAAAATCCAAACAAAAAAAAACCCCAAAAAAATCCCCCAAAAAACCCCGAAAAAATCCCCCCAAAAACCCCAAAAATACCCAAAAAACCCCAAAAACCCAACGGGAACTGGAACACGTCTGGGCAGGGCTGGAAACGGGAAATGCACCCCAAAATCACCCCAAAATCATCCTAAAAACACCAAAAGTTCAAACAAAAAAAACCCCAAAAAAATCCCCCAAAAAATCCCGGAAAAATCCCGGAAAAATCCCCCCAAAAACGCCAAAAATACCCAAAAAAACCCCAAAACCCAACGGGAACTGGAACACGTCTGGGCAGGGCTGGAAACGGGAAATGCACCCCAAAATCACCCCAAAATCACCCCAAAAATCCCAAAAATAAAAACAAAAAAAACCCCAAAAAAATCCCCCAAAAAATCCCGGAAAAATCCACCCAAAAACCCAAAAATACCCCAAAAATCCCCAAAAAACCCAAAAATCCAAAACATAAAAAACCAAAAAAAAATCCCCAAAAAATTTCAAAAAAACCCCAAAAATCCAAAACAAAAAAACCCCAAAAAAATCCCCCCAAAAGAACCCTGAAAAAAACCCCCCAAAAATACCCAAAAATACCCCAAAAATACCCAAAAAACCCCACAAATCCAAAGGGAACTGGAACACGTCTGGGCAGGGCTGGAAACGGGAAATTCACCCCAAAATCACCCCAAAATCACCCCAAAAATCCCAGAAATCCAAAACAAAAAAACCCAAAAAAATCCCCCCAAAAAATCCCGAAAAAATCCCCCCAAAAACCTCAAAAATACCCAAAAAATCACCCCCAAATCACCCCAAAACCCCCAAAAATCCAAATTAAAAAAAACCCAAAAAATCCCCCAAAAATCCCCCCAGAAATTTCAAAAAACCCAAAAATCCAAAATAAAAAAAACCCAAAAAAAATCCCCCAAAAAACCCCGAAAAAATCCCCCAAAAAATCGCCCCCCCCAAAAAAAACCCCAAAACCCCAAAGAAACCCAAAAATCCCAAAAATATCCCAAAATTTGGGGTGTTTTTGGGGTGATTTTGGGATATTTCAGGGATATTTTGGGTTGATTTTTGGGATATTTTTGGGGATATTTTGGGAGGTTTTGGGATATTTGGGGATAATTTTTGGGATAATTTTCGGGTGATTTTGGGTGGATTTTGGGGTGATTTTGGGATAAATTTTGGGTGGATTTTGGTATATTTTGGGCTATTTTGGGGTGATTTTGGGGATATTTTTGGGGTGATTTTGGGGCTATTTTGGGGTGATTTTGGGCTATTTTGGGGTGATTTTGGGATAAATTTTGGGGTGATTTTGGGCTGTTTTGGGGTGATTTTGGGGTAATTTTGGGATAATTTTGGGATAAATTTTGGGTGGATTTTGGGGTGATTTTGGGGATATTTTGGGGTGGATTTTGGGGTGATTTTGGGGATATTTTGGGACAATTTTGGGATACATTTTGGGCTATTTTGGGGCTATTTTGGGATAAATTTTGGGGTGATTTGGGGCTGATTTTGGGGCTATGTTGGGCTATTTTGGGGCTATTTTGGGATAAATTTTGGGCTATTTTGGGGTGATATTTTGGGCTGATTTTGGGATGATTTGGGGGATATTTTTGGGGTGATTTTGGGCTGTTTTGGGGTCGGTACCTCCTGGATCAGGTCCCCCTCCAGGACTCGGCTCAGGTTCCGGTGCAGATAGAGCTGATCCCAGTCCTGCAACGGCAAACTGGGATGGACTGGGGCAAACTGGGAGGGACTGGGAGGGACTGGGAGGGGATACTGGGGATACTGGGATGGACTGGGAGCACTGGGAGGGACTGGGAGGGGCTACTGGGGCTACTGGGAGGGACTGGGATGGACTGGGGGGGACTGGGAGGGGTTACTGGGAGCACTGGGAGCACTGGGAGCGGTTACTGGGAGCACTGGGAGGGGATACTGGGGATACTGGGATGGACTGGGACAAACTGGGAGGGGACACTGGGGATACTGGGAGGGACTGGGAAGGACTGGGATGGACTGGGATGGACTGGGGGGGGACTGGGAGGGACTGGGAGGGACTGGGATGGACTGGGATGGACTGGGGGGGGACTGGGAGGGACTGGGAGGGACTGGGATGGACTGGGATGGACTGGGGGGGGACTGGGAGGGACTGGGAGGGGTTACTGGGGATACTGGGAGGGACTGGGAGGGAACTGGGACCAAACTGGGACCAAATTGGGAGGGACTGGGAGGGGTTAAAAAGGAGATTTGGGGTTACTGGTTTATACTGGGAGGGACTGGGGGGGACTGGGAGGGACTGGGAAGGACTGGGAGGAGTTACTGGGAATACTGGGAGCACTGGGAGGGGCTACTGGGGATACTGGGATGGACTGGGAGGGGACTGGGAGGGAACTGGGAGGGAACTGGGAGGGAACTGGGAGGGACTGGGATGGACTGGGAGGAGTTACTGGGAATACTGGGAGCACTGGGAGGGGATACTGGGATGGACTGGGATGGACTGGGGCAAACTGGGAGGGACTGGGAGCACTGGGAGGGGTTACTGGGAATACTGGGAGGGACTGGGAGGGAACTGGGAGGGACTGGGACAAACTGGGAGGGACTGGGATGGACTGGGGCAAACTGGGAGCGGTTACTGGGAGCACTGGGAGCGGTTACTGGGAGCTAACGGGGGTGCCCCGGCGTTTTCTTACTGGTTTATACTGGTCTATACTGGTCTGTATGGAGTTATACTGGTTTATACTGGTTTTACTGGTCCATACGGGTTTATACTGGGTTATACTGATCTATACTGGTTTTTACTGGTCTATACTGGTTTTTACTGATCTATACTGGTCTATACTGTTTATACTGATTTGGTTTGTACTGGTTTATACTGGTTCATACTGGTCTGTACTGGTTTTTACTAGTTAATACTGGTTTATACTGTGTTATACTGGTTTATACTGGTCTATACTGGTCTATACTGGTCTATACTGGTTTATACTGGTTTATACTGGTTTATACTGGGTTATACTGGTCTATACTGGTTTATACTGGTTTATACTGGTCTATACTGGGTTATACTGGTCTATACTGGTTTATACTGGTTTATACTGGTCTATACTGGGTTATACTGGTCTATACTGGTCTATACTGGTCTATACTGGTCTATACTGGTTTATATTGGTCTATACTGGTTTATACTGGTCTATACTGGTCTGTACTGGTTTTTACTAATTTATATTGGTTTATACTGGGTTATATTGGTTTATACTGGGTTATACTGGTTTTTACTGGTCTATACTGGGTTATACTGGTCTATACTGGTTTATACTGGTTTTCACTGGGTTATACTGGTCTATACTGGTCTATACTGGTTTTACTGGTCTATACTGGTTTGTACTGGTCTATACTGGTCTGTACTGCTTTTTACTAATTTATATTGGTTTATACTGGATTATACTGGTTTATACTGGTCTATATTGGGTTATACTGGTTTTCACTGGGTTATACTGGTCTATACTGGTCTATATTAGTCTATACTGGTTTATACTGGTCTGTACTGGTCTATACTGGTCTATACTGGGTTATACTGGGTTATACTGGTCTATACTGGTCTATACTGGGTTATACTGGTCTATACTGGTCTATACTGGTCTATACTGGTCTATACTGGTTTATACTGGTTTATACTGGTTTTCACTCACCCAGGGGTTCTGGGTTCGCTCCCAGAGCTCCGGGTGCCGCCTCCCGGTGCCGTTGGGTTATACTGGTCTATACTGGTCTATACTGATCTATACTGGTCTATACTGGTCTGTACTGGTTTATACTGGTTTATACTGGTTTATACTGGTTTATACTGGTTTTCACTCACCCAGGGGTTGCGGGTTCTCTCCCAGAGCTCCGGGTGCCGCCTCCCGGTGCCGTTGGTTATACTGGGTTATACTGGTCTATACTGGTCTGTACTGGTCTATACTGGTTTATACTGGTCTGTACTGGTCTATACTGGTCTGTACTGGTCTGTACTGGTCTGTACTGGTTTATACTGGTCTATACTGGTTTATACTGGTTTTCACTCACCCAGGGGTTGCGGTTTCGCTCCCAGAGCTCCGGGTGCCGCCTCCCGGTGCCGTTGGGTTATACTGGGATATACTGGTCTATACTGGTCTGTACTGGTCTATACTGGTTTATACTGGTTTATACTGGTTTATACTGGTTTATACTGGTTTATACTGGTTTTCACTCACCCAGGGGTTGCGGGTTCTCTCCCACAGCTCCGGGTGCCGCCTCCCGGTGCCGTTGAATCCGTCCGTCACCAGGAGGTGCCCGAAGTGCCGCCGGTTGGTGACGTGCAGGAACAGCCCCTGGGGAGCCCAAAAACGCCCAAATTCACCCCAAAATTCAGCCACAAATTCCACAAATTCAGCCAAAAATTCGACCCCAAAATCCCCCAAAATTCAGCCCCAAAAATCCCCCAAAAATCCCCCAAATTCAAGCCCAAAATTCAACCCAAAATCCCCCAAAGTTCTAACCCAAATCCCTCCGAAATCCCCCCAATTCACCCCAAATTTCAGCCCAAAAATCCCCCCAAAATTCAACCCAAAATCCCCTAAAATTCACCCCAGAATCCCCAAATTCAGCCCAAAAATTCAACCCGAATTTACCCCAAAATTCAGCCCCAAAATCCCCCGAAAATCCTCCAAAATTCAACCCCAAATCCCCCAAAAATCCCCCAAAATACAACCCAAAATCCCCTGAAAATCCCCCAAATTCACCCCAAATTTCAGCCCAAAATTCCCCCAAATTCACCCCAAAACTCAACCCAAAAAACTCCCAAATTCACCCCAAAATTCAACCCAAAAATCACCCAAAATTCAACCCAAAAATCCCTCAAAATTCAACCCAAAATCCCCTGAAAATCCCCCAAATTCACCCCAAAATTCATCCCAAAATTCCTTCCAAAATTCATCCCAAAATCCCACAAATTCACCCCAAAATTCAACCCAAAATTCCACCCAAATCCTCAAAATTCCCCCCAAAATTCAACCAAAAATCCCCCAAAATTCACCCCAAAATTCAACCCAAATTTCCCCAAAATCCCTCCCCAAAATTCAATTCCAAGATTATGTAAATTTCGGGGTCCCCCAGATGAGATTTTGGGGTGAGTTTTTGGGTGATTTTGGGGTCAGTTTTTGGGGTTATTTCGTGGGTTTTTGGGGTGATTTTGGGGCTCCCCAGGTGAGTTTTGGGGTCAGTTTTTGGGGTGATTTCAGGACGATTTTGGGATCAGTTTTTGGGATGATTTCGGGGCTCCCCGCGTGAGTTTTGGGTGATTTTGGGGTGAGTTTTTGGGGTGATTTTGGGGTCAGTTTTTGGGTGACTTCGGGGTGAGTTTTTGGGTGATTTTGGGGTCAGTTTTGGGGTGATTTTGGGATCAGTTTTTGGGTGATTTTGGGGTCAGTTTTTGGGGTGATTTTGGGGTCAGTTTTTGGGTGATTTTGGGGTGAGTTTTTGGGGTGATTTTGGGGTGATTTTGGGGTGAGTTTTTGGGGTGATTTCGGGACTATTTTGGGACTCCCCAGGTGATTTTCTGGGCTGATTTCGGGGTGAGTTTTTGGGTGATTTCGGGCTGATTTTGGGACGACTTCGGGGCTCCCCAGGTGAGGTTTTGGGTGATTTTGGGGTGAGTTTTTGGGTGATTTTGGGGTCAGTTTTGGGTGATTTTGGGATCAGTTTTTGGGGTGATTTTGGGGTGATTTCGGGATGATTTTGGGGTCAGTTTTTGGGATGATTTCGGGACAATTTTGGGGCTCCCCGGGTTAATTTTTGGGTGATTTAGGGGTCAATTTTGGGTTGATTTTGGGGTCAGTTTTAGGTGATTTTGGGGTGAGATTTTGGGTGATTTCGGGATGATTTTTGGGTGATTTTAAGGTGAGTTTTTGGGGTGATTTTGGGGTACTTTCTGAACGATTTCGGGGCTCCCCAGGTGAGTTTTGGAGTGATTTCGGGGTGAGTTTTTGGGGTGATTTCGGGATGATTTTTGGGTGATTTTGGGGTGAGTTTTGGGTGACTTTGGGGTGATTTCGGGGTGATTTTGGGGCGATTTGTGCCTATTTTGGGGTCTCTCACCTTCTCGCGGGCGCGGGCGCAGAACGCCATGTCGGGGTCCAGGTGGGCGTGGTCGAAGACGGGCCCCTCCCCCAGCGGCCCCCGCAGCGCGGCCCCGCCCACCAGGTAGGCGTGGCTGACGTAGGGCACGTTCCACACGCCCCTGGCCACGCCCACACACGTAAGGCCACGCCCACCGCGGGCCACGCCCACCCCACCCCTCCAGGTGCCCACCCAGGTGTGCCCAGGTGTGCCCAGGTGTGCCCCAGCTGTGCCCAGGTGTGCCCAGGTGTATCTCAGGTGTGTCCCCACCCCCAGGTGAGTGCCCAGGTGTATCCCAGGTGCCCCCAGGTGAGTGCCCAGCCGTGCCCAGGTGCCCCCAGGTGTGTCCAGGTGTGCCCAGGTGTATCCCAAGTGTATCCCAGGTATGCCCAGGTGCCCCCAGCTGTGCCCAGGTGTATCTCAGGTGTGCCCAGCCATGCCCAGGTGTGTCCCAGGTATGCTCAGGGGTCTCTCAGGTGTGCCCAGGTGTATGCCAGGTGCCCCCAGGTGAGTGCCCAGCTGTGCCCAGGTGCCCCCAGGTGTATCCCAGCCATGCCCAGGTGAGTGCCCAGGTGCCCCCAGGTGCCCCATACCTGCGCTCCCCGCGGACGATGCCCAGGTAGTCGGGTGCCCAGGTGTGCCCAGGTGTGTCCCCACCCCCAGGTGCCCCCAGGTGAGTGCCCAGCTGTGCCCAGGTGAGTGCCCAGGTGCCCCCAGGTGAGTGCCCAGGTGAGTACCCAGCCATGCCCAGGTGAGTGCCCAGGTGCGGTACCTGCGCTCCCCGCTGACGATGCCCAGGTAGTCGGGGCTCCGGGCGTAGAACCCGTCGGGGCCGAGGGCGCCCCAGAAGTTGGACCAGAGACGGCCGGAGCGGGTCAGGAGGGGGGCCAGAACCTGCCTGGGGTCAGCCGGGGTCAGGGGTCACACAGGGGTCAGGGGTCACTCAGGGGTCACACAGGGGTCAGGGGTCACTCAGGGGTCACACAGGGGTCACACAGGGGTCAGGAGAGGGGCCAGAACCTGCCTGGGGTCACACAGGGGTCAGGGGTCACTCAGGGGTCACTCAGGGGTCACTCAGGGGTCAGGAGAGAGGCCAGAACCTGCCTGGGGTCACCGGGGTCAGGGGTCACTCAGGGGTCACTCAGGGGTCACACAGGGGTCAGGAGAGGGGCCAGAACCTGCCTGGGGTCACTCAGGGGTCACACAGGGGTCAGGGGTCACTCAGGGGTCACACAGGGGTCAGGGGTCAGACAGGGGTCAGGAAAGGGGCCAGAACCTGCCTGGGGTCACACCGGGGTCAGGGGTCACACCGGGGTCAGGGGTCACACAGGGGTCAGGGGTCACACAGGGGTCACACAGGGGTCACACAGGGGTCACTCAGGGGTCACTCAGGGGTCACACAGGGGTCACTCAGGGGTCAGGTTTAGGTCAGTGGGGTCAGTTAGTGGTCAGGGGTCACCCAGGGGTCACCCAAAGTCACACAAGGGTCAGGTTTGGGTCACTCAGGGGTCAGTGGTCACTCAGGGTCACTCATTGGTCACTCAGGGGTCAGGTTTGGGTCAGTTAGAGGTCAGTTAGGGGTCAATAAGAGGTCAGGGGTCACTGGTCACTCAATGGTTGGGGTCACTCAGGGTCACTCTGGGGTCAGGTTTGGGTTATTTTGGGATCAGCTAGGGGCCAAGGGTCACTCAGGGGTCAGGTTTGGGTCACTCAGGGTCACTCATTGGTCACTCAGGGTCATTCAGGGTCACTCAGGGTCACTCAGGGCCACTCGGGGTCACTCACGGTCACTCAGGGTCACTCAGGGTCACTTAGGGGTCAGGTTTGGGTTATTTTGGGGTCACTCAGGGGTCAATGGTCACTCAGGGTCACTCAGGGGTCACTCAGGGGTCAGGGGTCACTCGGGGTCAGGGGTCAGGGTACCGGTTCTGCTCCAGCAGCGCCCGCAGCACCCCGGGGTCCCTCAGGGTCAGTCAGGGTCAGTCAGGGGTCACTCAGGGGTCAGTTAGGGGTCAGGGGTCACTCAAGGGTCAGGGGTCACGGTACCGGTTCTGCTCCAGCAGCGCCCGCAGCACCCCGGGGTCCCTCAGGGTCACTCAGGGTCACTCAGGGGTCAGGGGTCACTCAGGTGTCACTCAGGGGTCACTCAGGGGTCAGGGGTCACTCAGGGGTCAGGGGTCACGGTACCGGTTCTGCTCCAGCAGCGCCCGCAGCACCCCGGGGTCCCTCAGGGTGACGTCGCTGTCCAGGCTCAGGTACCCATCGCAGCGGGGGTCCCGCCGGCACAGCGCCCTGCGCCCCAAAAATGGGGATGGGACCCCCAAAAACCCCAGAAATGGGTCAGGGACCCCCGAAAATGGGTCAGGGACCCCAAAAACGGGTCAAGGACCCCCAAAATGGGTCAGGGACCCCAAAAATGGGTCAGGGACACCAAAAACGGGTCAGGGACCCCCAAAATGGGTCAGGGGCACCCAAAAATGGGTCAGGGACCCCCGAAAATGGGTCAGGGACCCCAAAAATGGGGATGGGACCCCCAAAAATGGGTCAGGGACCCCAAAAATGGGTCAGGGACTGCAAAATATGGGTCAGGGACCCCCAGAAATGGGTCAGGGGAATCCAAAAATGGGTCAGGGACCCCAAAAATGGGGATGGGACCCCAAAAATGGGTCAGGGACCCCCAAAAATGGGTCAGGGACACCAAAAACGGGTCAGGGACCCCAAAATGGGTCAGGGGAACACAAAAATGGGTCAGGGACCCCCAAAAATGGGTCCGGGACCCCAAAAATGGGTCATGGACCCCCGGAAATGGGTCAGGGACACCCCCAAAACCCCAAAAATGGGTCAGGGACCCCCCCCAAAAACCCCAAAAATGGGTCAGGGACCCCCAAAAATGGGTCAGGGACCCCCCAAAACCCCCAAAAATGGGTCAGGGACCCCCAAAAATCATCACTGACCGTCCCCTTGGCTCCGCCCCCTCCCCTTTAGCCCCTCCCCTTCCCATTGCTCCGCCCTTTTTTCCTTAGCCCCGCCCCTCCTATTACCCCTTCCCATCCCTTAGCCCCGCCCCTTCCATTGGCCCAGCCCCATTTTCCTTAGCCCCGCCCATCCCCATTGCTCCGCCCCCTTTTTTAGCTCCACCCCTCCTATTACCCCCACATTTATATTGCCCCGCCCCTCCCCTAGACCCCGCCCCCTCCCCATTGCCCCGCCCCTCTTTATTGCTCCGCCCCCTTTTCCTTAGCCCCGCCCCGTTTGATTATCCTCCCATCCCCATTGGACCGCCCCTCTCCCTTTAGCCACGCCCCTGCCCTTGGCCCCGCCCCCTTTCCCTTTAGCCCCGCCCCCTCTCCCCTGGCCCCGCCCCCTCCGTACATGCCGCGGTCTCGCGCCGCCGCCGTGCCCAGCCCCGCCCCCTCGCGGTGGGCGGAGCTAAAGTGGCGCCGCAGCCGCGGCCACGCGGCCTCGACCTGGGGGGCGTGGCCTGGGACCTGGGGGCGGGGCCAGACACACGGGGCGGGGCGTCAGCCGCAGGTGGGGGATTTTGGGGGATTTCGGGGTATTTTTGGGGTATTTTTGGGATGGTTTTGGGGTATTTCAGGGATATTTTTTGGGGTATTTTTGGGGTATTTCAGGGATATTTTTGGGGTATTTTTGGGATGGTTTTGGGGATATTTTTGGGGTGGTTTTGGGGTATTTCAGGGATATTTTTGGGGATATTTTTGGGGATGATTTCAGGGTTATTTTTGGGATGTTTTTGGGGATATTTTTAGGGTATTTCAGGGGTATTTTTGGGGTATTTTAGGGATATCTTTGGGGTGATTTTGGGGTATTTCAGGGATATTTTTTGGGATATTTTTGGGGCATTTCAGGGATAATTTTGGGATATTTTTGGGATATTTCAGGGATACTTTGGGAATGATTTTGGGATATTTCAGGGATATTTTTGGGGTGATTTGGGGGTATTTTTGGGATGTTTTTGGGGTGTTTGTGACTCACGGCGTTGTGCAGGAACAGCCCCAGCCGCTCCCGGGGGCATTTTTGGGGATATTTTTGGGGTGTTTTTGGGATATTTTTGGGGTATTTCAGGGATATTTCAGGGATATTTCGGGGATATTTTTGGGATGATTTTGGGGATATTTTTGGGGTGTTTTTGGGGATATTTTTAGGGTATTTCAGGGATATTTCAGGGATATTTTTGGGGATATTTTTGGGATGTTTTTGGGGATATTTTTAGGGTATTTCAGGGATATTTTGGGGATATTTTTGGGGTGATTTTGGGGTATTTTTGGGATGATTTGGGTCTGTTTTTGGAGTATTTCAGGGATATTTTTGGGATGTTTTTAGGGATATTTTAAGGGTATTTCAGGGATATTTCAGGGATATTTTTGGGATAATTTGGGGTATTTTTGGGATGATTTTGGGGTATTTTTGGGATGTTTTTGGGGTTGTTTTTGGGGTGTTTCTGACTCACGGCGTTGCGCAGGAACAGCCCCAGCCGCTCCCGGGGGTATTTTTGGATATTTTTGGGATAATTTTGGGATATTTTTGGGGATATTTTTAGGGTATTTCAGGGATATTTCAGGGATATCTCAGGGATATTTTGGGGGTGTTTTTGGGGATATTTTTGGGATATTTTTGGGATGTTTTTGGGGTGTTTTGACTCACGGCGTTGTGCAGGAACAGCCCCAGCCGCTCCCGGGGGCATTTTTGGGGATATTTTTGGGGTGTTTTTGGGGATATTTTTGGGGATAATTTTGGGGATATTTTAAGGGTATTTCAGGGATATTTTTGGGGATATTTTTGGGATGTTTTTGGGGATATTTTTGGGGTGATTCCAGGGATATTTTTGGGATGGTTTTAGGAGAGTTTTGGGGATATTTTTGGGGTGGTTTTAGGGTATTTCAGGGATATTTCAGGAATATTTCAGGGATATTTTTGGGGATATTTTTGGGGTGGTTTAGGGATGGTTTTGGGATATTTTTGGGATGTTTTTGGGGTATTTCAGGGATATTTTTGGATGTTTTTGGGGATATTTTTAGGGTATTTCAGGGATATTTCAGGGATTTTTTAGGGATATCTTTAGGGTATTTCAGGGATATTTTTGGGATATTTTTGGGGTGTTTTTAGGGATATTTTTAGGGTATTTCAGGGATATTTCAGGGATATTTTTAGGATATTTTTGGGGTGTTTTTGGGGTATTTTTGGGATGATTTGGGGTGTTTCTGACTCACGGCGTTGTGCAGAAACAGCCCCAGCCGCTCCTGGGGGTATTTTTGGGGATATTTTTGGGGATATTTTTGGGGATATTTTTAGGGTATTTTTGGGATATTTTTGGGGATATTTTTGGGATGATTTTGGGGTATTTTTGGGGTGGTTTTGGGGAAATTTTGGGGTATTTTTGGGGTGATTTTGGGGTTTTATTTTGGGTATTTCAGGGATATTTTTTGGGTATTTTTGGGGTATTTTAAGGATATTTTTGGGATATTTTAGGGGTATTTTTGGGGATATTTTTAGGGTATTTCAGGGATATTTTTTGGGGATTTTTGGGACAATTTTGGGATATTTTTGGGGTGATTTTGGGGTATTTCAGGGACATTTTTGGGATTTTTTGGGGTATTTTTGGGGTGTTTTTGGGGTATTTCAGGGATATTTCAGGGATATTTTTGGGATGATTTTGGGGTATTTTTGGGATGATTTTGGGGTATTTTTGGGGTGTTTTTGGGGTGTTTCCGACTCACGGCGTTGTGCAGGAACAGCCCCAGCCGCTCCCGGGGGTATTTCAGGGTTATTTTTGGGGGTGTTTTTGGGGTATTTCAGGGATATTTTGGGGATATTTTTGGGATGATTTTGGGGTATTTTTGGGGTGTTTTCGGGGTGTTTGTGACTCACGGCGTTGTGCAGGAACAGCCCCAGCCGCTCCCGGGGGTAGCGCAGCCGCCGCAGCCGCCGCAGGAATTGGGGCAGGAACGGGGTGGGCTCGGCCACGAAGACCCCGATGAGCACCCAGGGCAGCGCCTCGGGCTGGGGGACCCCAAAAACACCCAAAAATCAGCCAAAAAACCCAAAAAACCCCAAAACTCAACCCAAAAAACCCCAAAACCCCCCAAAAAACCAAAAAAAACCCGCAAAATCACCCAAAATCCCCCAAAAAACCCCCCAAAACCCCCAAAAATCACCCCCAAAACCCCAAATCCACCCAAAACCCCCCAAAATCACCCCAAAAACCCCAAATCCACCCAAAACCCCCAAAATCACCCAAAACCCCCAAAAAAACCCCAAAACCCCCCCAAAACCCCCCAAAAATCACCCAAACCCCCCCAACAAACCTTAAAAATCCCCAAAAATCATCCCAAACCCCCAAAAAACCCCCAAAAACCCCCAAAAATCACCCCAAAAAACCCAAATCCACCCAAAACCCCCAAAAAATCACCCCAAAAAAAACCCAAATCCACCCAAAACCCCCCAAAAAGCCCCCAAAATCACCCAAAACCCTCCAAAAACCCCCCAAAACTCCCAAAAATAACCCAAAAACCCCAAATCACCCAAAACCCCCAAACCCACCCAATAACACCCAAAATCCACCCAAAACCCCCCAAAATCACCCAAAACCCCCAAAAATCACCCAAAAAATCACCCAAAAAATCACCCCCAAAACCCCAAATCCACCCAAAATCCCCAAAAACACCCAGAGTAGCCGGAACCCACCCAATAACACCCAAAATCACCCAAAACCCCCCAAAATCACCCAAAATCACCAAATAACACCCCAAATCCCCCCAAACTGCCCCAAACTCCCCCCAAATCCCCCCAAAATCCCCCCAAGACCCCCCAAAAATCCCCCCAAACCCCCCCAGGACCCCCCCAAATTACCGGGGTGTCCCTCAGGGGTCTCAGGTCCCTCTTGCAGTCACCCCAAAATTCCCCCAGGACCCCCCAAACTGCCCCAAAATCCCCCCAAAACCCCCCCTGACCCCCCTAAATCCCCCAACATCCCCCCAGGACCCCAAAACCCCCCCAGGACCCCCCAAAAATCCCCCGAAAATCCCCCCAGGACCCCCCCAGAAATCCCCCCAAACTTCCCCAGAACCCCCCAAAATCCTCCCAAATCTCCCCAGGATCCCCCAAACTGCCCCAAAATCCCCCCAAAACCCCCCCAAAATCCCCCCAAGACCCACAAAACTGCCCCCAAAATCCTCCCAGGACCCCCCAAGCTGCCCCAAAACTCCCTCAAAATCCCCCAAATTCCCCCCAAACTCCCCTCAAAATCCCTCCAGAACCCCCCAAACTGCCCCAAAATCCCCCCAAATTTCACCCAAATCCCCCCCAGGACCCCCCAAAATCCCCCCAAAATCCCTCCAGGACCCCCCAAACTCCCCAAAACCCCCCAAACTCCCCCAAAGTCTCCCCAGGACCCCCCCCAAGCCCCCCAGGACCCCCCAAAATCCCCCCAGGACCCCCCAAACTGCCCCAAAATCCCCCCAGACCCCCCAAAATCCCCCCAAGACCCCACAAACTGCCCCAAAACAGCCCAAATTCCCCCCCAAACTCCCCCAAATTCCCCCCAGGACCCCCCAAAACCCCCCCAAATCCCCCCAAACTCCCTCCAAATCCCCCCCAACCCCCCCCAGGACCCCCAAAATCTCCCCAAAATCCCCCCAAACCCCCCCCAAACCTCCCTCAGGACCGCCCAAACTGCCCCAAAATCCCCCCAAACCCCCCTGCCCCCCATTACCGGGGTGTCCCGCAGGTCCCTTAGGCCCCTCTCGCAGTCCCCCCAAAACCCCAAATCCCCCCCAGAACCCACCAAATCCCCCCAAAATCCCCCCAGGACCCCCCAAATTCCCCCAAATTCTCCCCAAAACCCCCCCAGGACCCCCCACACTGCCCCAATTCCCCCCAAATTCCCCCAGGACCCCCCAAACTCCCCCCGAAATCCCCCCAAAACCCCCCAAAATCCCCCCAAAATCCCTCCAGGAGCCCCCAAAATCCCCCCAAATTCCCCCAAATCCCCCTGGGACCCCCAAATCCCCCCCAAACTGCCCCAAAATCCCCCCAAATCCCCTCAAACCCCCCCAGAACCCCCAAAAATCCCCCCAAACTTTCCCAGAACCCCCCCAAAATCCACCCAAATCTCCCCCAGGATCCCCCAAAATTCCCCCAGGACCCCGTAAAATATCCCCAGGAGCCCCCAAACTGCCCCAAATCCCCCCAAACTCCCTCCAAAATCCCCCCAAACCCCCCAAAATCCCCAAATTACCGGGGTGTCCCTCAGGTCCCTCCGGCCCCTCTCACAGTCCCCGCAGCCGCCCGGGCGCCACCCCAGGGGCACGTAATTGGCCAGAGAGTTCAGAGCCACCTGCAACAGGGGGGGTTTGGGGACAATTCCGGCGGTTTTGGGACATTTGGGGACATTTTCAGAAATTTGGGGACAATTTGGGGAGAATTCAGGGGGTTTTGGGGACATCTGGGGACATTTTTGGGGATATTTTCAGGAAATTTGGGGACATTTCTGGGAAATTTTGGGACATTTTTGGCAGTTTTGGGGACAATTTTGGGGGTTTGGGAAATTTGGGGACATTTGGGGGTTTTTGGGACATTTGGGGACATTTGGGGACAGTTTTGGGACATTTGGGGACAGTTTTGGGACATTTACGGGACGTTCTTGGGGTGTTTTTGGGAGATTTTGGAGACATTTGGGGACATTTGGGGGGATTTGGGGACATTTGGGGACATTTTTGGGACAATTTTGGGGAAATTTTGAGACATTTGGGGACACTTTGGGGACATTTGGGGACACTTGGGGACAATCCTGGGGGTTTGGGGACATTTGAGGAAATTTAGGGACATTTTTGGGAAATTTGGGGACATTTGGGGACATTTGGGGACAATCTCAGGGGTTTTGGGACATTTGGGGGTTTTGGGACATTTGGGGGTTTTGGGGACATTTGGGGGGTTTTGGGGACGTTTTGGGGACATTTGGGGGATTTGGGAAAATTGGGGACATTTTTGGGGACATTTGGGGGGTTTGGGACATTTGGGGACAATTTCGGGTTTTTGGGGGACATTTGGGGACATTTGGGGACATTTTGGACGGTTTTGGGGACTTTTGGGGGGTTTGGGACATTTGGGGGGTTTGGGAACATTTTTGGGACATTTGGGGACACCTTGGGGACTTTTTGGGGACAATTTTGGGATTCTTGGGACATTTGGGGACAGTTTTGGGAGGTTTGGGGACATTTGGGGCGAATTTTGAGGTTTTTTTGGAGGATTTTGGGGTGAATTTTGGGGATTTTGGAAAGGATATTGGGGGATTTTTTTTGTTTTTTGAGGTCGGGTTTGAGGGGATTTTTGGGGATTTTTTGGGGTGAATTTGGGATATTTTGGGGTGAATTTTGGGGTGAATTTTGGGGATTTTGGTACCTTTGTAGGACCATTTCCGTGGATCACCACGGGCTGGGATTTTGGGGTGAATTTGGGATATTTTGGGGTGAATTTTGGGGTGAATTTTGGGGTGAATTTGGGGGATTTTGGTACCTTTGTAGGGCCGTTTCCGTGGATCACCACGGGCTGGGATTTTGGGGTGAATTTTGGGGTGAATTTTGGGGTTTTTGGTACCTTTGTAGGGCCGTTTCCGTGGATCACCACTGGCTGGGATTTTGGGGTGAATTTGGGATATTTTTGGGGTGAATTTGGGGGATTTTGGTACCTTTGTAGGACCATTCCCATGGATCACCACTGGCTGGGATTTTGGGATATTTTGGGGTGAATTTTGGGGTGAATTTGGGGGATTTTGGTACCTTTGTAGGGCCGTTTCCGTGGATCACCATGGGCTGGGATTTTGGGATATTTTTGGGGTGAATTTTGGGGTGAATTTGGGGGATTTTGGTGCCTTTGTAGGGCCGTTTCCGTGGATCACCACGGGCTGGGATTTTGGGGTGAATTTGGGGTGAATTTTGGGGTGAATTTTGGCGATTTTGGTACCTTTGTAGGGCCGTTTCCGTGGATCACCACTGGCTGGGATTTTGGGGTGAATTTGGGATATTTTGGGGTGAATTTTGGGGTGAATTTGGGGGATTTTGGTACCTTTGTAGGACCATTCCCATGGATCACCACGGGCTGGGATTTTGGGGTGAATTTGGGGTGAATTTGGGGGATTTTGGTACCTTTGTAGGGCCGTTTCCGTGGATCACCACCGGCTGGGATTTTGGGGTGAATTTTGGGATATTTTTGGGGTGAATTTGGGGGATTTTGGTACCTTTGTAGGGCCGTTTCCGTGGATCACCACGGGCTGGGATTTTGGGGTGAATTTTGGGGTGAATTTGGGGGATTTTGGTACCTTTGTAGGGCCGTTCCCATGGATCACCACTGGCTGGGATTTTGGGGTGAATTTGGGATATTTTGGGGTGAATTTGGGGGATTTTGGTACCTTTGTAGGGCCGTTTCCGTGGATCACCACGGGCTGGGATTTTGGGGTGAATTTGGGATATTTTTGGGGTGAATTTGGGGGATTTTGGTACCTTTGTAGGGCCGTTTCCGTGGATCACCACCGGCTGGGATTTTGGGGTGAATTTTGGGGTGAATTTGGGGGATTTTGGTACCTTTGTAGGGCCGTTTCCGTGGATCACCACGGGCTGGGATTTTGGGGTGAATTTGGGGTGAATTTTGGGGTGAATTTGGGGGATTTTGGTACCTTTGTAGGGCCGTTTCCGTGGATCACCACGGGCTGGGATTTTGGGGTGAATTTGGGGTATTTTTGGGGTGAATTTGGGGGATTTTGGTACCTTTGTAGGGCCGTTTCCGTGGATCACCCCGGGCTGGGATTTTGGGGTGAATTTGGGGTGAATTTTGGGGTGAATTTGGGGGATTTTGGTACCTTTGTAGGGCCGTTTCCGTGGATCACCACCGGCTGGGATTTTGGGGTGAATTTGGGATATTTTTGGGGTGAATTTGGGGGATTTTGGTACCTTTGTAGGGCCGTTTCCGTGGATCACCACGGGCTGGGATTTTGGGGTGAATTTGGGATATTTTGGGGTGAATTTTGGGGTGAATTTGGGGGATTTTGGTACCTTTGTAGGGCCGTTTCCGTGGATCACCACGGGCTGGGATTTTGGGGTGAATTTGGGATATTTTGGGGTGAATTTTGGGGTGAATTTGGGGGATTTTGGTACCTTTGTAGGACCATTCCCATGGATCACCACCGGCCAGGTCCCGCTCAGGTCGTTCCTCACTCGGTTCCCGTCGGGCTCGAAGCGAATCGAGAGCTCCTCTGGGGGACCCCAAAATCAGAGTGAGACCCCAAAAATCAGAGTGGGAACCCCAAAAATCAGAGTGGGAACCCCAAAAATGGGTCTGGGACCCCTAAAAATTGGTCTGGGAACCTCAAAATCCCACCAGGGACCCCAAAATAGGCCCAAGGACCCCAAAATCCCACCAAATCCCCCCAAAATTCCCCCAAATCCCTCCAGGACCCCCAAATCCACCAAAATTCCCCCAAAATTCCCCCCAGATCCCCTCAGGACCCCCCGAATCCACCAAAATCTCCCCAAAATCCCCCCAATTTCCCCCCAAATACCCCCCAAATCCACCAAAATTCCCCAAAATCTCCCCAATTTTCCCCCAGGACCCCCCAAAATTCCCCCAAAATCCCTCCTGGATCCCCTAAAATCCCCCCAAATCCCCCCAAATCCCCCCTGGACCCCCCAAAATTCCCCAAAATCCCTCCTGGACACCCCAAATCCACCAAAATTCCCCAAAATTCTCCCCAATTTCCCCCAAAATTCCCTAAAATCCCCCCAAATCCCCCCTGGACCCCGTAAAATTCCCCCCAAATTTCCCCTAAATCTCCCCAAAATCCCCCCAGGACCCCCAAATCCCCCCAGTTTTCCCCCAGGACCCCCCAAAATCCCACCAGGACCCCCTAAAATCCCCCAAAATTCCCCCAGATCTCTCCAGGACCCCCAAAATCTGCCCAAAATCCCCCTGGACCCCCACATGGATGCCCCAAAATTCCCCAATTACCCCCAAATTCCCCCCAGGACCCCCCCAAAATCCCCCCCAAACTCCTCTAAATCCCTCCCAAATTTCCCAAAATCTCCCAATTTTCCCCTGGACCCCCCAAAAACCCCCTAAATCCCCCCAGGACCCCCCAAATTCCCAAAAAATTCCCAAAAATCCCCCCCAAATTCCCCCAAATCACCCCAATTTTCCCCCAGGACCCCCCAAAATCCCCCCAGGACCCCCCAAAATCCCCCCAAATTCCCCCAATTTTCCCCCAAATCCCCCAAAATCTCCCCTGGACCCCCCAAAATCCTCTAAATCCCCCCCCAAATTCCCCAAAATCTCCCTAATTTTCCCCCCAGGACCCCCCAAATCCCCCCAAATCCCCCAAGGACCCCCCAAATCCACCAAAATTCCCCAAAATCTCCCCAATTTTCCCCCAGGACCCCCCAAAATCCCCCCAAATTCCCCCAATTTCCCCCCAAATCCCCCAAAATTCCCCAATTTTCCCCCAAATCCCCCAAAATTCCCCAATTTTCCCCCAAATCCCCCCTGGACCCCCCAAAATCCTCTAAATCCCCCCCCAGCATCCCCCAAAATCCCCCCTAGACCCCCTAAAATCCCCCAAAATTTCCCAAATCCCCCAAAATCCCCCCAAATTCCCCCCAAATCCCCCCTGGACCCCCAAAATCCCCCCAAATTCCCCCAAAATTCCCCCAGGACCCCCCAAATCCCCCCAAATCCCCCCAAAATTCCCCCCAAATCCCCCCTGGACCCCCAAAATTCCCCCCAAATCCCCCCTGGACCCCCAAAATCTCCCCAAAATCCCCCCAAAATTCCCCAAAATCTCCCCAAATCCCCCAAAATTCCCCAATTTTCCCCCAAATCCCCCCAAATCCCCCCTGGACCCCCCAAAATCCTCTAAATCCCCCCCCAAATTCCCCAAAATCTCCCTAATTTTCCCCCCAGGACCCTCCAAAATCCCCCCAAATCCTCCCAAATTTCCCAAATCCCCCAAAATTTCCCAAAATCCCCCCCCCCCCCCGCTCACCCAGGGCCCCGTTGAGGTTCTGGAAGATTCTGGAGTGATGGTCCAGCGCCAGCCCCAGCCGCTCCTGCCCCAAAATTCCGCATTTTTGGGGGAATTTGGGCAAAAAAGAGAATTTTGGGGAAAAAAGGGGATTTGGGGGGAAAAAAGGAGATTTTTTGGGGAAAAAAAGGGATTTTTGGGGGAGTTTTGGGGGAAAAAAAAGAGATTTTTGGGGGGAAAAGGAGATTTTTTGGGGAAAAAAAGAGAATTTTGGGGGAATTTTGGGGAGAAAAAGGAGATTTTTGGGAAAAAGGGAGATTTAGGGGGATTTTAGGGCAAAAAAAGGAGATTTTTTTGGGGGAAAAAGAGGATTTTGGGGGGAAAAAAGGAGATTTTTTTGTGGAAAAAAAGGATTTTGGGGGGAGTTTTGGGGGGAAAAAAGAGATTTTTTGGGGGAAAGGAGTTTTTTTGGGGAAAAAGAGAATTTTGGGGGGATTTTGGGGGAAAAAAGGAGATTTTGGGGGTGGAAAAAAGGAGATTTTAGGGGGAAAAAGAAAAATTTGGGAGGATTTTGGGGGGACAAAGGAGATTTTTGGGGTGATTTTGGGGGATTTTGGGCTCACCCTGAGCTCGGAATTCAGGTGTAATTTTCTATAAAATAATTGATATTTTTTGGGTATTTTAGTGATATTTTGGGGGAATTTTGGGGGGATTTTGGGGCTATTTTTTTGGTGATTTTTGGGTGAATTTTGAGGATATTTTTGGGGTGATTTGGGTGAATTTGGGGCTCACCCTGAGCTCGGAATTCAGGTGTAATTTGCTATAAAATAATTGATATTTTTTTGGTATTTTAGTGATATTTTGGTGTGATTTTGGGGGGATTTTGGGGCGATTTTTTGGGTGATTTTTGGGTGAATTTTGGGGATATTTTTGGGGTGATTTGGGTGAATTTTGGGCTCACCCTGAGCTCAGAATTGAGGTATAATTGGGTATAAAATAATTGATATTTTTGGGGATTTCAGTGATATTTTGGGGGGATTTTGGGGGAATTCTTTTGGTGATTTGGGGGTGATTTTTTTGGGGATATTTTTGGGGTGATTTTGGGGTATTTGGGGCTCACCCTGAGCTCGGAATTCAGGTATAATTTGGTATAAAATAATTGATATTTTTGGGGTATTTTTAGTGATATTTTGGGGATATTTTGGGGATTTTTTGGGTGATTTTGGGGGTTATTTTTGGGATATTTTTGGGATATTTTGGGGTGATTTTGGGGGATTTTGGGGCTCACCCTGAGCTCGGAATTGAGGTATAATTGGGTATAAAATAATTGATCGTCGTCGTCGTCCCGGAAGTGCCAACGCTCCACCAGAGCCCACAGGGCCGGGGCGTAGCCCACGATGCCTAAAAACCCCAAAATCCACAGAAATCACCCCAAAAATATCCCAAAAATCCCCAGAAATTACCCCAAAAATATCCCAAAAATATCCCAAAATGCCCAGAAATTACCCCAAAAATTACCCCAAAAATATCCCAAAATTCCCAGAAATTACCCCAAAAATCACCCCAAAAAATCCCAGAAATCCCCAGAAATCACCCCAAAAATATCCCCAAACCCCAGAAATTATCCCAGAAATTACCCCAAAAATAACCCAAAATCCCCAGAAATTACCCCAAAATCAACACCCAAAACCCCCAGAAATCACCCCAAAAAACCCCTGGAAATCACCCCAAAAATCACTCTGGGATCCCCCAAATCCCCCCCAGGACCCCCCAAATTCCCTCAAAACTCCCCAAAACCCCCTCAGGATCCCCCAAATCCCCCCCAAACTTCCCCAAATCCCACCAAGGACCCCCCAAATCCCCCCCAAGACCCCCCCAAATCCCCCCAAATCCCACCCAGGACCCCCCAAACCCCCCCAAATTCCCCTAAACTTCCCCAAATCCCCCCCCAAACTTCCCAAATCCCCCCCAAATTCCCCCAAACCGCCCCAAAACCCCCCCAACCCCCCCAGGACCCCCCAAATCCCCCCCAAGACCCCCTAAATTCCTTCAGACCTCCCCAAATCCCCCTCAAGATCCCCCAAATCCCCCCCAAACTGCCCCAAATTTCCCCGAAACCCCCCCAAACCCCCCAAATCCCACCCATGACCCCTCCAAACCCCCCCAAGATTCCCCCAAATCCCCCCCAAACTGCCCCAAATCCCCCCCAAATTTCCCCAAATCCCACCCAGGACCCCCCAAATCCCCTCCAAGCCCCCCAAATTGCCCCCAAGCCCACCCCAAATCCCCCCTAAACCCCCTCAAGACCCCTCAAACCCCACCCAAGACCCGCCAAACCCCCCCAAATCCCCCCAAATACCCCCCAGGACCCCCCAAACCGCCCCAAATCCCCCCAGGACTCCCCAAACCTCCCCAAACCCCCTGAAATCCACCCCAAAACCCCCCAAATCCCCCCAAACCCCCTCAAACTGCCCCAAAACCCCCCCAAATCCCCCCAAACCCCCCCCAAACTTCCCCAAAAGCCCCCCAAACCTCCCCAAATTCCCCCCAAACCCCCCCAAACTGCCCCAAATTCCCCCGAAACTCCCCCAAATCTCCCCCAAATCCCACCCAAACCCCCCCAAACCTCCCCAGGACCCCCCCAAACCCCCGCCAGGACCCCCCAAATCGCCCCCAAACTGCCCCAACCCCCCTAAGACCCCCCCAAATTCCCCCAAACTTCCCCAAATCCCCCCCAGGACCCCCCAAATTCCCTCAAACCCCCCCAAATCCCCCCCAGACCCCCCAAATCCCACCCGGGACCCCCAAACCTCCACAAATCCCCCCCAAACCCCCCCAACCCCCCCGTACCCCCGGAGTTGAGGAAGGGTTTCCCCCCGGGGGGGGCGGGGGGGTACAGTGGGGCCAGACCCCCCTGGGGCCAGCAGAACCCCTCGGCAGCGAACAGGACCCCCGAGCCCGCGGCCCCGAACTTGGCCAGCAGCTCCCGCGGGCCCCCCGCGAACACCACGTCGTAGCTGGGGGAAAAAGGGGGAAAATCACCCAAAAATGGCAAAAAATCACCCCAAAATCACCCTAAAATTACCCCCAAAATCGCCCCAAAATCACCCTAAAATTACCCCCAAAATCACCCCAAAAATCCTCTAAAAATGACCCAAAAATCATCCCAAAATCCCATAAAAACAATCCCAAAATCGCCCCAAAATCATCCCCAAAACCATCCTAAAATTACCCCCAAAATGACCCCAAAAATCCCCTAAAAGTGACCCCAAAATCATCCCAAAATCCCACAAAAACAATCCCAAAATCGCCCCAAAATCATCCCAAAAATCATCCCAAAACCACCCCAAAAACCCACAAAACCACTCCAGAAACGGCTAAAAACCACAAAAACCCCCAAAACCCTCAAAAACCACCCCCAAAACCCCCAAAATCACCCCAAAAACCCAAAAAATGGCCATAAATCACCCCAAAAACCCCCAAAAACCCCCCCGGGGCCCCCCGCGAACACCACGTCGTAGCTGGGGGGAAAAAGGGGGTTAGGGACCCCAAAAACGGCCAAAATCACCCCAAAAACACCAAAAAACCACCCCAAAAACCCCCCAAAACCCCCCGGGGCCCCCCGCGAACACCACGTCGTAGCTGGGGAGAAAAGGGGGAAAATCACCCCAAAAATAGCAAAAAACACCCCAAAATCACCCTAAAATTATCCCCAAAATCACCCCAAAAATCCCCTTAAAATGACGCAAAAATCACCCCAAAATCCCCCCAAAACCCCATAAAAACAATTCCAAAATCACCCCAAAATCACTCCAAAATCATCCCAAAATGAGCACAAAAATCCTCAAAAACCACCCCAAAAATATCCAGAAATCACCCAAAAAACAGCAAAAAATAACCCCAAAATCAAACCAAAATCATCACAAAATCAGCCCAAACATCCCCTTAAAATGACGCAAAAATCACCCCAAAATCATCCCAAAATCATCCCAAAATCACCCCAAAATCATCCCAAAAATCCTCTAAAAACGACCT
The DNA here is from genome assembly GCF_003957565.2 of Taeniopygia guttata. Lineage (NCBI taxonomy): Eukaryota > Metazoa > Chordata > Aves > Passeriformes > Estrildidae > Taeniopygia > Taeniopygia guttata. Next base: position 1,176,125 of record NC_054764.1, read on the forward strand.
CAAAATCACCCCAAAATCATCCCAAAATCCCATAAAAACAATCCCAAAATCACCCCAAAATCACCCCAAAATCATCCCAAAATCATCCCAAAATCACCCCAAAATCATCCCAAAATCACCCTAAAATTACCCCCAAAATCACCCCAAAAATCCCCTAAAAACGACCCAAAAATCATCCCAAAATCATCCCAAAATCACCCAAAAAATCCCCTAAAAACGACCCAAAAATCATCCCAAAATCATCCCCAAACCATTCCAAAATCGGCAAAAAATCACCCCAAAATCATCCCAGAAAAACCCTGAAAATGGCCCCAAAATGACTCCAAAAATCCCCCCAAAATCATCTCAAAAACCACCCCAAAAATCACCCAAAAACCCCCCCGGGGCCCCCTGCGAACACCACGTCGTAGCTGGGGGGGGGAAAGGAGGAAAATCACCCCAAAAATGGCAAAAAATCACCCCAAAACCATCTCAAAATCATCCCAAAATCACCCCAAACATCCCCTTAAAATGACGCAAAAATCACCCCAAAATCATCCCAAAATCACCCCAAAAATCCCCTAAAAACGACCCAAAATTACCCCAAAAAAACCCTGAAAATGATCCCAAAATGACTCCAAAAATCACCCCAAAATCATCTCAAAAACCACCCCAAAAATCACCCCAAAACCCCCCCGGGGCCCCCCGCGAACACCACGTCGTAGCTGGGGGGAAAAATGGGGAAAATCACCCAAAAATGGCAAAAAATCACCCCAAAATCACCCCAAAATCACCCTAAAATTACCCCCAAAATCCCATAAAAACGACCCAAAAATCATCCCAAAATCCCATAAAAACAATCCCAAAATCGCCCCAAAATCATCCCCAAAACCATCCTAAAATTACCCCCAAAATGACCCCAAAAATCCCCTAAAAATGACCCCAAAATCACCCCAAAACCATCCCCAAATCATCCCAAAATCACCCCAAAAATGGCAAAAAATCACCCCAAAATCATCCCAAAAAAACCCTGAAAATGACCCCAAAATGACTCAAAAAATCACCCCAAAATCACCCCAAAATCATCCCAAAACCACCCCAAAAATGGCAAAAAATCACCCCAAAATCATCCCAAAAAAACCCTGAAAATGACCCCAAAATGACCCCAAAATGACTCCAAAAATCACCCCAAAATCATCCCCAAAACCACCCCAAAAACCCCCCCCAAAACCACCGCAAAAACCCCCAACAACCCCCCCAAAAACCCCCAAAACCCCCCAAAACCCCCCCCCGGGGCCCCCCGCGAACACCACGTTGTAGCTGGGGGAAAACGGGGTTAGGAACCCCAAAAACGGGCAAAATCACCCCAAAATCACCCCAAAAATCCCCTAAAAACGACCCCAAAATCACCCCAAAATCATCCCCAAAACCATTCCATAAAATCAATCCCAAAAATCATCACAAAATCAGCAAAAAATCACCCCAAAATCATCCCAAAAAAACCCTGAAAATGATCCCAAAATGACTCCAAAAATAACCCCAAATTCATATCAAAAATCACCCCAAAATGACCCCAAAATCACCCCAAAATCCCCCCAAAATTCCCAAATTTTTCCCAAATCCCCAAAACCCCCATTTTTATGCCTAAAATTCCCAATTTTCCCCAAATCCTTGGATTTCCCCCCAAAATTCCCAAATTTCCCCCCAAAATGCCCACCAAAACCACTGAATTTTCCCCCTAATTTCCCCCCAAAACCCCCATTTTCACACCCAAATTTTCCCAAATTGTCCCGAATTTTCCCGACTTTTCCCGAATTCCCGTGATTTCCCCCCAAATTCCCAAATTTCTTCCCAAAATCCCCATTTTTAGCCCCCCAAATTTCAAAATTCCCACCCAAAATTCGGGATTTTCCCAAAATCCTGAGATTTTCCCCCCAACTTTCTCCCAAAATCCCCAAATTTCATCCAAAATTCAGGATTTCCCAAAAAATCCTGGAATTCTCCCCAAAATCCATTCCCCCTCCCCAAACTCCCAAATTTCCCCCCCAAAATTCTGGATTTTCCCAAAATCCTGGGATTTTCCCCCAAAAATCCTCCAAATTTCCCCCAAATCCCCAAATCTCCCCCAAAATTTCCTCCCAAAACCCTGGAATTTTTCTGTCAAAAATCCCCAAAATTTTCTCCCAAAATCCCCAATTCCCACCCAAAATTCTGGATTTTCCCAAAATCCTGGCATTTCCCCCCAAAATCCCTGGATTTTCCCCCAAATCCCCCAAATCTCCCCAATATTTCCCACCAAAAACCCAGAATTTTCCCCCTAATTTCCCCCAAAATCCCCATTTTTCCCCCCAAAACCCCCATTTTCACACCCAAATTTCCCCGAATTTCCCCGAATTCCCAGGATTTCCCCCCAAAATTCCTAAATTTCCTCCCAAAATGCCCATTTTTAGCCCCCCAAATTTCAAACTTCCCACCCAAAATTCTGGATTTTCCCAAAATCCCCAAATTTACTCCCAAAATCCTGAAATCTCCCCCGATATTTCCCACCAACAACCCAGAATTTTCCTCCTAATTTCCCCCCAAAATCCCCATTTTTCCCCCCAAAACCCCCATTTTCGCACCCAAATTTCCCCAAATTTTCCCAAATTCCCCCGAATTTCCCCGAATTTCCCCGAATTTTCCCGAATTTCCCGAATTTTCCCGAATTCCCGGTTTTTCACCCCGAACCTGTCGACGAAGAGCAGCACGAGGCGGTGCCGGTGCCGCAGCGGCCGCAGCGCCGCCCGGAGCCACCGAACCTTCTGTCCCCCGCCGGGGCTGCGCGCCACGTCCCCCCCGCGCCAGCGCCGGCCCAGGCCCAGCGTCTGGGGAGAAAAAACGGGATTTTGGGAAAAAGGAAAAAAAAATGGAATTACGGCAAAAAAAAGCAAGAAAAACGGTGAAAAAACAGCGAAAAACGGTGAAAAAACGGACAAAAAATGGTTAAAAATAGCCCGAAAATGGGGAAATTCAGAGCTGGCCCAGGCCTAAAGTTTGGGGTGAAAAACACAAAGTTTGGGAAAAATTTTAAAAAATGGAATTACGGAAAAAAAAAAAGAAAGATAAACGGTGAAAAACGGGCAAAAACGGGCAAAAAACGGGTGAAAAAAGGTGAAAAAACGGCCCAGAAATGGAGAAATTGTTCTGTGTCCCCCCCGCGCCAGCGCCGGCCCAGGCCCAAAGTTTGGGGTGAAAAATATACATTTTGGGAAAAATTTTTAAAAAATGGAATTACGGGGAAAAAAACGCACAAAAAACAACGAAAAAATGGGCAAAAAATGGCGAAAAATTGCGAAAAAAATGAGGGAAAACCGACCCAAAAATGGGGAAATTCAGAGCTGGTCCAGGCCCAGAGTCTGGGGCAAAAAACACAAATTTTGGGAAAAATTTTAACAAAATGGAATTACGGGAAAAACATGCAAAGAACGGTGAAAAACGGCAAAAAACGGGTAAAAAATGGTGAAAAAAAAGAGGGAAAACGGCCCAAAAAATGGGGAAATTGTTCTGCGTCCCCCCCGCGCCAGCACTGGCCCAGACGCAGAGTCTGGGGTGAAAAACACACGTTTTGGGAAAAAGTGAAAAAAAAAGGAATTATGGCAAAAAAAAGCAAGAAAAACGGTGAAAAAACGGCGAAAAGTGGCAAAAAATGGGAAAAAAAATGGTGAAAAAAATTGAGGGAAAAAGGCCCAAAAATGGGGAAATTCAGAGCTGGCCCAGGCCCAAAGTTTGGGGTGAAAAACACCAATTTTGGGAAAAATTTTTAAAAAATGGAATTACAGGGAAAAAACGTGCAAAAAACGGTGAAAAAACGGCGAAAAACAGGCATGAAATGGGTGAAAAAAGGTGAAAAAATGACCCAGAAATTGAGAAATTTTTCTGTGTCCCCCCCGCGCCAGCGCCGGCCCAGGCCCAGAGTCTGGGGAGAAAAAACGGGATTTTGGGAAAAAGTGAAAAAAAAATGGAATTATGGCAAAAAAAAGCAAGAAAAACGGTGAAAAAACGGCCAAAAACGGGCAAAAAATGGCGGAAAAAAAGAGGGAAAATGGCCCAATAATGGGGAAATTCAGAGCCGGCCCAGGTCCAGATTCTGGGGAGAAAAAACGGGATTTTGGGAAAAAGTTAAAAAAAATGGAATTATGGCCAAAAAAAGCAAGAAAAACGGCAAAAAAACGGCCAAAACCGGTGAAAAACCGGGCAAAAAATGGTGAAAAATGGCCCAAAAATGGGGAAATTCAGAGCTGGCCCAGGTCCAAACTTTGGGGAGAAAAAACGGCATTTTGGGAAAAAGTGAAAAAAAATGGAATTATGGCAAAAAAAAGCAAGAAAAACGGTGAAAAAACGGTGAAAAAAGGGCGAAAAACGGGCAAAAAATGGTGGAAAAAACAGGGGGAAATGGCCCAAAAATTAGGAAATTCAAAGCTGGCCCAGGCCTAAAGTTTGGGGAGAAAAACACACGTTTTGGGAAAAATGAAAAAAAATGGAATTATGGCAAAAAAAAGCAAGAAAAACGGCGAAAAAACGGCCAAAAACGGTGAAAAAACGGGCAAAAAACGGCCCAAAAATGGGGAAATTGTTCTGTGCCCCCCCCGCACCAGCGCCGGCCCAGGCCCAGAGTCTGGGGTGAAAAACACACATTTTGGGAAAAAGGAAAAAAAATGGAATTACGGTCAAAAAAAGCAAGAAAAACGGCAAAAAAACGGTGAAAAACGGGCAAAAAATGGTGGAAAAAACGAGGGAAAATGGCGCAAAGATGAGGAAATTCAGAGCTGGCCCAGGTCCAAAGTTTGGGGTGAAAAACACCAATTTTGGGAAAAATTTAAAAAAAATATGGAATTACGGGGAAAACGTGCAAAAAACGGTGAAAAAATGGGGGAAAACGGTGGAAAAATGGGGAAAAATGGCCCCAAAAAATGGGGAAATTTTTCTGTGTCCCCCCCGCGCCAGCGCCGGCCCAGGCCCAGCGTCTGGGGAGAAAAAACGGGATTTTGGGAAAAATTAAAAAAAAAATGGAATAATGGCGAAGAAAAGCAAGAAAAACGGTGAAAAAACAGCGAAAAACGGTGAAAAAACGGGAAAAAATGGGCAAAAAATGGTGGAAAAAAACAAGGAAAACGGCACCAAAATGGGGGCATTCAGAGCTGGCCCAGGTCCAAAGTTTGGGGTGAAAAACACCAATTTTGGGAAAAATTTTGAAAAAAATGGAATTACGGCAAAAAAACGCACGAAAAACGGTGAAGAAACAGTGAAAAACGGGCAAAAAATGGCGAAAAGTTGCCCCTCATTAGCATAAATTACCATAACGCTGTAGTTGAAGGCCGTTAGCCCTGCCCTCATTCGCATATCCCGCCCCTAATTAGCATACATTAATTAGAATACATTACCATAACAGTGTAGTTAAAGGCCCTGTCTGTTATTCCTGCCCTCATTAGCATACACTAATTAGCATACATTACCATAACGCTGTAGTTAAAGGCCCTGTCTGTTATTCCTGCCCTCATTAGCACACACTAATTAGCATACATTACCATAACGCTGTAATTAAAGGCCCTGTCAGTTATTCCTGCCCTCATTAGCATATACCAATTAGCATACATTACCATAACGCTGTAATTAAAGGCCCTGTCTGTTATTCCTGCCCTCATTAGCATACATTAATTAGCATACATTACCATAACACTGTAGTTAAAGGCCCATAACCCCTCATTAGCACATCCCAGCCCTTATTAGCATGCCCTCATTAGCATACATTACAATAACAGTGTAATTAAAGCCATTAGCCCCGCCCCTCATTAGCATACATTACACAAATTAGCATACATTACCATAACTGTGTAACTAAAGGCCCTGTCTGTAATTCCCGTTAGCCCTCATTAGCATGCCCTCATTAGCATACATTACCATAACGCTGTAACTAAAGGCCCTGTCTGTAATTCCCGTTAGCCCTCATTAGCACGCATTAATTAGCATACATTACCATAACGCTGTAATTAAAGGCCCTGTCTGTAATTCCCGTTAGCCCTCATTAGCATGCCCTCATTAGCATACATTACCATAACGGTGTAATTAAAGGCCCTGTCTGCAATTCCCGTTAGCCCTCATTAGCATATCCCGCCCCTCATTAGCATACATTACCATAACGCTGTAATTAAAGGCCCTGTCTGTAATTCCCGTAACCCCTCATTAGCATGCCCTCATTAGCATACATTACCATAACGCTGTAATTAAAGGCCCAGTCTGTAATTCCCTATAACCCCTCATTAGCATGCCCTCATTAGCATACATTACCATAACGCTGTAATTAAAGGCCCTGTCTGTTATTCCCTGCCCTCATTAGCATGCCCTCATTAGCATACATTACCATAACGGTGTAATTAAACGCCCGGGCCGAGCGCAGGAAGCGCCGGAAGCCGTCGGTCCGAGCCGTGGCCACGGTCAGCACCAGCAGCCCTGAGTGACCAGAGAGTGACCAATGAGTGACCCTGAGTGACCACTGACCACTGACAGAGCCGTGGCCACGGTCAGCACCAGCAGCCCTGAGTGACCAGAGAGTGACCAGAGAGTGACCAGTGAGTGACCCTGAGTGACCACTGAGTGACCAATGAGTGACCACTGACCACTGACAGAGCCGTGGCCACGGTCAGCACCAGCAGCCCTGAGAGAGTGACCAATGAGTGACCACTGAGTGACCACTGAGTGACCACTGACCACTGACAGAGCCGTGGCCACGGTCAGCACCAGCAGCCCTGAGAGAGTGACCAATGAGTGACCACAGAGTGACCAGTGAGTGACCAATGAGTGACCACTGACCCCTCTGAGTGACCACTGACCACTGACAGAGCCGTGGCCACGGTCAGCACCAGCAGCCCTGAGTGACCAGTGAGTGACCAGTGAGTGACCAGTGACCCCTGAACCCCCTGAGTGACCCTGAGTGACCCTGAGTGACCAGTGACCCTGAGTGACCACTGACCAGTGACCCCTCTGAGTGACCACTGACCCCTCTGAGTGACCCCTGAGTGACCACTGAGTGACCCCTGAGTGACCGGTGAGTGACCACTGAGTGACCAATGAGTGACCCCTGAGTGACCCTGAGTGACCCCTGACCCTTGAGTGACCAATGAGTGACCAGCGACTGCTGAGTGACCAATGAGTGACCAATGTCTGACCAAGGAGTGACCCTGAGTGACCCTGAGTGACTCCTGACCCCTCTGAGTGACCCCTGAGTGACCCCGGAGTGACCACTGAGTGACCCCTGACCCCTGAGTGACCCCTGACTCCTCCCACTGACCCGAATGACCCCTGACCCCCCGAGTGACCCCTGACCACCCAAGTGACCACTGAGTGACCCCTGACCCCCACATGACCCCCGAGTGACCCCTGACCCCCCGAGTGACCCCTGACCCCCGAGTGACCCCTGACCCCCGAGTGACCCCTGACCCCCGAGTGACCCCTGACCCCTCCCCACTCACCATTCTCGGGGTCGATCTCGGGGGAAATTTCGGGGCAATTTTGGGGATTTTCGGGGCAATTTTGGGAATTTTCGGGGCAATTTTGGGCAATTTCCGCCTCAATCCCGGAGGAGTTTTCGGGGCAGTTTTGGGGATTTTTGGGGCAATTTTGAAGATTTTTGGGGAAAATTTTGGGGCAATTTTGGGAATTTTCAGGGTCAGTCTCCGAGGGGGTTTTGGGGCAATTTTGGGAATTTTCGGGACAATTTTGGGGATTTTCGGGACAATTTTCAGAATTTTCCGGACAATTTTGAGGATTTTTGGGGCAATTTTGGGAATTTTGGGGCTCAATCCCACGAGAAGTTTCGGGGCAGTTTTGGGGGGTCCCGGGGCAGAATTTGGGGCAATTTTGGGGATTTTTGGAGCAATTTGGGGGATTTTGGGGGCAATTTTCAGAATTTTCGGGACAATTTTGAGGATTTTTGGGGCAATTTTGTGAGTTTTCGGGCTCAGTCCCAGGTGGGATTTTGGGGCAGTTTTGGGGGGTCTCGGGGGGGGTCCCGGGAGGATTTTGGGAGTTTTCGGGGGAGAATTTGGGGCAATTTTGGGGATTTTCGGGGCAATTTTGGGGGGTTTCAGATAAATTTTGGGGATTTTCGGGGCAGTTTTGGGGAATTTCGGGGTCGTTCCCTGGGGGGATTTTGGGGCAGTTTTGGGGGGTCCCGGGGGAGTTCCCGGGTGGATTTTGGGGGGTTTTGTGGGAATTTTGGGGGGTCCCGGAGGAGAATTTGGGGCCATTTTGGGGATTTTCGGGGCAGTTTTGGGAAGTTTCGGGGTCGCTCCCTGGGGGGATTTTGGGGCAGTTTTGGGGGGTCCCGGGGGGGGTCTCGGGGGGGGTCTCGGGGGGGGTCCCGGGCGGATTTTGGGGGATTTTGGGGGGATTTCGGGGGGTTTCGGGGGCGCTCCCGGGGGTCCCCAGCAGCAGCAGCAGCAGCGGCAGCGCGGCCGCGGCCATGGCGGGGGCGGGGCTAACGCCGGAGGGGGCGGGGCCTCCCACCGCGCCTCAGCCAATCCCCGCCCGCCGCTCCGCCCCTCCACCAATCAGCGCTAAGGGGCGTGGTCTGAGGGAGGGGGCGTGGCCGCCACGTTGCCGCGAGGGCGGGAAAAGGGGGCGTGGCTTAGTGGTGGGCGTGAGGGCGGAAGTGAGGGCGGGGAAGGAGAGGAAGTGGCGTCAGGAAGGGCGGAAGTGAAGGGCGGCAGACCGGAAGTCGGGCTCATGATGGGCGAGAAGAAAACGTCGGGTGAGGGGGGGGAGGGGCGGGGGCGGATTTTGGGGTCCCGGGATCGATTTTGGGGTCCCGGGATCGATTTTGGGGTCCCGGGGTCGATTTGGGGGTCCCGGGATCGATTTTGGGGTCCCGGAGGGATTTTGGGGCTCCTGGGATCGATTTTGGGGGTCCCGGGATCGATTTTGGGGGTCCCGGGATCGATTTTGGGGGTCCCGGGATCGATTTTGGGGTCCCGGGATCGATTTTGGGGGTCCCGGGATCGATTTTGGGGTCCCGGGATCGATTTTGGGGGTCCCGGGATCGATTTGGGGGTCCCGGGATCGATTTTGGGGATCCCGAGATTGTTTTGGGGCTCCCGGGGGGATTTTGGGGGTCCCGGGGTTGATTTTGGGGCTCCCGGGGGAGATTTTGGGGCTCCTATTTTTTAATGTAAAATTCCCATTTTTTTAGTGCAAAATTCCCGGTTTTTAAATGTAAAATTCCCTTTTTTGTGTGTGTGAAAAATTCCCCATTTTTTTGGTAAAATTCCCCATCTTTTTGTGTAAAATTCCTCGTTTTATGTGTAAAATTCCCATTTTTTAGTGTAAAATTCCCGGTTTTTTTTGTGTAAAATTCCAAATTTTTAATGTAAAATTCCCATATTTTTGTGTAAAATTCACGGTTGTTTTGTGTAAAGCTCCCAAATTCTCGGTTTTTTTTTGTGTAAAATTCCCTTTTTATTGTGTAAAATTCCTATTTTTTAATGTAAAATTCAATTTTTTTTTGGTGCAAAATTCCTATTTTTTAGTGCAAAATTCCTGTTTTTTTAATGTAAAATTCCCCATTTTTTTTGTGTAACATTCCTATTTTAAATGCAAAATTCTCAGTTTTTTAGTGCAAAATTCCCATTTTTTTGGTGCAAAATTCCCAATTTTTTTAGTGCAAAATTCCCATTTTTTAATGTAAAATTCCCTATTTTTTCATGTAAAATCCCCATTTTTTTTCAAGACAATCACATTTTTTTAATGTAAAATCCCCATTTTTTGGTATAAAAATCCCATTTTTTAAATGTAAAATCCCCATTTTTTAATGTAAAATCCCCATTTTTTAATGTAAAATTCCCATATTTTTTATGTAAAATTCCCATTTTTTAATGTAAAATTCCCATTTTTTTGGTGCAAAATTCCCATTTTGTTATGCAAAAATTCCCATTTTGTTATGCAAAAATTCCCATTTTTTTGGTGCAAAATTCCCCTTTGTTAAATGCAAAATTCCCAGTTTTTTTAGTGCAAAATTCCCATTTTTTAATGTAAAATTCCAATTTTTTTGGTGCAAAATTCTCGTTTTTTTAATGCAAAATTCCCATTTTTTTAGAGCAAAATTCCTCATTTTTTAAATGTAAAATTGCCATTTTTTAGCGCAAATTCCCCCTTTTTTTTAATGTAAAATTCCCATTTTTTCATGTAAAATTCCTAATTTTTAATGTAAAATTCCCCTTTTTTAAATGCAAAATTCCCATTTTTTTAGCGCAAAATTCCCCTTTTTTAATGTAAAATCCCCATTTTTTCATGTAAAACCCCCATTTTTTCATGTAAAACCCCCATTTTTTAATGTAAAATCCCCATTTTTTGTGTAAAAAATCCCATTTTTTCATGTAAAATCCCCAATTTTTTTGTGTAAAAAATTCTATTTTTTAATGTAAAATCCTCTTTTTTTAATGTAAAAATTCCGTTTTTCTAAATGTAAAATTGCCATTTTTTTGTGTAAAAATCCCCAGTTTCTTGTGTTAAAAATCCCATTTTTTCATTTAAAACCCCCATTTTTTAAATGTAAAATCCCCATTTTTTAATATAAAAATTCCAATTTTTTTGTGTAAAATTCCCAATTTTATTTTTTTTTAATAATTCCCGATTTTCCCCTTATCCTTTTCCCGTTATTTTCCCCAGCGTGCGTTCCCGAGGGGTTCCCGGCGGGTTCTGGACGGGATCGATTCGCTCCCGAGTTTGGGCTTTTTGTGTAAAATTCCCATTTTTTGTGTAAAATTCTCCATTTTCTTGTGTAAAATTCCCAATTTTTTGTATAAACTTCTCATTTTTTTCTGTAAAATTCCCAAATTTTTTGTGTAAAATTCCTATTTTCTTGTGTAAAATTCCCTTTTTTTTGGTGTAAAATTCTCCTTTTTTTTGTGTAAAATTCCCATTTATTTAGTGTAAAATTCCTATTTTAAAATGCAAAATTCCAATTTTTTTTTTTTTTGTGTAAAATTCCAATTTTTTTTGTGCAAAATTCCCAATTTTTTTAGTGCAAAATTCCCATTTTTTAATGTAAAATTCCCTATTTTTTCATGTAAAATCCCCATTTTTTTTCAAGACAATCACATTTTTTTAATGTAAAATCCCCATTTTTTGGTATAAAAATCCCATTTTTTTAATGTAAAAATCCCATTTTTTAACGTAAAATTCCCATTTTTTAGTGCAAACTTCCCCTTTTTTCATGTAAAACCCCGAATTTTTTTGTGTAAAAAATCCCATTTTTTTAATGTAAAGTCCTCTTTTTTTAATGTGAAAATTCCGTTTTTCTAAATGTAAAATTGCCATTTTTTTGTGTAAAAATCCCCATTTTCTTGTGTAAAAATCCCTTTTTTTTACGTAAAATCCCCATTTTTTCATGTAAAAATCCCATTTTTTTTCCAAAAAATCCCATTTTTTAATATAAAAATCCCGGGTTTTTTTTTGGTAAATACCCAATTTTTTTACTTTTTCCCTAATCCCCATTTTTTCCCGTTCTTCCCCAGCGCGCGTTCCCGAGGGCTGCCCCCGGCGGGTCCTGGACGCTCCCGCGCGGCAGCGGCGGCTGCACCGGCAGCTCGAGGCGCTCGAGAGCGACAATTTCGGGGACGATCCCGCGGCGGGGCTGCCCCGGCCCGGGAAGCGGCTGCCCAACTTCAGCGACACCGCCGAGACCGGTACGGACCGGGTCAGACCCGGGATAAACCGGGATAAACCGGGACAGAACCGGGAGTGGGGTTTGGGGGGTTTAATGGGGTTTAAATGGGATTTAAATGGGATTTTTGGGGGTTTTAATGGGATTTAAAGGGGATTTTTGGGGGTTTTGGGGCTCCAGAACCGGGACAGAACCGGGACTGAACCGGGACAAACCGGGATAAACCGGGACAGAACCGGGACAGGGGTTTGGGGGGTTTAATGGGGTTTAAATGGGATTTAAAGGGGATTTTTTGGGGTTTAAATGGGGTTTAAAGGGGATTTAAATGGGATTTTTGGGGGTTTTGGGGCTGCCCAACTTCAGCGACACCGCCGAGACCGGTACGAACCGGGTCAGACCCGGGATAAACCGGGACAGAACCGGGACAGGGGTTTGGGGGGTTAAATGGGGTTTAAATGGGATTTAAATTGGAATTTTTTGGGGTTTAAATGGGATTTAAATGGGATTTTTGGGGTTTAAATGGGTTTTTTTGGGGCTCCCGAACTTCAGCGACACCGCCGAGACCGGTACCGGGCCGGGCTGGACCGGGACAGACCCGGGATAAACCCGGGACAGAACCGGGAGTGGGGTTTGGGGGGTTTAAATGGGATTTTTGGGGTTTAAATGGGATTTAAATGGGGTTTAAATGGGATTTTTTGGGGCTGCCGAACTTCAGCGACACCGCCCAGACCGGTACGGACCGGGATAAACCGGGATAAACCCGGGATAAACCGGGACAGGGGTTTGGGGGGTTTAAATGGGATTTTTGGGGTAAAAATGGGATTTAAATGGGATTTAAATGGGATTTTTGGGGTTTAAATGGGGTTTAAAGGGGATTTAAATGGGATTTAAAGGGGATTTTTTGGGGGTTTTGGGGCTCCAGAACCGGGACAGAACCGGGACAGAACCGGGACAGAACCGGGACAGAACCGGGAGTGGGGGTTGGGGGGTTTAATGGGGTTTAAATGGGATTTAAATGGGATTTAAATGGGATTTTAGGGCTGAATTCTGTATTTTAGAGCTGATTTTTTTGTCTGATTTTGGGCTGGATTTTGGGACTGAATTTTGCATTTTTTTCCTGGATTTTGGGGCTGTATTTTGGATTTTTTTCTGGATTTTGGGGCTGAATTTTGGAAATTTTTTTTCTGGATTTTGGGCTGATTTTGGGGTTGGGTTTGGGGCATATTGTGGGGCCGAATTCTGGATTTTGGGGCTGATTTTGGGACTAAATTTTAAAATTTTCCTGGATTTTGGGGCTGTATTTTGGATTTTTTTCTGGTTTTGGGGTTGGATTTGGGGCTGATTTTGGGGCCAAATTCGGGATTTTGGGGCTGAATTTTATATTTTTCCCTGGATTTTGGGGCTGAATTTGGGGTTTTTTTCTGGATTTGGGGCTAATTTTGGGGTGGATTTTGGGGCTGATTTTTGATCTGATTTCGGGGCCGATTTTGGGGCCAAATTCTGGATTTTGGGGCTGATTTTGGGGGTTCCTCAGGGAAGAAGAAGAAGAAAACTCGGGGCGATCACTTCAAGCTGCGCTTCCGCAAGAACTTCCAGGCCCTGCTGGAGGAGCAGGTGGGGAAATTTGGGGGAAAATTTGGGGAATTTGGGAAATTTGGGGATATTGAAAAGATTTGGGGGGCATTTTGGGGGGATTTGGGAGAAATTTTGGGGGGATTTGGGCGGATTGTGGGAAATTTGGGGGGACTTTGGGAGAAATCTTGGGGGAATTTAGTGGATTTGGGGGAATTTTGGGTAATTTTGGGGAACTTTGGGAGAATTGGGGGAAATTTGGGGGGATTTGGGGAAATTTGGGGGAATTTGGGAGAATTTCAGTGGAATTTGGGGTAAATTGCAGGGATTTGGGTGAAATTTGGGGGAATTTCAGGGGATTTGGGGCAATTCAGGGAGGTTTTAGGAGAAATTTGGATGTAATTTGGGGAATTTTGGGGAAATTTTGGGCAATTGGGGGGATTTGTGGGAAATTTGGGAAATTTTGGGGGGATTTGAGAGAAATTTCAGGGGATTTGGGGGAATTTCAGGGGAATTTTGGGGGAATTGGGGGAAATTTGGGAGGATTTTGGAGGAATTTCAGGGGATTTGGGATAAATTTTGGGGCATTTGGGCGGATTTGGGGGAAAATTCAGGGAATTTTGGGGAATTGGAGGGAAATTTGGGGGAATTTCAGGGGATTTGGGGAAAATTTGGAGAATTCTGGGGGAATTGGGGGAAATTTTAGGGAATTGGGGGAAATTTTGGGGGAATTGGGAGAAATTGGGGCAATTTGGGAAAAATTTGGGGGAATTTGGAACTGAATTCTGGATTTTGGGGCTGATTTTGGGGTTGGATTTGGGGCTGATTTTGGGGCTGAATTGTGGATTTTGGGGCTGATTTTGGGACTGAATTTTACATTTTTCCCTAGATTTTGGGGCTGAATTTTGGATTTTTTTCTGGATTTTGGCCTGATTTTGGGGTCGGATTTGGGGCTGATTTTGGGGCTGAATTCTGGATTTGGGACTCAATTCTGGATTTGGGGCTGAATTTTGGGGTAAATTTTGGGTTTTTTGGGTCTGCCCCCAGAACCTGAGCGCCTCCGAGGGCCCCAATTACGTCTGGGCTGATTTTGGGGTAGGTTTTGGGGTAAATTTTGGATTTTTTGGGTCTGACCCCAGAACCTGAGTGGGGCTGAGCGCCCCAGTAATGTCTGGGCAGATTTTGGGGTAAATTTTGGATTTTTTGGGTCTGATCCCAGAACCTGAGCATGGCCAAGGGCCCCAACTATGTCTGGGATGGATTTTGGGGCAGTTTTTGGGGTAAATTTTTGGTTTTTTGGGTCTGATCCCAGAACCTGAGCGCCTCCGAGGGCCCCAATTACGTCTGGGCTGATTTTGGGGCTGAATTTTGGATTTTTTTCCTGGATTTTGGGGCTGTATTTTGAATTTTTTTCTGGATTTTGGCCTAATTTTGGGGTTGGATTTGGGGCTGATTTTGGGTCTGAATTCTGGATTTTGGGGCTGATTTTGGGACTGAATTTTACATTTTTATCTGGATTTTGGGGCTGAATTTTGGATTTTTTTCTGGATTTGGGGCTGATTTTTGATCTGATTTTGGGGCCAAATTCTGGATTTTGGGGTAGATTTGGGATTGATTTTGGGCTGGATTTTGGGGCACATTTTGGGGCTGAATTCTGGGCTGATTTCGGAGCTGAATTTTAGGGCTGAATTTTGGGGTTTTGGGTGCCCCGAGAACCTGAGCGCCCCAATTATGTCTGGGCTGGATTTTGGGGCAGTTTTTGGGGTAAATTCTGGGTTTTTTGGGTCCGAACTCAGAACCTGAGTGCGGCCGAGGGCCCCAATTACATCTGGGCTGATTTTGGGCTGATTTTGGGGCTGAATTATGGATTTTTTCCTGGATTTTGGGGCTATATTTTGGATTTTTTTCTGGATTTTGGAGTTGGATTTGGGGCTGATTTTGGGGCTGAATTTTGGATTTGGGTCTGATTTTGGGGTAAATTTTGGGTTTTTTGGGTCTGACCACAGAACCTGAGCACGGCCGAGGGCCCCAGTAACATCTGGGCTGATTTTGGGGTAAATTTTGGGGTTTTTTGGGTCTGACCCCAGAACCTGAGCTCGGCCGAGGGCCCCAACTATGTCTGGGCTGGATTTTGGGGTAAATTTTGGATTTTTTGGGTCTGACCCCAGAACCTGAGCGCCTCCGAGGGCCCCAACTACGTCACGGCCGGGGCGGCGCCGTCGCGGCTGCCCCAGCGCCACTTCTGCGCCGTCTGCGGCTTCCCCTCGGGCTACACCTGCGTCACCTGCGGGGCCAGGTACTGCTGCACGCGCTGCCTGGGCACCCACCAGGACACCAGGTATGGGGGGGAAAAAAAAACGGGGAAAAACGGTGAAAAAACGGGAAAAAACGGCCAAAAAATGGGAAAAAAATGTGAAAAAATGGGAAAAAATGAGAAAAAATGGTGAAAAAACGGTGAAAAAATGGGGAAAATCCACCGAAAAATGGGTTTGGGGACACACCTGTGGGGCTGTGGTGCTGCCTGGGCACCCACCAGGACACCAGGTACGGGCGGCAGAAAAAACGGGGAAAAACGGCGAAAAAATGGGAAAAAACGGCCAAAAAATGGGAAAAAATGGCCAAAAAATGGGGGAAAACAGCCAAAAAATGGGGGAAAACAGCCAAAAAATGGGTTTGGGGACACACCTGTGTCACCTGGGCACCCACCAGGACACCAGGTATGGAGGGGAAAAAAAAACGGGGAAAAACGGTGAAAAAATGGGAAAAAAACGGCGAAAAAATGAGAAAAACGGCCAGAAAATGGGGAAAAATGATAAAAAACAGCAAAAAAATGGGGGAAAACCACCGAAAAATGGGTTTGGGGACACACCTGTGTAACCTGGGCACCCACCAGGACACCAGGTACGGGGGGCAGAGAAAACAGGGAAAAACGGCCAAAAAATGGGAAAAACGGGGAAAAAATGGGAAAAAACGGCCAAAAATGGGAAAAAAAATGAGAAAAATGGAGAAAAAATGGGGGGAAATGGCCAAAAAATGGGGAAAAACCACCGAAAAATGGGTTTGGGGACACACCTGTGTCACCTGGGCACCCACCAGGACACCAGGTACGGGGCGAGCCAAAAATGGGGAAAAAATGGGAGAAACCGGAAAAAAATGGGGAATAAAACAGTGAAAAAATGGGGGGAAATGGGAAAAATGTTGGGAAAAACAGGGAAACAATGTGACTGGGACCGGCACGAGGACCCTCAGATTTGGGGGGAGGGGTCCGACCCTGCTGACCTCTGACCTTTCCCTCCCCTCCCCCGCAGGTGCCTGAAGTGGACGGTGTGACCCCGCCCCCAATATGGCTGCCATGGCCACGCCCACAACATGGCTGCCGCTGTGACTCCGCCCCAAAATGGCCGCCGTGAACGTGTCTCGTTTGGTCCCGCGCGTGATACCCCCAATATGGCTGTTGTGGCTCCACGCCCAAGATGGCTGCTTTGACTCCGCCCCAAGATGGCCGCCTTGGCCACACCCACCCCAAGATGGCTGCCATGGCTCCCCCCCCCCCATAGCCTCACCTCCAAGATGGCCGCCATTACCACACCCCCAATATGGCCAAATTAACCCCACCCAGTCCAAAATGGCTGCCATGGCCACACCCCCAAGATGGCCGCCCTGGCCACCCCCACCCCAAAATGGCTGAATTATCCCCGCCCACCACAATATGGCTGCCATGGCCACACCCACCCAAAATGGCTGCATTGGCCGTGCCCTCAAGATATTCAAATTAGCCCCACCCACCCCAAGATGGCCACCATGGCCACACCCACCCCAAGATGGCCACCATGACCACACCTCAAGATGGCCGCCATGGTCGTACCCCAAAATGGCCGCCTTGACCCCGCCCATTCCAAGATGGCCGCATTGGCCCTGCCCTCAAGATATTCAAATTAGCCCCACCCATCCCAAGATGGCCGCCATGGCTACACCCCCAAAATGGCTGAATTAGCTCTGCCCACCCCAAGATGGCCGCCATGGCCACGCCTCAAGATGGCCGCCATGGTCACACCCCAAAATGGCCACCTTGCCCCACCCACCCCAAGATGGCCGAAGTAGTCCCGCCCACCCAAAGATGGCTGCCATAGCCCCACCCCCAAGATGGCTGCCATAGCCACACCCCAATATGGCAGCCATGGCCCCACCCTCAAGATGGCCGCCATGGCCCCAAAATGGCCACCATGACCTCACCCTCAAGATGGCCGCCATGGCCACACCCCCAAGATGGCCGCCATGGCCACACCCACAAAATGGCTGCCATGGCCCCGCCCACCCCAAAATGGCCGCCATGTCCACACCCCCAAGATGGCGGCCGAGCCCCTTTGAGCCCAAATCTGAATTTTTTCCCACCAAAATCTTTGGGCTGGAATTTATTGAGGGAGGGGGAGGAGCTACGGGGGGAGGGGGCGGGGCTAAGGGGAGAGGGGGCGGGGCCTCGGGAATGGGGGAAAATCCGGGAAAAACGGGAAAAATTCCGGGAAAAATTCCGGGAAAAACGCGCCGGCCCTTTAAGGGCGGGCCCAAGATGGCCGCCCTGGGCAATGATTGGACGAGCATCCCATGAGGGCTCCGCCCCTTTGTGAGATTCGGGATCCTATTGGCTGCTGGGGCACCGCCCCGGGATCAAGCCACGCCCATTTTAGGGACAAGCCCCGCCCACAATTTCAAACCACGCCCACTTTCCTGTAACCCACACCCATTTAGGGACAAGCCCCGCCCACAAATCCAAACCACGCCCCTTTTAGGGACAAGCCCCGCTCATCTGGCACAAGCCACGCCCCCAAGACAAAGCCCCGCCCCCTTGAGTCCAGGCCCCGCCCCCAAATCCCCTCCCGGCGCCCAGGCTCCGCCTCCTGTGACGTCACCAGGGCGTGGTCCCTCGGCGGCCAATCGTCGCTGGCTCCGCCCCTCGTGGCCGCCTGCAGCTGTGGGGATAATGAGATGCAAATGAGATGGGGAGGGGAGAGGTGAGTGAAAGGGGGTGGGCGTGGCCAAATGATGGTGGGCGTGGTTTATTCCTCACCCGGTGGGCGTGGCTAACTCTGGGTGTGGTTTATTCCTCACCTGGTGGGCGTGGTTTATTCCTCACCGGGTGGGCGTGGCTAATTGTGGGCGTGGTTTATTCTCACCGGGTGGGCGTGGCTAACTCTGGGCGTGGTTTATTCCTCACCTGGTGGGCGTGGCTAACTGTGGGCGTGGTTTATTCCTCACCTGGTGGGCGTGGCTAACTCTGGGCGTGGTTTATTCCTCACCTGGTGGGCGTGGCTAACTGTGGGCGTGGTTTATTCCTCACCGGGTGGGCGTGGCTAACTGTGGGCGTGGTTTATTCCTCACCTGGTGGGCGTGGCTAATTGTGGGTGTGGTTTATTCCTCACCTGGTGGGCGTGGCTAACTGTGGGCGTGGCTTATTCCTCACCTGGTGGGCGTGGCTAACTCTGGGTGTGGTTTATTCCTCACTGGGTGGGCGTGGCTAACTGTGGGCGTGGTTTATTCCTCACTGGGCGGGCGTGGCTAACTGTGGGTGTGGTTTATTCCTCACCTGGTGGGCGTGGCTAATTCTGGGCGTGGTTTATTCCTCACCGGGTGGGCGTGGCTAACTGTGGGCGTGGTTTATTCCTCACCGGGTGGGCGTGGCTAACTGTGGGCGTGGTTTATTCCTCACCGGGTGGGCGTGGCTAACTGTGGGCGTGGTTTATTTCTCACCGGGTGGGCGTGGCTAATTGTGGGCGTGGTTTATTCCTCACCGGGTGGGCGTGGCTAATTTGGGTGTGGTTTATTCCTCACCTGGTGGGCGTGGCTAACTCTGGGTGTGGTTTATTCCTCACCTGGTGGGCGTGGCTAACTCTGGGTGTGGTTTATTCCTCACCTGGTGGGCGTGACTAATTGTGGGCGTGGTTTATTCCTCACTGGGTGGGCGTGGCTAAGTGGGCGTGGTTTATTCCTCACCTGGTGGGCGTGGCTAATTGTGGGCGTGGTTTATTCCTCAACGGGTGGGCGTGGCTAATTTGGGTGTGGTTTATTCCTCACCAGGTGGGCGTGGCTCCCCGGGGGCGTGGTTTATCCCACCGGGGGCGTGGTTTATCTCACCGGGGGCGTGGTTTACCCGCGGGGGGCGTGGCCTCTCACCTGTGGGCGGGGCTATTTCAGCTGCTGCCCCGGCCGCGCCTTCTCCAACTTGCGGCGCCGCTCGGCCGGGATCTCGTCCAGGCTGATCCCGTGGTTGCTCGCCCTGGGAAATTTGGGGAGAATTTGGGGATTTTTGGGGTTTTGGGGGATTTTGGGGTTTTGGGGGGATTTTAGGGGATTTTTGGCAGGGATATTGGGGGTTTTTTGGAGGTTTTTTGGGAGTTTTAGGGCTTTTTGGGAGGGTTTTTTGGGGGTTTTTTTGGAATTTTAGGGCTTTTTTGGGGGATTTTTTGGGGAGTTTTTGGGGGTTTTGGGGGTTTCTCGGGGGGGATTTTTTTGGGGTTTTTTTGGGGGAATTTGGGTTTTTTTAGGGGAGATTTTTAGGGTTTTTTTTATTTTGGGGGATTTTAGTGTTTTTTTTAGGTGTTTTTTTTTTGAGATTTTTTAAGGTTTTGGGTTTCTTTTAGATTTTAGGGTGTTTTGGGGATTTTGGGGAATTTTAGGGCTTTTTTTGAGGTTTTTTTGGGATTTTTTGGGGATTTTTTGGGGGGTTTTGGGGTTTCTTGGGGGGGATTTTTTGGGGGATTTTTTGGGGGGAATTCGGGGTTTTTTAGGGGAGATTTTTGGGGGGTTTTTTTGAATTTTGGGGGATTTTAGGGGTTTTCTGGGGATTTTTTTGAGATTTTTTTAGGGTTTTGAGTTTTTTGGGTGTTTTGGGGGATTTCGGTGATTTTGGGGAATTTGAGGGGTTTTTTTGGGATTTTTAAATCGTTTGGGGCATTTTTTGGGGGGAATTTGGGGTTTTTTAGGGGAGATTTTTGTGGGTTTTTTTGTAAGGCTTTTGGGGTTTTTTTTGGTGATTTTGGGGAACTTGAGGGTTTTTTTTCGGTGGAGATTTTTGATTCGTTTTTGGCGGTTTTTTGGGGGAGAATTTGGGGTTTTTTTAGGGGAGATTTTTGGGGTGGTTTTTTTGGGGCAATTTTGGGGACTTTAGGGGGTTTTTTTTGGGTGGAGATTTTTGATTCGTTCTGACGTTTTTGGGAAATTTGGGGTTTTTTTAGGGGAGATTTTTGGGGGTTTTTTTTGGGTGGCAATTTTGGGGAACTTTTGGGGTTTTTTTCGGGTGGAGATTTTTGATTCATTCGGATGTTTTTTGGGAAATTTGGGGATTTTTTAGGGGAGATTTTTGGGGTGGTTTTTTTGGGGCGATTTTGGGGAACTTTTGGGGGTTTTTTTGGAGGGAGATTTTTGATTCGTTCGGACGTTTTTGGGGGAATTTGGGTTTTTAGGGGAGATTTTTGTGGGATTTTTTGGGGCGATTTTGGGGAACTTTTGGGGGTTTTTTGGGTGGAGATTTTTGATTCATTTGGGGCTTTTTTTGGGGGGAATTTGGGGTTCTTCGGGATTTTTTTGGGGATTTTTGGGGTTTTTTTTTTAATTTTTTGGGGTTTTTTTTGGGTGATTTTCACCCCATAACCCCACACCCCATAACCCCACACCCCATAACCCACACCCCACACCCCATAACCCACACCCCACACCCCATAACCCACACCCCACACCCCATAACCCACACCCCACACCCCATAACCCCACACCCCATAACCCACACCCCATAACCCCATAACCCACACCCCATAACCCACACCCCATAACCCACACCCCATAACCCACACCCCACACCCCATAACCCCACACCCCATAACCCCATAACCCACACCCCATAACCCACACCCCACACCCCACACCCCACACCCCACACCCCATAACCCACACCCCACACCCCATAACCCACACCCCACACCCCACACCCCACACCCCACACCCCATAACCCCACACCCCACACCCCATAACCCACACCCCACACCCCATAACCCACACCCCATAACCCCACACCCCACACCCCACACCCCATAACCCCACACCCCACACCCCACACCCCACACCCCATAACCCCACACCCCACACCCCATAACCCACACCCCACACCCCATAACCCCATAACCCACACCCCATAACCCCACACCCCATAACCCCACACCCCACACCCCATAACCCACACCCCACACCCCACACCCCATAACCCACACCCCATAACCCACACCCCACACCCCATAACCCATAACCCACACCCCATAACCCACACCCCATAACCCCACACCCCATAACCCCACACCCCATAACCCACACCCCATAACCCACACCCCATAACCCCACACCCCACACCCCATAACCCACACCCCACACCCCATAACCCACACCCCACACCCCATAACCCCACACCCCATAACCCACACCCCATAACCCCACACCCCACACCCCATAACCCACACCCCATAACCCACACCCCATAACCCACACCCCATAACCCCACACCCCATAACCCCACACCCCATAACCCACACCCCATAACCCCACACCCCACACCCCACACCCCACACCCCATAACCCCCACCCCATAACCCACACCCCATAACCCACACCCCATAACCCCATAACCCACACCCCATAACCCCCCACCCCATAACCCACACCCCACACCCCATAACCCCACACCCCATAACCCCCACACCCCACACCCCATAACCCACACCCCATAACCCACACCCCATAACCCCCACACCCCACACCCCATAACCCACACCCCATAACCTCACACCCCATAACCCATACCCCATAACCCACACCCCATAACCCCACACCCCATAACCCCATAACCCCACACCCCATAACCCACCCCACACACCCCATAACCCCACACCCCATAACCCCACACCCCATAACCCCACACCCACACCCCATAACCCACACACCCCATAACCCCACACCCCATAACCCACACCCCACACCCCATAACCCACACCCCACACCCCATAACCCACACCCCACACCCCACACCCCATAACCCCCACCCCACACCCCATAACCCACACCCCATAACCCCACACCCCATAACCCTCACCCCATAACCCACACCCCATAACCCACACCCCATAACCCACACCCCACACCCCATAACCCCACACCCCATAACCCCCACCCCACACCCCATAACCCCACACCCCATAACCCACACCCCATAACCCCACACCCCATAACCCCACACCCCACACCCCATAACCCACACCCCATAACCCACACCCCATAACCCACACCCCACACCCCATAACCCCATAGCCCACACCCCATAACCCCACACCCCATAACCCACACCCCATAACCCACCCCACACCCCATAACCCACACCCCATAACCCCCACCCCACACCCCATAACCCACACCCCATAACCCACACCCCATAACCCCACACCCCATAACCCCACACCCCACACCCCATAACCCACACCCCATAACCCACACCCCATAACCCCATAACCCACACCCCATAACCCACACCCCATAACCCACACCCCATACCCCACACCCCATAACCCCACACCCCATAACCCCACGCCCCATAACCCCACACCCCATAACCCCACGCCCCATAACCCCACACCCCATAACCCACACCCCATAACCCACACCCCATAACCCACACCCCACACCCCATAACCCACACCCCATAACCCCACACCCCACACCCCACACCCCATAACCCACACCCCACACCCCACACCCCATAACCCACACCCCACACCCCACACCCCATAACCCCACACCCCACACCCCACACCCCATAACCCACACCCCATAACCCACACCCCACACCCCACACCCCATAACCCCCACCCCATAACCCCCACCCCACACCCCATAACCCCACCCCGCCCCCCAGGACCCCTCACTCACCCCGGCAGGAGGTCGGGGGGGGTGGGGATGGGTTTGGTGAATCCCTCGCGGCCCACGAGCCAATAGGTGTCCTCCACGCCTTTGCCCTATAGATTTGGGGGTTATAGGGTCAGGTATGGGGTTATAGGGTCACTTATGGGGTTATAGGGTCAGTTATGGGTCAGGTATGGGGTCAGGTATAGGCACAGCCAATAGGTGTCCTCCACGCCTTTGCCCTATAGATTTTGGGTTATGGGGTCGGTTATGGGGTTATAGGCTCAGGTATGGGGTTATGGGGTCAGTTATGGGGTTATGGGGTCAGTTATGGGGTTATGGGGTCAGTTATGGGTCAGGTATGGGGTCAGGTATAGGCACAGCCAATAGGTGTCCTCCACGCCTTTACCCTATAGATTTGGGGTTATAGGATCGGTTATGGGGTCAGTTATGGGGTTATGGGGTCAGTTATGGGTCTGTTATGGGTCAGTTATGGGTCAGTCATGGGTCAGTTATGGGGTCAGTTATGGGTCAGTTATGGGGTCAGTTATGGGTCAGTTATGGGTCACTTATGGGGTCACTTATGGGGTCAGGGGGTGTTTGAGGTTTTTCAGGCGCTTTTGGGGTATTTGGGCTCTATTTTGAATTTTTAGGGCAGTTTTGGGCCGTATTTGGTGTTTTGGGGCAGTTTTGGGCCGTTTTGGGCTGTATTTGGTGTTTTTAGGGCATTTTTGGGCCATTCTGGGCTCTATTTGGTGTTTTTTGGGCACTTTTGAGGTGTTTTGGGCCGTTTTGGGGTTTTTAAGGCAGTTTTGGGCTGTATTTGGTGTTTTTGGGGCAGTTTTGGGCCATTTTGGGCTGCATTTGGTGTTTTTGGGGCACTTTTGGGGCCGTTTTGGGCTGTATTTGGTGGTTTTAGGGCAGTTTCGGGCCATTCTGGGCTCTATTTGGTGTTTTTTGGGCACTTTTGAGGTGTTTTGGGCCGTTTTGGGGTTTTTAGGGCAGTTTTGGGCTGTATTTGGTGTTTTTAGGGCAATTTGGGCCATTTTGGGCTGTAATTGGTGGGTTTTGGGCACTTTTGTGGTGTTTTGTGCCGTTTTGGGGTTTTTAGGGCCGTTTTGAGCTGTATTTGGTGTTTTTAGGGCAGTTTGGGGCCATTTTGTGCTGGATTTGGTGTTTTTAGGGCACTTTTGGGGTGTTTTGGGCCATTCTGGGCTGTTTTGGGCTGTATTTGGTGGTTTTAAGGCAATTTGGGCAGTTTTGGGCTGTATTTGGTGTTTTTGGGGCACTTTTGGGCCGTTTTGGGCAGTATTTGGTGTTTTTAGGGGAGTTTTGGGCCATTCTGGGCTCTATTTGGTGTTTTTTTGGCACTTTTGGGGTGTTTTGGGCCGTTTTGGGGTTTTTAGGGCAGTTTTGGGCTGTATTTGGTGTTTTTGGGGCACTTTTGGGGTGTTTTGGGCCATTTTGGGATTTTTAGGACCGTTTTGGGCCGTATTTGGTCTTTTTAGGGCCGTGTTGGGCCGTTTTGGGCTGTATTTGGTGTTTTTATGGCACTTTAGGAGTGTTTTGGGCCGTTTTTAGGGCAGTTTTGGTCAGTTTTGGGCTGTATTTGGTGTTTTTAGGGCACTTTTGGGGTGTTTTGGGCCGTTTTTAGGGCAGTTTTGGGCCATTTTGGGCTGTATTTGGTGTTTTTAGGGCAGTCTTGGGCCGTTTTTGCTGTATTTGGTGTTTTGGGGCCGTTTTGGGCTGTATTTTGGATTTTGGGGGCACTTTTGGGCCATTTTGGGCTGTATTTGGGGGTTTTAGGACCGTTTTGGGGCAGTTTTGGGCTGTATTTGGTGTTTTGGGGCCATTTTGGGCCATCTTTGGTGTTTTTAGGGCAGTTTTAGAGTGTTTTGGGCCGTTTTGGGCCGTTTTGGTGTTTTTATGGCACTTTTGGGGTGTTTTGGGCCGTTTTTAGGGCAGTTTTGGAGTGTTTTGGGCCGTTTTTAGGGCAGTTTTGGTCAGTTTTGGGCTGTATTTGGTGTTTTTAGGGCACTTTAGGAGTGTTTTGGGCCATTTTGGGCTGTATTTGGTGTTTTTAGGGCATTTTTGGAGTGTTTTGGACCATTTTTGGGGCAGTTTTGGGCCATTTTGGCTGACCTTGAGCTCGGTCTTGCCGCGGATGTCGACCTTGAATCCCTCCTGCAGCGAGAGCAGGATGGCCACCGTGCGCTGGTTCACGTGGATGCGATAGGCTGGGGGGGAAATGGGATTTGGGACCCCAAAAACCCCAAAAAAACCCCAAAAAAATCCCATAGATCCCAAAAATCGCCATGACTGACCCCAAAGCCACAGTGCCCGTGCGGTGGGGGAAAGAGGGTTTAGGGACGCCCAAAAAAACCCCAAACATCAATAAAAACCCCAAAAAACATCCCAAAAAATACCAAAATCCCCCCCCAGAAAAACCCCAAACATCAATAAAAACCCCAAAAAACATCCCAAAAAATACCAAAAATCCCCCCAAAAAAACCCCAACCCCCCCCCGAAAAAAACCTTCGAAAAACACCAAAAAAAACCCAAAAAACACACCAAAAATCCAAGAAAACCCCAAAAACAAACAAAAAACAAATCCTACGAAAACCACAAAAAACTCCAAACCCCAAAAAAAACCACAAAAAGCCCACCCCAAAACCCCCCAAAAAACCCCAAAAAACCCCAAAAAACCCCAAAAAACCAAAAAAAACCCCCAAAAAATCCCAAAAAACTCTAAAAAGCCAAAAAAAACCCCAAAAAATCCCAAATAACCCCAAAAAACCCCAAACCCCCAATGGTCGTGTCCCCATGGCCGTGGTCCCTGTCCCTGTTCCCTCTCAGTGTCTCGGTGTCCCCATCCCGGTGTCCCCTCCCGGTGTCACCATCCCAATGTCCCCTCCTGGTGTCCCTGTCCCCAGTGTCCTCATCCCGGTCTCCATGTCCCATCCCGGTGTCCCCATCCCGGTGTCCCCTTCTCCATCCCGGTGTCACCATCCCGGTGTCCTCATACTCATCCCGGTGTCCCCTCTGGTGTCCCCATCCCAGTGTCCTCATCTCGGTGTCCCCATCCCAATGTCCCCATCCCCATCCCGGTGTCCCCATCCCAGTGTCCCCATCCCAATGTCCCCATCCCGGTGTCCTCATCCCCATCCCAGTGTCCCCATCCCCATCCCAGTGTCCCTGTCCCCATCCCAGTCTCCATGTCCTCATCCCGGTGTCCCCATCCCGGTGTCCCCATCCCCGTCCCCATCCCGGTGTCCCCGGTGTCCCCGGTGTCCCGGTGTCCCGTGTCACTCACGCAGGCCGGTGGACTCCATGCGTGAGGCGGTGTTGACGGTGTCCCCATCCTAATGTCCCCATCCCCATCCCGGTGTCCCCATCCCTGTCCCCATCCCGGTGTCCCGGTGTCCGGGTGTCACTCACGCAGGCCGGTGGACTCCATGCGTGAGGTGGTGTTGACGGTGTCCCCATCCCAATGTCCCCATCCCGGTATCCCCATCCCCATCCTGGTGTCCCCATCCTGGTATCCTCATCCCAATGTCCCCATCCCGGTGTCCCTGTCCCCATCCCAATGTCCCCATCCCCATCCCGGTGTCCCCGTCCCGGTGTCCCCATCCCGGTGTCCCCCATCCCCATCCCAATGTCCCCATCCCCATACCAGTGTCCCCATCCCTGTCCCCATCCCGGTGTCCCCATCCCGGTGTCCCCATCCCAATCCCTGTGTCCCCATCCCGATGTCCCCATCCCCATTCCGGTGTCCCCGTCCCCATCCCGGTGTCCCCGTCCCAATGTCCCCATCCCGATGTCCCCATCCCCATCCCAGTGTCCCCATCCTGGTGTCCCCATCCTCATCCCAGTGTCCCCTCTGGTGTCCCCATCCCGGTGTCCCCGTCCCCTCCTCATGTCCCCATCCCCATCCCAGTGTCCCCATCCCCATCCCGGTGTCCCCATCCTGGTGTCCCTATCCCCATGTCCCCATCCCCATCCCGGTGTCCCCATCCCCGTCCCAGTGTCCCCTCCCCATGTCCCCATCCCTGTCCCGGTGTCCCCATCCCGGTGTCCCCATCCCAATGTCCCAATCCCAGTGTCCCTGTCGTGGTGTCCCCATCCCGGTGTCCCCATACTCATCCCGGTGTCCCCATCCCCATCCTGGTGTCCCCATCCTGGTGGCCCCATCCCAGTGTCCTCATACTCATCTTGGTGTCCCCTCCCCATGTCCCCATCCCTGTCCTGGTGTCCCCTCCGATGTCCCCATCCTGGTATCCCCGTCCCGGTGTCCTCATACTCATCCTGGTGTCCCCATCCCGGTGTCCCCTCTGGTGTCCCCATCCCGGTGTCTCCGATGTCCCCGTCCCGGTGTCACTCACGCAGGCCGGTGGACTCCATGCGTGAGGCGGTGTTGACCGTGTCCATTCCCACTGTCCCATGTCCCCATCCCCATCCCGGTGTCCCCATCCCGGTGTCCCCATCCCCATCCCGGTGTCCCCATCCCTGTCCCCGTCCTGGTGTCCCCGTCCCAGTGTCCCCATCCCAATGTCCCTGTCCTGGTGTCCCTGTCCCCATCCCGGTGTCCTCATCCCGGTGTCCTCATCCCGGTGTCCCCATCCCGGTGTCCCCATCCCTGTCCCCATCCCGGTGTCCCCACTGATGTCCCCATCCTTGTCCCCGTCCCTGTGTCCCCATCCCAGTGTCCCCGTCCCAGTGTCCCCATCCCGGTGTCCCCATCCCAGTGTCCCTGTCCCCATCCCAGTGTCCCCGTCCCCATCCCGGTCTCCATGTCCCCATCCCGGTGTCCCCTCCAGTGTCCCCTCTTGGTGTCATCATCCGGGTGTCCCCATCTCGATGTCCTCATCCTCATCCCGGTGTCCCCTCTGGTGTCCCCATCTCGATGTCCTCATCCCCATCCCGGTGTCCCCTCTGGTGTCCCCATCTCAATGTCCCCATCCCGATGTCCCTGTCCCGGTGTCCCCATCCCCATCCCAGTGTCCCCATCCCGGTGTCCCCATCCCTGTCCCCATCCTGGTGTCCTCCTCCTTATCCCGGTGTCCCCAATGTCCCCAGTGTCCCCGGTGTCCCCGGTGTCCGGGTGTCACTCACGCAGGCCGGTGGACTCCATGCGTGAGGCGGTGTTGACGGTGTCCCCGAACAGGCAGTACCGCGGCATCGTCAGCCCCACCACGCCCGCCACGCACGGCCCTGGGGCGGGGACAAAGGGGGCGGGGTCACAAATGGGGAGGGGCAAAAATGGGCGTGGTCACAAATGGGCGTGGTCACAAATGGGGCAGGGCCACGGGACGGGGTTAAAGTGGGTGTGGTCACAAATGTGGGCGGGGTTAAAGTGGGCGTGGTCACAAATTGGGCAGGGCCACGGGGCGTGGTTTAAATGGGTGTGGTCCAAATAGGGTGGGGTTAAAATGGGCGTGGTCACAAATGTGTGGGTTAAAACGGGTGTGCTCACAAATGGGGCGGGGTTAAAATGGGTGTGGTCACAAATGGGGCGGGGTTTAAATGGGCGGGGTTAAAATGGGCGTGGTTACAAGTGGGGCGGGGTTTAAATGGGCGTGGTCACAAATGGGGCGGGGTTAAAACGGGTGTGGTCACAAACGGGGCGGTGCAAAAAATGGGCGTGGTCACAAATGGGGCGGGGTTTAAACGGGCGTGGTCACAAATGGGTTGGGTTAAAGTGGGCGTGGTCACAAATGGGGCGGGGTTAAAACGGGCGTGGTCACAAATGGGGTGGGGCCACAGAGGGGCGGGGTTAAAATGGGCTGTATTTTCTATTTTTAGGGCAGTTTTGGGCTGTATTTGGTATTTTTATGGCAATTTGGGGCCATTTTGGGCTGTACTTGGTGGTTTTAGGGCAATTTGGGCCATTTTGGGCTGTATTTGGTGGTTTTAGGGCAGTTTGGGCCATTTTGGGCTGTATTTGGTATTTTAGGTCAGTTTTGGGCTGCATTTGTTATTTTTAGGGCAATTTGGGCCATTTTGGGCTGTATTTGCTACTTTTAGGGCCATTTTGGGCGGTATTTGGTGGTTTTAGGGCAATTTGGGACATTTTGGGCTGTATTTGGTGGTTTTAGGGCAATTTGGGGCCATTTTCGGCTGTATTTGGTATTTTAGGGCCATTTTGGGCTGTATTTGGTGGTTTTAGGGCAATTTGGGCCATTTTGGGCTGTATTTGTTGATTTTAGGGCAGTTTTGGGACGTGTCCCGACCACATTGAGCGTTGGCCAATTCGGGCGTGGCCACGAGGTGGGCGTGGCCTGTTGGGGTGTGACCAATGGGCGTGACCAATGGGCGTGGCCAAGAGGTGGGTGTGGCCTGTTGGGTGTGACCAATGGGCGTAACCAATGGGCGTGACCAATGGGCGTGGCCAATGGGCGTGTCCAATGGGCGTGACCAATGGGTGTGACCAATGGGCGTGACCAATGGATGTGACCAATGGGCGTGGCCCATTGGGGTGTGACCAATGGGTGTGGCCAATGGGCGTGGCCAAGTTGGGCGGGGTCACGAGGTGGGCGTGGCCTGTAAGGGCGTGGCCAACCCCTCCCACCCACCACGACCCAGTGGCCAACGCGCCATTGCCCAACGGTTGACCAACGCATTGGGCGTGGCCGGGGCGTGTCCGGGGCAGCCAATGGGACATGGGGCGTGGCCGGGACAGCCAATGGGACACAGGGCGTGGCCGGGGCGTGGCCGGGGCAGCCAATGGGACACGGGGCGTGGCCGGGGCGTGACCGGGGCAGCCAATGGGGCACAGGGCGTGTCCGGGGCGGCCAATGGGACACGGGGCGTGTCCGGGGCGTGTCCGGGGCGGCCAATGGGACACGGGGCGTGTCCGGGGCGTGTCCGGGGCGGCCAATGGGACACAGGGCGTGACCGGAGCGGCCAATGGGGCACAGGGCGCGTCCGGGGCGTGTCCGGGACGACCAATGGGACACGGGGCGTGTCCGGAGCGGCCAATGGGGTGCGGGGCGTGGCCGGGGCGTGGCCGGGGCAGCCAATGGGGCGCGGGGCGTGGCCGGGGCGTGTCCGGGGCAGCCAATGGGGCACGGGGCGTGTCCGGGGCAGCCAATGGGACACGGGGCATGTCCGTGGCGTGTCCAGAGCAGCCAATGGGACACGGGGCGTGGCCGGGGCGTGGCCGGGGCAGCCAATGGGGCACGGGGCGTGACCGGGGCAGCCAATGGGACACGGGGCGTGGCCGGGCAGCCAATGGGGCGCGGGGCGTGTCCGGGGCGTGTCCGGGGCAGCCAATGGGGCGCGGGGCGTGTCCGGGGCAGCCAATGGGGCGCGGGGCGGGGCCGTACCCGAGTGCAGCCCGATGCGGATGCGCACGGGCACCTCGGGCATGTGGCGCATCCTGAAGGTGCCGACGGAGCTGAGGATGTCCAGGGACATGTTGGCGATCTCGCCGGCGTGCCGGTTGCCGTTGCGCTTGGGCAGCCCCGAGGCCACCATGTAGGCGTCGCCGATGGTCTCCACCTGGCCGGGAGGGCGGGTCAGGGGTGGGCAAGGGTGAGGTGGTGGCTTGGACCACCTTGGGGCCACCTCGAGCAGCTCCATGGGGCCACCTTGACCATCGCCATGGCCTTGGGGTCAACTTGACCATGGCTATGGGGCCACCTTGACCGTGGTCTTAGGGCACCTTGAGCAGCTCCATGGGGCCACCTTGACCATGGCCTTGGGGCCACCTTGACCATAGTCTTGGGCCACCTTGACCATGGCCATGCAACCACCTTGACCATGGCCATGGGGCCACCTTGAGCAGCTCCATGGGGCCACCTTGACCATGGTCATGGGGCCACCTCGAGCAGCTCCATGAAGCCACCTTGACCATGATCTTGGGGCCACCTCGAACAGCTCCATGGGACCACCTTGACCATGGCCTTGGGGCCACCTTGAGCAGGTCCATGGGGCCACCTTGAGCGGCTCCATGGGGCCGCCTTGAGTAGCTCCATGGGGCCACCTTGAGCAGCTCCATGGGGCCACCTTGAACATGGCCATGGGGCCACCTTGAGCACCTCCATGGGGCCACCTTGAGCAGGTCCATGGGGCCACCTCGAGAAGGTCCATGGGGCCACCTTGAGGAGCTCCATGAAGCCACCTTGACCATGGCCATGAGGTCACCTCGAGAAGATCCATGGGGCCACCTTGAGGGGCTCCATGGGGTCACCTTGACCGGGGTCTTGGGGCCACCTTGCCCATTGCCATGGGGCCACCTTGAGCAGCTCCATGGGGTCACCTTGACCATGGCCATGGGGCCACCTCGAGCAGCTCCATGGGGCCACCTTGAGCAGCTCCATGGGGCCACCTTGAGCAGCTCCATGGGGCCACCTTGACCATGGTCCTGGGGTCACCTTGAGCACCTCCATGGGGCCACCTTGAGCAGGTCCATGGGGCCACCTCGAGAAGGTCCATGGGGCCACCTTGAGGAGCTCCATGAAGCCACCTTGACCATGGCCATGGGGCCACCTCGAACAGCCCCGTGGGGCCACCTTGAGGAGCTCCATGGGATCACCTTGACCATGGTCTTGGGGCCATGTTGACCATGGCCTTGGGGCCACCTTGACCATGGCCATGGGGCCACCTCGAGCAGCTCCATGGGGCCACCTTGCGCAGCTCCATGGGACCACCATGACCATGGCCTTGGGGCCACCTTGATCATGGTCTTGGGGCCACCTCGAGCAGGTCCATGGCGCCACCTTGCCCATTGCCATGAGGTCACCTCAAGCAGCTCCATGGGGCCACCTTGAGCAGCTGCATGGGACCACCTTGACCATGGTCATGGGGTCACCTTGAGCACCTCCATGGGACCACCTTGAGCAGCTCCATGGGACCACCTTGGCCATGGCCATGGGGCCACACTGACCATGGTCACCACCTTGTGGCCACCACCACTGACCCCAACCCCCATCCTGAGGTGGCCACCATGACCCCATGACCGAGTGACCACCGTGGTCACCGTTGCCATGGTCACCTTGTGGCCACCACCACTGACCCCAACCCCCATCCTGAGGTGACCACCACGACCCCATGACCAAGTGACCACCATGACCATGGCTGAGGTGACCACCATGACCCCATGACCAAGTGACCATCATGACCATGGCCATGGTCACCTTGTGGTCACCACCACTGACCCCAACCCCCATCCTGAGGTGACCACCACGACCCCATGACCGAGTGACCACCATGACCACGGCTGTGGTCACCTTGTGGCCACCACCACTGACCCCAACCCCCATCCTGAGGTGGCCACCCATGACCAAGTGACCATCATGACCATGGCCATGGTCACCTTGTGGTCACCACCACTGACTCCAAGCCCCATCCTGAGGTGGGTCATGACCACATGACCGAGTGACCACCGTGGTCACCACTGCCATGGTCACCTTGTAGCCACCACCAACCCCCACCCTGAGGTGACCACCACGACCCCATGACCGAGTGACCACCGTGGCCACCGCCGTGGTCACCTTGTAGACGTCGTGGGAGCCGATGATGGCGTCGAAGAGCGTGTAGAGGTCGTTGAGGAGGTCCACCACCTCGATGGGCTCGCTCATGGCCGAGATGGTGGTGAAGCCCACGATGTCGCTGAAGTACAGCGTCACCTCCTCGAAGTACTCGGGCTCCACCGGCGTCCCCATCTTCAGCGCCTCGGCCACCGACCTGCCAGGGTCAGCGCGGTCACCCGGGGGTGGCCACGACCTCCAGGGGTCCAAGGGTGGCCAAAGTGGCCATCGGGACCTTCTGGTGGGCCACAGGGGTGAGAGGGGTCAAGGGTGACCACACGGGTCTCCATGGGTCACTTTGAACATCTGCTGACCCATGGATCTGTGGGTCAAGGATGACCACAGTGTGACCACAGTGACCACCTTGGTCAAGGGGTCAAGGCTGACCACAAGATGACCTTGGTGACCACCATGGTCAAGGGGTCAAGGGTGACCACAAGGGTCTCCATGGGTCACTTTGAAGATCTGCTGACCTATGGAATTGTGGGTCAAGGATGACCACGGTGTGACCAAAGTGACCACCATGGTCAGTGGGTCAAGGATGACCACAACGTGACCACAGTGACCACCATGGTCAAGGGGTCAAGGTTGGCCACAAGGGTCTCCATGGGTCACTTTGAGCATCTGCTGACCCATGGAATTGTGGGTCAAGGATGACCACAACGTGACCTTGGTGACCACCTGGGTCTGTGGGTCAAGGATGACCACAGCGTGACCTTGGTGACCACCATGGTCAAGGGGTCAAGGTTGACCACAAGGGTCTCCATGGGTCACTTTGAACATCTGCTGACCCATGGATCTGTGGGTCAAGGATGACCATGGGGTGACCACAGTGACCACCCCAGTCAAGGAGTCAAGGTTGACCACAGCGTGACCATAGTGACCACCATGGTCAGTGGGTCAAGCATGACCACAAGGTTCTCCAAGGGTCACTTTGAACATCTGCTGACCCATGGATCTGTGGGTCAAGGCTGACCACAGTGTGACCTTGGTGACCACCATGGTCAAGGGGTCAAGGCTGACCACAAACTTCTCCAGGTGACCCACCTTGACCCCTCCTGCCCCACATCTCTGGGTGGGGTCAATGGCTCAAGGCTGACCCCAACCTTCTCCAGGTGACCCACCTTGACCTCTCCTGCCCCACACCTCCCCCCCTGCCCCACAGCTCAGCCCAGACCACCACCTGAAGGTCCCTCCACCCCGAAGCTCCGTGTGGGACCCAAGGGGCGACGCCCACCACCCGCCCCATGGACCGCGCCCGGCCCCACGCGGCGACCCACGGCGGCAGCATCTGGGTCAGGAGCTTGTCGGTCTTCTGCTTCTCGATCTCCAGCTCCTCGGTCCTCTCGCGGATCAGGTCCTCCAGGTTGCTGCTGTACTGCTCCAGCATGCGCAGCATCGAGTCGATGATGTTGGTCTTGCGGCCCTTGTTGATGCCCTTGAACTGCCCCACATGTGGGGGTCAGACCCACGGGGGTCCCGGAAAAAAACCCCATGGAAATCCCGGAGAAATCCATGGAGACCCCATAGAACCTCATGGAACTCCATGGAGACCCCATAGAACCTCATAGAACCTCATGGAACTCCATAGAAAATCCATGGAGACCCCATAGAACCCCATGGAACTCCATGGAGACTCCATAGAACCTCATGGAACTCCATGGAGACACCATGGAACATCATGGAACTCCATGGAAATCCATGGAGACCCCATAGAACCTCATGGAACTCCATGGAAATCCATGGAGACCCCATAGAACCCCATGGAACTCCATGGACACCCCATAGAACCACATGGAACTCCATGGAAATCCATGGAGACCCCATGGAACATCATGGACCTCCATGGAGACCCCATAGAACCCCATGGAACTCCATGGAAATCCAAGGAGACCCCAAGGAACCCCATGGAAATCCATGGAGACCCCACAGAACCCTATGGAAATCCGTGGAAACCCCATAGAACCTCATGGAACTCCATGAAGACCCCCAAGGAACCCCACAGGGACCCCACAAAAGCACAGAGAGACCCATGCCAGTCCCACCTGTCCCCGGTGTGTCCCACCTGCTCCAGGTGTGTATCACCCACCCCAGATGTGTCCCACCTGCCCCAGGTGTGCCTCACCTGGTCGAGCACCTGGTCGATGGTGGGTCTCTTCTCGGGCTGCTCCCATTGCCCCAGACTGGTTCCATTGCCCCATACTGGTCTCATTGACCCCATACTGGTCCCACACTGGTCCCATTGCTCCATGAAGGTCCCACCTGTCCCAGGTGTGTCCCATACCTGTCCCAGGTGTGTCCCACCTGTCCCAGGTGTCTCTCACCTGGTCGAACACCTGGTCCATGGTGGGTCTCTTCTTGGGCTGCTCCCATTGACCCCAGACTGGTCCCACCAGCCCCATACTGGTCCCATTGGTCCATGAAGGTCTCACCTGTCCCAGGTGTGTCCCACCTGTCCCAGGTGTGTCTCACCTGGTCGAACACCTGGTCGATGGTGGGTCTCTTCTCGGGCTGCTCCCATTGACCCCAGACTGGTCCCATTGACCCCAGACTGGTCCCATACTGGTCCCATTGCTCCATGAAGGTCCCACCTGTCCCAGGTGTGTCTCACCTGGTCGAACACCTGGTCGATGGTGGGTCTCTTCTCGGGCTGCTCCCGTTAACTCCAAACCAGTTCCAGACTGGTCCCACCAGTCCCATACTGGTCCCATTGCTCCATGAAGGTCCCACCTGTCCCAGGTGTGTCTCACCTGGTCGAACACCTGGTCGATGGTGGGTCTCTTCTCGGGCTGCTCCCATTGACCCCAGACTGGTCCCACCAGCCCCATACTGGTCCCATTGACCCCATACTGGTCCCATTGGTCCATGAAGGTCTCACCTGTCCCAGGTGTGTCCCACCTGCCCCAGGTGTGTCCCACCTGTCCCAGGTGTCCCTCACCTGGTCGAACACCTGGTCGATGGTGGGTCTCTTCTCGGGCTGCTCCCATTGACCCCATGCTGGTCCCACCAGCCCCATACTGGTCCCACCAGTCCCATACTGGTCCCATCACCCCAGACTGGTCCCAGACTGGTTCCATTGCTCCATGAAGGTCCCACCTGTCCCAGGTGTGTCTCACCTGGTCGAACACCTGGTCGATGGTGGGTCTCTTCTCCGGCTGCTCCTGTTAACCCCAGACTGGTCCCACCAGTCCCATACTGGTCCCATACTGGTCTCACCCACCCCAGATGTGTCCCACCTGTCCCAGGTGTGTCTCACCTGGTCGAACACCTGGTCGATGGTGGGTCTCTTCTCGGGCTGCTCCCATTGACCTCAGACTGGTCCCATTAACTCCATACCAGTTCCATACTGCTCCCATTGACCCCATACTGGTCCCATTGCCCCATACCTGTCCCAGGTGTGTCTCACCTGTCCCAGGTGTGTCTCACCTGGTCGAACACCTGGTCGATGGTGGGTCTCTTCTCGGGCTGCTCCCATTGACCCCAGACTGGTTCCATTGCCCCATACTGGTTCCATACTGGTCTCACCCACCCCAGGTGTGTCCCACCCACCCCAGGTGTGTCCCACCTGTCCCAGGTGTGTCTCACCTGGTCGAACACCTGGTCGATGGTGGGTCACTTCTCGGGCTGGTCTCATTGACCCCAGACTGGTCCCACCAGTCCCATACTGGTCCCATACTGGTCCCACCAGTCCCATACTGGTCCCATTGACCCCAGACTGGTCCCATTGTCCCATACCTGTCCCAGGTGTGTCCCACCCACCCCAGATGTGTCCCACCTGTCCCAGGTGTGTCTCACCTGGTCGAACACCTGGTCGATGGTGGGTCTCTTCTCGGGCTGCTCCCATTGACCCCAGACTGCTCCCATTGACCCCATACTGGTCCCATACTGGTCCCACCAGTCCCATACTGGTCCCATTGCCCCATACCTGTCCCAGGTGTGTCCCACCCACCCCAGGTGTGTCCCACCTGTCCCAGGAGTGTCTCACCTGGTCGAACACCTGGTCGATGGTGGGTCACTTCTCGGGCTGCTCCCATTGACCCCAGACTGGTCCCACCAGTCCCATACTGGTCCCATACTGGTCCCACCAGTCCCATACTGGTCCCATTGACCCCAGACTGGTCCCATTGTCCCATACCTGTCCCAGGTGTGTCCCACCCACCCCAGATGTGTCCCACCTGCCCCAGGTGTGTCTCACCTGGTCGAACACCTGGTCGATGGTGGGTCTCTTCTCGGGCTGCTCCCATTGACCCCAGACTGGTCCCACCAGCCCCATACTGGTCCCATTGCCCCATACCTGTCCCAGATGTGTCCCACCTGTCCCAGATGTGCCTCACCTGGTCGAACACCTGGTCGATGGTGGGTCTCTTCTCGGGCTGCTCCCATTGACCCCAGACTGGTCCCATACTGGTCCCATTGCTCCATGAAGGTCTCACCTGCCCCAGGTGTCCCTCACCTGGTCGAACACCTGGTCGATGGTGGGTCTCTTCTCGGGCTGCTCGCTCCAGCACTCCTTCATCAGGTGGATGCACTCCAGCGGCGCCTGGTCGGCCGAGACCGCCGGGCGGCACAGGGGGGGCGGCCGCTGGACCTTCTCGATGATCTCTGGGGCGGCCGTGGGGCAGGTGTGGGTCAGGTGTGGGTCAGGTATGGGGCAGTTATGGGTCAGTTATGGGGTCAGTTATGGGTCACTTATGGGTCAGTTATGGGTCAGTTATGGGTCAGTAATGGGGTCAGTTATGGGTCAGTTATGGGTCAGTTATGGGGCAGGTATGGGGGCAGTTATGGGGTCAGGTGTGGGTCAGTTATGGGGCAGTTATGGGTCAGTTATGGGGTCAGTTATGGGGTCAGTTATGGGTCAGTTTTAGGATCAGTTATGGGTCATTTTGGGGTTGGTTTTCAGGTCCATTTTGGGGTCAGTTTGGGGTCAGTTTTGGGCTGGTTTCAGGTCTGTTTTGGGGTCAGTTTTGGGCTGCTTTTGGGGTTGGTTTTGGGGTCAATTTAGGGTCGGTTTTTGGGTCAGTTTTGGGTGGGTTAAGGATCAGTTTTTTGGTCGGTTTTGGGTCAGTTTTGGGTCAGTTTTGGGTGGTTTTGGGGTCAGTACGGGGTTGGTTTTTGGTCGGTTTTGGGGTCAGATTTGGTCTGGTTTTGGGTTGGTTTAGGGTCGGTTTTGAGGTCAATTTGGGGTCGGTTTTGGGGACAGTTTTGGGATCAGTTTTTTGGTCGGTTTTGGGTTGGTTTTGGGGTCAGATTTGGGGTCAGTTTTGGGGTCATTTTGGGGTTGGTTTTGGGTCAGTTTTGGGTCATTTTGGGGTCAGTTTGGGGTCAGTTTTGTGTCAGTTTTGGGTCTGTTTTGGGTCAGTTTGGGTCATTTTGGGATTGGATTTTGTGTGGGTTTTGGGATCGGTTTGGGGACAGTTTTGGGGTCATTTTGGGGTCAAATGCGCACTTTTGGGGGGCAGGAGGGTTTCGGGGGGTTTTTAGGGGCGAGGATCCCGTTTTTGGGGTCGGTTTCGGGGTGCGCACCTTCGGGGGGCAGCCCCAGCATGCAGAAGGATTTTGGGGGGGTTCGGGGGGTTTTTTGGGGTGAGGATCCCGTTTTTGGGGTCAGATTTGGGGTGCGCACGTTCGGGGGGCAGCCCCAGCATGCAGTAGGGTTTTGGGGGTTTTTTGGGGTGAGGATCCCGTTTTTGGGGTCGGTTTCAGGGTGCGCACCTTTGGGGGGCAGTAGGATTTTGGGGGGGTTTTTTGGGGCGAGGATCCCGTTTTTGGGGTCGGTTTTGGGGTGCGCACCTTCGGGGGGCAGCCCCAGCATGCAGTAGGGCGCGCTCCGGCAGATCACCTCCTGCATGATGATGCCGATGCCGTAGACGTCCCCCCGGAAGGAGCCGCGCCGCTCCAGCGCCGCGTCCCGCAGCAGCTCCGGCGCCGTCCACAGCCGCTCTGGGGGGCGGGGCCAGCTTTGGACACGCCCACTCACACCCCCGGACACGCCCACCCCGATAGACCACGCCCATCCCACCCCAGGAGCCAATCAGAGGGGATTGAGGGCGTGGCCACGCCCCCATTGTGGGTGGGACATTGGATTGGTGGGTGGGTCACTAGTTGGACACGCCCCCTTTCATGCAAGCCACGCCCACAGCTGAGGCCACACCCCTTCCCTCAGTGAAGCCACGCCCCATTGGCCACACCCAGAGCCACACCCATCCCAAAAGCCACGCCCCCTCCTTGAGCCCCCATTGGTTCTCCTGTGGCCACGCCCATTAGGCCACACCCACAAGAGGTTAAGTCCATGAGGCCACACCCACAATGCCACGCCCATGATTTCACACCATGAGGCCACACCCACAATAGGTTATGTTAATGAGGCCACGCCCATGATGTCGCACCATTAGGCCACACCCACAATAGGTTATGTCAATGAGGCCACGCCCACAAAACCACGCCCATTAGGCCACACCCACAGGCAATTATGTCAATGAGGCCACGCCCACAAGAGGTTATACCCATGAGACCACACCCACAATGCCACGCCCATGATGTCACACCATGAAGCCACACCCACAAGGCCACGCCCATTAGGCCACACCCAAAGAGGTTATGTCCATGAGGCCACACCCACAATGCCACGCCCATGATGTCACACCATGAGGCCACACCCACAATAGGTTATGTCAATGAGGCCACGCCCACAAGAGGTTATACCCATGAGGCCACGCCCACAATAGGTTATGTTAATGAGGCCACGCCCATGATGTCACACCATGAGGCCACACCCACAATAGGTTATTTCAATGAGGCCACGCAGACAATGGGTTATGCCCATGAGGCCACGCCCACAAGAGGTTATACCCATGAGGCCACACCCACAATAGGTTATGCCCATGAGGCCACGCCCATTAGGCCACGCCCACAAGGACACGCCCATGGGCCACACCCACAAGAGGTTATGTCCATTAGGCCACGCCCATGTGCCACACCCACGAGGCCATGCCCATTAGGCCACACCCACAAGGCCACGCCCATTAGGCCACACCCATAAGGCCACATCCACGCGGCCACACCCACACGGCCACGCCCACCAGGCCCCGCCCAGGCCCCGCCCTCACCGTGGGGCTGCGGGGGCGGGGCCGGCACGCGCTGCGCCTCCAGCAGTTGGTTGTAGCCGTGGTCGGTGACCTTGAGCACGAAGCGCCCGTCCACCACACAGTTCCGCGACTTGAGGCGCCCGTGCACCACGTCCCGGTGGTGCAGGTACCGCACGCCCTGCGGGACGCGAGGCGCGGTCAGCTGGAGAGGCCATGGTCAGTGAGGTCATGGTCAGCGAGGTCATGGTCAACCATTGACATCATGGTCAGCAGGGCGTGGTCAGCGAGGTCATGGTCAGCGAGGTCATGGTCAGCAAGGCCATGGTCAACAAGGCCATGGTCAGCAAGGCCATGGTCAACTGTCAACGCCATGGTCAACCATTGACATCATGGCCAGCGAGGCCATGGTCAGCAAGGCCATGGTCAACAAGGTCATGGTCAATCATCAACATCATGGTCAACAAGGCCATAGTCAACAAGGCCATGGTCAACTGTCAACGCCATGGTCAACCATTGACATCATGGGCAACCATTGACATCATGGGCAACCATTGACATCATGGTCAACCATTGACATCATGGTCAACAAGGCCATGGTCAACCATTGACATCATGGTCTACATGGCCATGGTCAACCATCCATGCCATGGTCAACAAGGCCATTGTCAACCGTCAACGTCATGGTCAGCAAGGCCATGGTCAACCATTGACATCATGGTCAGCGAGGCCATGGTCAGCGAGGTCATGGTAATCGAGGTCATGGTCAACTATTGACATCATGGTCAACCATTGACATCACGGTCAACCATTGACATCATGGGCAACCATTGACATCATGGTCAGCAAGGCCATGGTCATCCATCAATGTCATGGTCAACCATTGACATCATGGTCAGCAAGGTCATGGTCAGCAAGGCCATGGCCAACCATTGACATCATGGTCAACCATTGACATCATGGTCAGCAAGGCCATGGTCAGCAAGGTCATGGTCAAGGAGGTCATGGTCAGCGAGGTCATGGTCAGCAAGGTCATGGTCAGTGAGGTCATGGTCAGTGAGGCCATGGTCAACGAGGCCATGGTCATCGAGGTCATGGTCAACCGTCAACACCATGGTCAACAAGGCCATGGTCAGCAAGGCCATGGTCAGCAAGGCCATGGTCAACGAGGTCATGGTCGACCATTGACATCATGGTCAACCATCAGCATCATGGTCAACAAGGCCATAGTCAACAAGGCCATAGTCGACCATTGACATCGTGGTCAACCATCAACACCATGGTCAGCAAAGCCATGGTCAACCGTCAATGTCATGGTCCAACCATTGACATCACGGTTAACAGTCAACACCATGGTCAACCATCAATGTCATGGTCAACAAGACCATGGTCAACAATCCATGTCATGGTCAACAATCGACGTCATGGTCACCACAGCCAAGGTCACCACAGCCAAGGTCACCACAGCCATGGTCAACGGCATCATGGCCAACAATCAGTGCCACGGTCAACGTTACCATTGTCAACAATGCCCAACGTTGGAGACCGTGACCCCATGACCACCCCATGGCCACAGGGCCACCAAGGCCACCCCACGGCCACCTTGATGAGGTCGATGAGCAGGGAGGACTTGAACATCCAGTCGAGCTTCATGTCCTCGTTGCGCAGCAGGTCCTCCAGGCTGCCGCGTGAGCAGTGCTCCGACACGATGGCGAAGATGCCGCAGTCGTGGAAGAAGCCCAGGAACAGGTTCACGTTCTCGTGACGCAGGTCCCGCAGCTGGAGGAGACACCGGGATGGGTGGGGGTGACCCCAATGATGGCCCCAAGACTCGATGATGGCCCATGACTCCTTGATGTCCCCAAGACCCAATGATGTCCCCATGGTCCATGATGACTCCTTGATGTCCCCAAGACCCAATGATGTCCCCATGGTCCACGATGACCCAACGATGTCCCCAAGACCCAACGATGTCCCCAAGGTCCATGATGACCCCTTAATGTCCCCGTGACCCAACCTGGACCATGGTGACCCAACGATGTCCCCATGACCCAATGATGTCCCCATGACCCAACAATGTCCCCATGGTCCAACCTTGATCATGGTGACCCCAACAATGTCTCCATGACCCAACGATGTCCCCGTGACCCAACGATGTCCCCAAGGTCCATGATGACCCCTTGATGTCCCCGTGACCCAACCTGGACCATGGTGACCCAATAATGTCCCCATGACCCAACGATGTCCTCGTGACCCGACAATGTCCCCAAGACCCAATGATGTCCCCATGGTCCACGATGACCTAATGATGTCCCCAAGACCCAACAATGCTCCCCAAGGTCCATGATGACCCCTTGATGTCCCTGTGACCCATCCTGGACCATGGTGACCCAACGATGTCCCCAAGACCCAATGATGTCCCCATGACCCAAAGATGTCCCCATGGTCGAATGTGGACCCCAATGACCCAACGAAGTCCCCATGACGCAAAGACGTCCCCATGACCCAAAGATGTCCCCATGGTCCAATGGGGACCACGATGACCCAACGATGTCCCCGTGACCCAAAGATGTCCCCATGGTCCCTGATGACCCAAAGATGTCCCCATGCTCCAACATGGACCCCAATGACCCAACAATGTCCCCATGACCCAACAATGTCCCCATGACCCAACGATGTCCCTGTGACCCAAAGATGTCCCCATGGTCCAACATGGACCCCAATGACCCAACGATGTCCCCATGACCCAACAATGTCCCCATGACCCAAAGATGTCCCCATGCTCCAATGGGGACCATGATGATCCAACAATGTCCCCATGACCCAAAGATGTCCCGGTGACCCAACGATGTCCCCATGGTCCAACCTTGACTATGATGACCCAACGATGTCCCCATGACCCAACGATGTCCCCGTGACCCAAGGATGTCCCCATGACCCACGGGTGTCCCCGTGGTGACCCGCCGTGTCTCCCACCTTGCAGAAGGTCAGCTTGGTGGCCGGTTTCACCTCCGTGTGCTGATCCCCCGGGAACTTCTTCAGCCACACCCAATCGCCCTGTGGGGGAGGGGACGGCTGAGACCTCGGCCCCGCCCACCCACCTGGGGACACCTGGGGACACCTGGGGACACCTGAGGGGACACCTGGGGACACCTGGGGACACCTGGGCACACCTGGGGGAACACCTGGGGGGACATCTGGGAACACCTGGGGAGACACCTGGGGGCACCTGGGGACACCTGGGGACATCTGGGGACACCTGGGGGGACACCTGGGGACACCTGGGGGGAAACCTGGGGACACCTCGGGACACCTGGGGGGACACCTGGGGACACCTGGGGACACCTGGGGGGACACCTGGGGACACCTGGGGGGACACCTGGGGACACCTGGGGGGAAACCTGGGGACACCTCGGGACACCTGGGGGGACACCTGGGGACACCTGGGGACACCTGGGGG
This sequence comes from Taeniopygia guttata, assembly GCF_003957565.2. NCBI lineage: Eukaryota > Metazoa > Chordata > Aves > Passeriformes > Estrildidae > Taeniopygia > Taeniopygia guttata. Next base: position 1,219,377 of record NC_054764.1, read on the forward strand.
GACACCTGGGGGGACACCTGAGGGGACACCTGAGGGGACACCTGGGGACACCTGGGGGGACACCTGGGGACACCTGGGGGCACCTGGGGACACCTGGGGGGACACACCTGGGGACACCTGGGGACACCTGGGGACACCTGGGGGACACCCGGGGACACCTGATGGGACACCTGGGGGGACACCTGGGGACACCTGGGGACACCTGGGGGGACACCTGGGGGGACACCTGGGGACACCTGGGGACACCTGGGGACACCTGGGGGGACACCTGGGGGGACACCTGGGGACACCTGGGGACACACACAGGAACTGCCCGAAGCCACCTGAGATGCCACCAGGAAGTTGAAGGTCCAGCATGGGAGGGCGGGGCGGGGTTTGGATGGAAAGGGGCGGGGTTTGGATGGAAAGGGGCGGGGTTTGTATGGAAAGGGGCGTGGTTTGGATGGAAGGGGCGGGGTTTGGATGGAAGGGGCGGGGTTTGGATGGAAATGGGCGGGGTTTGGATGGAAAGGGGCGGGGTTATAATGGAAAGGGGCGGGGTTTGGATGGAAAGGGGCGTGGTTTGGATGGAAAGGGGCGTGGTTTGGATGGAAAGGGGCGGGGTTTGGATGGAAAGGGGCGTGGTTTGGATGGAAAGGGGCGGGGTTTGGATGAAAGGGGCGGGGTTTGTATGTAAGGGGCGTGGTTTGGAAGGAAAGGGGCGTGGTTTGGCTGGAAAGGGGCGGGGTTTGGATGGAAGGGGCGGGGTTTGGCTGGAAATGGGCGGGGTTTGGATGGAAAGGGGCGGGGTTTGGATGAAAGGGGCGTGGTTTGGATGGAAAGGGGCGGGGTTTGGATGAAAGGGGCGGGGTTTGAATGGAAAGGGGCGTGGTTTGGATGGAAAGGGCGTGGTTTGGATGGAAAGGGCGTGGTTTGGATGGAAAGGGCGGGGTTTGGATGGAAGGGGCGGGGTTTGGATGGAAGGGGCGTGGTTTGGATTGAAAGGGGCGGGGTTTGGATGGAAAGGGGCGTGGTTTGGATGGAAGGGGCGGGGTCTGGATGGAAAGGGGCGTGGTTTGGATGAAAGGGGGCGTGGCCGAGGAAGGGGGCGGGGCTCCAGGACTCACCTGCACGGAGGCGACAAGGCCCTGCTGGTTAAACAAGAGCAGCAGCAGGGGCAGGTTGCTGCTGCTGCCCTTCGCGTTCTCCTGCGGGAAAGCAGCTGTCAATCACCGCCCGGGGGCGGGGCCAGCTGTCAATCATCGACTGGGGGCGGGGCCAGCCGGGAATAATTAACTATGGGCGGGGCCAGCTGGGAATAACCCACTGGGGGCGGGGCCAGCTGTCAATCACCGCCCGGGGGCGGGGCCAGCTGTCAATCATCAATTGGGGCGGGGCAAAGCTGTCAATCACCGCCCGGGGGCGGGGCCAGCTGGGAATAATTAACTATGGGCAGGGCACAGCTGTCAATCATCACCGGGGAATGGCGGATCAGGTGTCAATCATCCCCTCAGGTTGAGGATCAGCTGTCAATCATCATCATGGGATGGTGGTTCAGCTGTCAATCATTGCCCAGAGGATGGGATCAGCTGTCAATCATCACCAGGGGATGGTGGACCAGCTGTCAATCATCCCCTCGGGTTGAGGATCAGCTGTCAATCATTGCCCAGGGGGGCTAAAATCAGCTGTCAATCATTGCCCAGGGGTGGAACAATCTGTCAATCATCATCAGGGGATGGCGGATCAGCTGTCAATCACTGCCCAGGGGGCTGGGACAGGCTGTCAATCATTGCCCAGGGGCTGAGATCAGCTGTCAATCATCTCAGAGGGGCGGGGCACAGCTGTCAATCAATCCCCAGGGGCTTGAATCAGCTGTCAATCATCCCCTTGGGTGGAGGATCAGCTGTCAATCATCACCAGAGGGTGGGATCAGCTGTCAATCATCATTATGGGATGGTGGATCAGATGTCAATCATTGCCCAGGGACTGGGACGAGCTGTCAATCATCACCAGGGAATGACGGATCAGCTGTCAATCATTGCCCAGGGCATTGAGATCAGCTGTCAATCATCACCAGGGGGTGGGACCAGCTGTCAATCATCACCAGTGTCCCCAGGTTGGTGGTCTGGCCTTGTCGCCCCCCGCAGGTGGGGAGGGGGGAGGGGAACAGGGAGGGGGGAGGGAGAGGGGCAGGCGGGGTGGGGGGAGGGGCAGTGGGTGGGGGAGGGGGGAGGGGTCTCACCTCGGCCACGGCCACGTTGGAGGTGTCCGGGCCGGGGGCGGCGCTGCGGACGCTGCGGACGTCACCCCCGCTCTGCCCGGCCAGGCTGGCCTGGCTGCTGTCCACCTGCGGGTCACCGGGGTCACACAAGGTCACTCAGGGGTCACCGGGGTCACCCAGGGTCACCGGGGTCACAAAAGGTCACCAGGGGTCACCGGGGTCAGCCAAGGTCACCCGGGGGTCAGCCAAGGTCACCGGGGGTCATTGGGGGGCACCCAGGGGTCACTCATGATGGTCCCAATCTTCAACCCCACCAATGTCCCCCTGGCTCTCCTGGATGTCCCCAATGTCCCCAATCCCCCAATGTCCCCAATGTCCCCAATGTCCCCTTGTCCTCAATGTCACCCCAGTGTCCCCAATGTCCCCAATGCCCCCAATGTCCCCCAGTGTCCCCAACTCCTCCACTGTCGCCAAATGTCCCCAATGTCCCCAAATGTCCCCAATCCCCAACCCCACCAACGTCCCCCTGGCTCTCCTTGATGTCCCCAATGTCCCCAGTGTCCCCCAGTGTCCCAAATCACCCCCAGTGATCCCAATCTCCAATGTCCCCAATGTCCCCAATGTCCCCAATGTCCCCGATGTCCCCGCTGTCCCCGGTGTCACCTGTTTGCTGCTCTGGGTGTTGATGAAGGTCAGGTCCTCCATGGTCAGGATGATTTTGTTGGGGCCCTTCATGAGCTGCGCCTGCTGGATACGGCGCCTGTGGGGACATTGGGGACATCATTGGGGACATTGGGGGCATTGGGGACATTGGGGACATTGGGGACATTGGGGACAGTGGGGACATTGGGGGGATTGGGGACATCATTGGGGACATTGGGGACGTTGGGGACATTGGGGACATTGGGGACGTTGGGGACATTGGGGACATTGGGGACGTTGGGGGGACATTGGGGACATTGGGGACATTGAGGGGATTGGGGACATTGGGGGGGTTGGGGACATTGGGGACATTGGGGACATTGGGGGCATTGGGGACATTGGGGGGACATTGGGGACATTGGGGGGATTGGGGGATTGGGGACAGTGGGGACATTGGGGGCATTGGGGACATTGGGGACATTGGGGACATTGGGGACATTGGGGGGACATTGGGGACATTGGGGACAGTGGGGGCATTGGGGACATTGGGGGGATTGGGGGGACATTGGGGGGACATCGGGGACATTGGGGACATTGGGGACATTGGGGACATTGGGGACATTGGGGACATTGGGGACATTGGGGGGACATTGGGGACAGTGAGGGGATTGGGGACATTGGGGGGTTGGGGACATTGGGGACATTGGGGACATTGGGGACATTGGGGGGACATCGGGGACATTGGGGACATTGGGGGACATTGGGGACACCAGGGCCACCAGGGGCCACCAGGGGACACCAGGGGACACCAGGGGACACCAGAGGACATCAGGGGACACCAGGGGACACCAGGGGACATTGGGGACATTGGGGACATTGGGGACACCAGGGGACACCAGGGCCACCAGGGGACACCAGGGGACACCAGGGGACACCAGGGCCACCAAGGACACCAGGGGACACCAGGGGCCATTGGGGACACCAGGGGACACCAGGGGACATCAGGGGACATTGGGGCCACCAGGGCCACCAGGGGCCACCAGGGGACACCAGGGGACACCAGGGGACATCAGGGGACACCAGGGGACACCAGGAGCCACCAGGGGACACCAGGGGACACCAGGGGACACCAGGGCCACCAGGGGACACCAGGGCCGCCAGGGGACACCAGGGGACAAGAGGGGACATCAGGGGACACCAAGGCCACCAGGGCCACCAGGAGCCACCAGGGCCACCAGGGGACACCAGGGGACACCAAGGGGACACCAGGGGACACCAGGGACACCAGGGGCCACCAAGGCCACCAAGGGGACACCAGGGGACACCAGGGGACACCAGGGGACACCAGGGCCACCAGGGCCACCCACCGGATGTGGCAGGCGAGGGCGGCGCCGGCCGCGATGATGGCGGCGATGAGGAGGAAGAGGAAGAAGACGAAGCCGGCGTCCATCCCTGAAGAATGACCACCAGAGTGACCAGAGTGACCAGAGTGACCAGAGTGACCAGAGTGACCAGAGTGACCAGAACAATGGTGGCACCACCACCACGGCTGGTCCAGGTCCATGGTGGCACCGTGACCATGAGGGGACCACGGCCGGTCCAACACCGTGGTGAAACCACAGAAGACTCAGATCCATGGTGGCACCATGACCTCAATTGGTCCAGAACCGTGGGTGACATCACCACCATGGGCGGTCCAACACTGTGGTGGCACCACCATCACCACCATGGTGGAACCATGACCATGAAGAACCACGGCTGGTCCAGAACCACAATTCCACCACCACCATGGTGGAACCATGACCATGAAGAACCACTCCTGGTCCAGAACCATGGTGCCACCATGACCATGGTGGGAACCATGACTGGTCCAACACTATGGTGGAACCATGACCATGAAGGAGCCATGGCTGGTCCAACACCATGGTGCCACCACCACCATGGAGGAAACCACACCTGGTCCAGAACCGTGGTGCCACCATGACCCCGATCATCCAGAACTGTGGGTGGCACCACCACCATGGTGGAACCATGATAATGAAGAACCATGGCTGGTCCAGCACCGTGGTGCCACCACAACCATGGAGGAAACCGCTCCTGGTTTAGAACCATGGTGGCACCATGACCATGAAGAACCATGGCTGGTCCAGAACCATGGTGGCACCACCATCACCACCATGGTGGAACCATGACCATGAAGGAACCATGGCTGGTCCAGGTCCATGGTGGCACTGTGACCATGAGGGAACCATGGCTGGTCCAGCAACATGGTGGCACCACCACCATGGTGGAACCATGACCATGAAGAACCACAGCTGGTCCAGAACTGTGGTGCCACCATGACCCAGATCATCCAGAACCGTGGGTGGCATCACCACCATGGAGGAAACCACACCTGGTCCAGAACTGTGGTGCCACCATGACCTTGATCATCGAGAACCGTGGGTGGCACCACCACCATAACCCTGACCATCCAGAACCGTGGTGCCACCATGACCCCGATGATCCAGGACTATGATGATGTCACCATGGCCATTCCAACACTGTGGTGGCACCACGACCATGGAGGGGACCATGACCATGACCATGAAGGAACCATGGCCGGCTGGTCCAACACTGTGGTGCCACCACAACTGTGGAGGAAACCATGGCTGGTCCAGAACCATGGTGCCACCATGCCAGAACTGTGGGTGGCACCACCACCATGGTGGAACCATGACCGTGAAGAACCACTCCTGGTCCAGAACCATGGTGCCACCATGACCCCGACCATCCAGAACCGTGGGTGGCACCACCAACATGAGGGAACCATGGCTGGTCCAGAACCATGGTGGCACCACCATCACCACCATGGTGGAACCGTGACCATGAAGAACCACGGCTGGTCCAACACCGTGGTGCCACCATGCCCCGACCATCCATCCCCGTGTCCCACCACCCACCGCTCCCGTCCCGTCCCGTCCCTCACCGCCGTTGCAGATGACCTCGGAGTCGAACCAGCAGCCGGCGTCGGTGGCCGGTCGGGCGCTGTGGGGCCAGTGAGGTCCATGGACACCATAACTGAGGCCACGCGTGTGGGGCTCCAGGCCGAAGACTGGCCAGAGGTGGTGGCCTTTGCCGTCCGTGTCCAGCACCACGTAGGGCACCGAGACCTCCCCGTCCCCGTCCACCGTGAAGGTCTGACCCAAGCCTTGGACCACCATGTCCCGGGCGTGGTCGGCCACGCTGGTGCCCATCACCCACCGGCCGCTGCGGCGCGCGGCCTCCACCGCCGTGGCCAGGAAGAAGATGGAGTTGTAGATGGTGGAGAAGAGAGGGTGGACCTGGTTGGGGAGATGGTGGGATGTGGTGGGATGGTGGGACATGGTGGGGCAGGTGGGATGTGGTGGGACATGGGGACTTGGTGGGACAGGTGGGACATCAGGATGGGTGGGATGTGGTGGGACGTGGTGGGACATGGTGGGATATGAGGACATGGGGACATGGTGGGACGTGGTGGGACGTGGTGGGATGTGAGGATGGGTGGGACATCAGGACTAGTGGGACCTCAGGACAGGTGGGGCAGTTGGGGCAGGTGGGACATGGTGGGACATTGTGGGACGTGGTGGGAGATTGGGAGTGGTGGGATGTGGTGGGACATGGTGGGACATCAGGACAGGTGGGACATGGTGGGACATGGTGGGACATCAGGACTTGTGGGACGTGGTGGGACGTGGTGGGAGGTCAGGATGGGTGGGACATCAGGACTGGTGGGACATGGTGGGAAATGGGGACATGGAGACAGGTGGGACGTGGTGGGACATGGTGGGACATGGGGACTGGTGGGACATGGTGGGACAGGTGGCACATGGTGGGACATCAGGACTGGTGGGATGTGGTGGGACAGGTGGGACATGGGGACATGGGGACAGGTGGGACATGGTGGGACAAGTGGGACATCAGGACTGGTGGGATGTGGTGGGACGTGGTGGGACGTGAGGATGGGTGGGACATCAGGACTAGTGGGACCTCAGGACAGGTGGGGCAGTTGGGGCAGGTGGGACATAGTGGGACATGGTGGGACGTGGTGGGACAGGTGGGATGTGGTGGGACATGGGGACATGGTGGGACATCAGGACTGGTGGGACATGGGGACATGGTGGGACATGGTGGGGCATGGTGGGACAGGTGGGACGTGGTGGGATGTGGTGGGACATGGTGGGATGGCAGGACGGGTGGGATGTGGTGGGATGTGGTGGGACGTGGTGGGATGTGGTAGGACTTGGTGGGACATCAGGACATGGGGACATGGGGACATGGGGACATGGGGACATGGGGACATGGTGGGACATGGTGGGACAGGTGGGACTTGGTGGAACATGGTGGTGATGACCCATTGGCCGTGACCATCTTGTGTTGGCCATGGTCATCTCCCATTGACCCATAGTCAATGAAGATGGTCATGGTCATCTCCCATTGGCCATGGTCATCTCCCACTGGCCATGGTCAATCAAGATGGTCAAGGTCAAGACAAGATGGCCACAGTCATCTCCCCTTGGCCATGGCCACCTCCCCCCTGAGTTGGGCCATCTCTACCCAATCCTCCAGAGACGCCCCCAAGCCCCCGGAGATGCCCCAAATCCACTGGAGGTACCCCAAAACCCTCTGGAGATGCCTTCAAACCATCTCCAGATACCCCTAACCCTCTTCAGATGCCCTCAAAACCCCTGGAGATGCCCCCAAACCTCTTGAGATGCCCCCAAACCCTCTTGAGATGCCCTCAAACCCCCTGGAGATGCCTTCAAACCCTTTCAAGATACCCTCAACCCTCTCAAGATGCCCCCAAACCCTCTCCAGATACCCCTAACCCTCTTGAGATGCCCTCAACCCTCTTGAGACACCCTCAAACCCCCTGAAGATACCTTCAAACCCTTTCAAGATACCCTCAACCCTCTTGAGATGCCCTCAAACCCCCTGGAGACACCCCCAAACCCCCTGGAGATGCCCTCAAACCCTCTCAAGGTACCCTCAACCCTCCCAAGATGCCCCCAAACCCTCTCCAGATGCCCCCAACTTTCTCGAGATGCCCTCAAACCCCCTGGAGACGCCCCCAAACCCCCTGAAGATGCTCCCAAACCCCCTGGAGATGCCCTCAAACCCTCTGGAGACACCCCCAAACCCCCTGGAGATGCCCTCAAACCCCCTGGAGATGCCCTCAAACCCTCTTGAGATGCCCCCAAACCCTTTCAAGATACCCTCAACCCTCTTGAGATGCCCCCAAACCCCCCGGAGATGCCCTCAAACCCCCTGGAGATGCCCTCAAACCCCCTGGAGATGCCCTCAAACCCTCTCAAGGTACCCCCGAACCCCCCGGAGACACCGCCCAGCCCCACCTCCGCGGGGTCCAGGTTGGCGGGGACCTCGTTGGCCGCCTTGGCCTCCTCCAGGGCCTGGTGGAAGGAGACGTCGGGCGAGTCGATGGTGATGGTCAGCACGGCGTCGTAGGCCAGGCGCAGCTTGGTGCTGTTGGCCAGCACCGGGTAGGACACGCGGCGGTAGGGCAGCGCGAAGGTCAGCGCGTCGTAGGGCACGAAGACGAAGGTCCCGTCCGTCATGCCCAGGTCCTCGGCCTTCTCCAGGAGAACCTTCTGCTCCCGGCCGCCCAGGAGAACCGAGTGCATGCACATCAGCACCACTGCAGGGACACGGGGATGAGGGTGGTGTGGTGGCACCGGCAGTGTGGGCTTCTTCTGTCCATCTGTGTTTGTCTCCATCCATCCGTCCATCCATCTCCATCTTTGTCCCCATCTCCATCCCTATCTCCATCTCCACCTCCATCCCACCTCCATCCCCATGTCCATGTCCATGTCCACCTCCATCTCTCCATCTCCATGTCCATGTCCATGTCCATGTCCATGTCCATGTCCACCTCCATTTCTCCATCTCCATCTCCATCCCACCTCCATTTCTCCACCTCAGCCTCCATCCCACCTCCATGTCACGTCCAGGTCCACCTCCACCTCTACCTCCACCTCCATCCCATCTCCATCTTCACTCTGACCGCCATCCCGCCTCCATTTCTCCAACTCTTTCTCCACCTCCATTTCTCCATCTCCACCTCCATCCCACCTCCATCTCTCCATCCCACCCCCACCTCCATCCCCATGTCCAAGTCCATGTCCACCTCTATTTCTCCACCCCCATCAGCACTTCCACTTCCATCTCTCCATGTCCACCTCCACCTCACCTCCATCCCCACCTACATCTCTCCATCTCTTCCTCCACCTCCATCTCTCCACTCTACCTCCATCCCACCTCCATCCCCATCTCCACCTCCACTTCCATCTCTCCACCTCCGCCTCCATCCCACCTCCATCCCACCTCCATCCCACCTCCATCTCCATCTCCACCTCTATCCCATCTCCATCTTCACCCCGACCTCCATTCCACCTCCATTTCTGCATCCCACCTCCATCTCCTTCTCCATCTCCACCTCCATTCCACCTCTACCCCACCCCACCCTACCCCACCTCCATCCCACCTCCACCTCCATTTCTCCATCTCCACCTCTATTTCTCCATCTCCATCTCCACCTCCACCTTCATCCCATCTCCATCTTCACCCCGACCTCCATCCCACCTCCATTTCTCCGACTCTTTCTCCACCTCCATTTCTCCACCTCCACCTCCATCCCACCTGACCTCCATCCAACCTCCATATCTCCATCCCTTCCTCCACCTCCATTTCTCCACCTCCACCTCCACCTCCACCTCCACCTCCACCTCTGCCTCCACCTCCACCTCCATTTCTCCACCCCACCCCATCCCACCTCACCTCCGCCTCCACCTCCATCCCACCTCCATCCCACCTCCACCTCCATCTCTATGTCCCACCTCCACCTCCATCTCTCCATTTGGCACATCCCGTGATGGTGCCACCTCAATTCCTCCAGCTCAATTTCTCCACCTCCACCTCCATTCCACCTCCATTTCTCCATCTCCACCTCCATTTCTCCACCTCCATCCCACCTCCATGTCACCTCCACCTCTGCCTCCATCCCACTGCCATCCCACCTCCATCTCCATGTCCCACCTTCACCTCCATCCCACCTCCACCTCTTCATCCCTTTCTCCACCTCCATTTCTCCATCCCACCTCCATCCCACCTCCACCTTCATCTTTATGTTCCACCTCCACCTCCACCCCTACCTCCACCCCCATCCCACCTCCACCTCCACCTCTGTTTCTCCATCTCCACCTCCATTTCTCCATCCCACCTCCGCTTCCACCTCCATCCCACCTCCGCTTCCACCTCCATCCCACCTCCATCTTCTTCTCTACCTCCACCTTCATTTCTCCACCTCCATCCCACCTCCATCTCCATGTCCCACCTTCACCTCCATCCCGCCTCCACCTCCACCTCCACCTCCACCCCACCTCCATCCCACCTACATCTCTCCATCCCTTCCTCCACCTCCATTTCTCCATCTCCACCTCCATTTCTCCATCTCCACCTCCATTTCTCCACCTCCACCTCCATCCCACCTCCATGTCACCTCTGCCTCCACCCCACCCCATCCCACCTCCGTCCCACCTCCACCTCCATCTCTATGTCCCACCTCCACCTCCATTCCACCTCCACCTCCATCCCACCTCCATCCCACCTCCATCTCCTTCTCCACCTCCATCCAACCTCCATCTCTCCATCTCTTCCTCCACCTCCATTTCTCCACCTCCATTTCTCCATCTCCACCTCCGTCCCACTTCCATCCTCACCTCCACCTCCATCCCACCTCCACCTCCATCCCACCTCCATCTCCACCTCCATTTCTCCAACTCTTTCTCCATCTCCACGTCCCACCTTCATCTCTCCATCCCTTCCTCCACCTCCATTTCTCCATCTCCACCCCACCCCACCCACCCCACCGCCCCCTCACCTCTGACCCCATCCGCCCTCTGGACTCTCCTCAGCGCCTCCTCCGCCTCCTCCTCGTCCTCTCCAGCCGTGGCCACCACCCTGACCGGGAGCCCCTTCTCCCTCAGCGCTGCCGCCACCTCCAGCGCCGTGTCCACCCACATCTCCTGCGGCGCGGCCACCACGGCCACGTGCGCCCAGCGGAAGTGCCGCAGCACCGCGTGGAGGACGCGGGCGGGCGCGGGCAGAGGTCTCAGCTGGGTTGTGGTGGCCCCGGTGGCCCCACAGGAGAAGGCCACCAAGGGTTTGTTCCACGCGGTGGCCATCAGCGCGGCGGCGCCGCACGCGGACGGGCTCAGAGGTCCCACCACGAAAGCTCCGGCGCGACGTTCCACCGCCGCCATGGTGGCCACCGCCGCCGGCGCCGCGCAGGGCTCGGGCAGGAGAACCGTGTCCCACCAGTAGCCGGCGGCCAGCGCCGGGTCCCGGTTCAGCCGTGTCACCGCCAGGCGCGAGGCCACCGCCGGCAGGGCCCGGCCCAGCAGGGGGTCGCAGCTCCAGGGGCCCAGGACGCCCACGCGGAACGTGGAGGACACGGACAGGTGGGGCAGGAGGAGGAGGAACAGGAGGAACCGCAGAGGAACCGCGAGGGGAAACAGGGAGGGGGAAAAGCCACGGGAGATGTCACCACCGTGGGAGGTGGAACAATGAGAAATGCCACCACCATGGGAGGTGACACCATTGGAGGTGGCACCATCATGGGTGGTGGCACCATCACAGGACATGCCAAAGCCATGGGAGATGCCACCACCATGGGAGGTGGTACCATCATCATGGGAGGTGGCGCCATCATGGAAGGTGGAGCCACCATGGGAGGTGGAAAAGCCCTGGGAGATACCACCACCATGGGAGGTGTCATCATCATGGGAGGTGGAAAAGCCATGGGTGGCACCATCACCATGGGAGGTGGCATCATGGGTGGTGGCACCAGTGTGGGAGGTGGAAAAGCCATGGGAGATGCCACCTTGGGTGGTGGCACCATGGGAGATGCCAAAGCCATGGGAGGTGTCATCATCATCATGGGAGGTGGTAAAGCCTTGGGTGGTGGCACCATTGGAGGTGGAAAAGCCATGGGAGATGGCACCATGGGAGGTGGCACCATTATCATGGGTGGTGCCAAAGCCATGGGAGATGCCACCACCATGGGAGGCGTCATCATCATCATGGGAGGTGGAAAAGCCTTGGGAGATGTCACCATGGGTGGTGGCATCATCATGGGATGTGGTGCCACCATGGGAGGTGGCACCATCATCATGGGTGGTGGAAAAGCCATGGGAGATGCCACCGCCACAGGAGGTGGCACCGTGGGAGGTGGTGCCATCATGGGAGGTGGTAAAGCCATGGGAGGTGGCACCAGCACGGTGGGTGAGAAAGCCTTGGGAGATGCCACCACCATGGGAGGTGGAAAAGCCACGGGAGATGTCACCATGGGAGATGCCACCGTTGAGGGTGTCACTGTTGGAGATGCCACCATGGGAGATGCCACCACGGGAAATGCCACCAGCATGGCAGGTGCCATCACGGCATGTCATGACGCCAGAGGTGCCACCACTGTGGGAAACGTCCCTGTGGATGATGTCACCATGGGAGGTGCCACCATGGGAGATGTCACTGAGGGAGATGTCCTTGTGGGAGATGCCACCACTGTTGGAGATGTCACTGTTGGAGATGCCATTGCTGTTGGAGATGTCCCCATGGGAGGTGCCACCATGGGAGGTGCCACCATGAGAGTTTCTGCCACCATGGGAGGTGCCACCACAGCTGGAGACGTCACCGTTGCAGGTGCCACCGTAGGAACCAAAGCCATGGGAGATGCCACCATGGGAAATGTCCCTGTTGGAGGTGCCACCACTGTTGGAGATGTCCCTGTTGGAGATGTCCCTGTGGGAGATGCCACATTGGGAACTGAAGCCATGGGAGATGCCACCACCATGGGAGATGTCACTGTGGGAGGTGCCACCACGGCTGGCGATGTCACTCTTGCAGGTGCCACCATGGGAACTGAAGCCATGGGAGATGCTACCACCGTGGGCGATGTCCCCATGGGAGATGCCACCATGGGTGATGTCCCCATAGGAACCGAAGCCATAGGAGATGCCACCACCGTGGGAGATGTCACTGTGGGAGATGCCACCACTGCTGGAGATGTCCCTGTAGGAGATGTCACTGTGGGAGGTGCCACCACTGCTGGAGATGTCCCTGTAGGAGATGTCACTGTGGGAGGTGCCACCACTGCTGGAGATGTCCCTGTAGGAGATGTCACTGTGGGAGGTGCCACCACTGCTGGAGATGTCACTGCTGCAGGTGCCACCATGGGAACCGAAGCCATGGGAGATGCCACCACCATGGGAGATGTCACTGTTGTAGGTGCCACCGTGGGAACCGAAGCCATGGGAGATGCCACCATGGGAGATGTCCCTGTTGGAGGTGCCACTGTGGAAACCGAAGCCATGGGAGATGCCGCCACTGTTGGAGATGTCACTGCTGCAGGTGCCACCATGGGAACCGAAGCCATTTGAGATGCCACCACTGTTGGAGATGTCCCCATGGGAGATGCCACCATGGGAAATGTCCCTGTGGGAGGTGCCACCATGGGAGATGTCACCGTGGGAGATGCCACCATGGGAACTGAAGCCATGTGAGATCCCACCACTGCTGGAAATGTCCCCATGGGAACCGAAGCCATTTGAGATGCCACCACCATGGGAGATGTCACTCTTGCTGGTGCCACCATGGGAACCAAAGCCATGGCAGATGCCACCATGGACGATGTCCCCATGGCCGGTCCCGCCGTCCCCTCCCCCGCTCGGCCGCATGTCCACTCCAGTCCAGGCCGGGGTGTCCCTCAGGCCGGGGCGGGGCCAGAACCGCCCGGAGATGTCACCATGGCCACCGCGGGGTCACCTGGGGGTCAGAGGTCAGAGGTCAGGGGTCATTCGGGGTCAGAGGTCACTGCTGGGGGGGGAGGGGCACTCAGCGCTGATCCGCCCCTCCCCCCCCGCTCCCATAATGCCCCGCGGCCGCTGAGCCGGGTGACGTCATCGCCCGCCTGAGGTCACCGGGGTCACGCCTGTCAGCGCTAATTAATGGGGGGTTAATTAATTGGGGGTTCATTAATTGGGGGAAGTTCGTTAATTAGGGTGGTTGCTTAATTGGGGGGGTTCATTAATTGGGGGTTCATTAATTGGGGGGAGTTCGTTAATTAGGGTGGTTGCTTAATTGGGTGTGTTCATTAATTGGGGGGTTCATTAATTGGGGGGAGTTCGTTAATTAGGGCGGTTGCTTAATTGGGTGTGTTCATTAATTGGGGGTTCATTAATTGGGGGGAGTTCGTTAATTAGGGCGGTTGCTTAATTGGGTGTGTTCATTAATTGGGGGGTTCATTAATTGGGGGGAGTTTGTTAATTAGGGCGGTTGCTTAATTGGGTGTGTTCATTAATTGGGGGTTCATTAATTGGGGGGAGTTCGTTAATTAGGGCGGTTGCTTAATTGGGTGTGTTCATTAATTGGGGGGTTCATTAATTGGGGGGAGTTTGTTAATTAGGGCGGTTGCTTAATTGGGTGTGTTCATTAATTGGGGGTTCATTAATTGGGGGGAGTTCGTTAATTAGGGCGGTTGCTTAATTGGGTGTGTTCATTAATTGGGGGTTCATTAATTGGGGGGAGTTCGTTAATTAGGGCGGTTGCTTAATTGGGTGTGTTCATTAATTGGGGGTTCATTAATTGGGGGGGGTTCGTTAATTAGGGTGGTTGCTTAATTGGGTGTGTTCATTAATTGGAGGGGTTCATTAATTGGGGTGTTCATTAATTGGGGGGTTCATTAATAGGCATGGTCCCTTAATGAGGAGGGATCCATTAATTGGGGGGGGTTCATTAATTGGGGGGGGTTCATTAATGGGGGGGGTTCATTGATGGGGGTGGTCCCTAATTGGGGGGCGGGCAGGGGGGGTTATTAATTGGGGGGGGGGTTCATTAATTAAGGGGGATCCTTTAATTTGGATTAATTGGGGGTGGGGGAGGGGTTTGGGGGGGTTCATTAATTAGGGGTGGGGGAGGGGTTTGGGGGGTTCATTAATTGGGGTGGGGGAGGGGTTTTGGGGGGGTTCATTAATTGGGGTGGGGGAGGGGTTTTGGGGGGGTTCATTAATTGGGGTGGGGGAGGGGTTTTGGGGGGGGTCTCACCTGTCCGCAGGTCCCGGGGGGGTCCTGGAAGGATCCGGGGGGGATTTTGGGGGTCCCGGGGGATTTTGGGGGGTCCCGGGGGTCGCAGGGAATTTTGGGGGGGGTCACGGGGGGATTTGGGGGTTTGGGGGGGGTCCCGGGAGTATTTTGGGGGGGTCCCGGGGGGGTTTGGGATTTTGGGGGGGGGTCCCGGGGGGGTTTGGGATATTGGGGGGGGGGGTCCGGGTGGATTTGGGGGGTCCCGGGGGTATTTTGGGGGGGTCCCGGGGCTATTTTGGGGGGGGTCCCGGGGGTCTCAGGGATATTTGGGGGGGGTCCCGGGTTAGGGTTTCGGATTTAGGGAGGGGGTCCCGGAGGTATTTTGGGGGGGGTCCCGGAGGTATTTTGGGGGTCCCGGGGGGGTTTGGTATTTGGGGGGGTCCCGGGTGGGTTTGGGATATTGGGGGGGGTCTCAGGGGTATTTTGGGGGGTCCCGGGGGTATTTGGGGGGGTCCCGGGTGGGTTTGGGATTTAGGGGGGGGTCTCGGGGGTATTTTGGGGGGTCCCGGGGGTATTTTGGGGGTTTGGGGGGGGTCTCAGGGGTATTTGGGGGGGTCCCGGGGGATTTTGGGGGTCCCGGGGGTATTTGGGGGGGTCCCGGAGGGATTTTGGGGGTCTCAGGGATATTTGGGGGTTTGGGGGGGGTCTCAGGGATATTTGGGATTTAGGGGGGGGGTCCCGGGGGTATTTGGGGGGGGTCCCGGGGGTCGCGGTTCTCTCCCGCCGCCGCCGCCGCCCCGAGTGAGCGGGACCGGGGGGGGGGAGGGGCAGAGGGGGGGGGGGGGCGGGGGGGGTTAATCCGCCCCTCCCCCACCCCGGGGGGGCAAAGCCGATTAACGGGGGGGGGGGAGGGGAGATGGGGACACGGGGGGGGAGGGGCGGGGGGGGCTGGGGGGGTCCTGGGGGGGTTCGGGGTGGGGGAGGGGCATTGGGGGTATTTTGGGGGGTCCTGGGGGGGTTTGGGGGGGTTTTGGGGGGGGTTCGGTGTGGGGGGGGCATTTAGGGGGATTTTGGGGGGTCCTGGGGGGGTTTTGGGGGGTCTTGGGGGGGTCCTGGGGGGGTCGTGGGGGTTTTGGGGGGACTCTGGGGGGGTTTTGGGGGGTGGGAAAATGGGGGGGACATTTTGGGGGGTCCTGGGGGGGTCTTGGGGGGTTCGGGATGGGGGAGGGGCATTTGGGGGTATTTTTGGGGGGTCTTGGGGGGGTTTTGGGGGGGTTTTGGGGGGGTTCGGGGTGGGGGAGGGGCAGTGGGGATATTTTGGGGGGGTCCTGGGGTGTCCTGAGGGGGGTTTGGGGGGTCCTGGGGGGGTTTTGGGGGGTTCGGGATGGGGGAGGGGCACTGGGGATATTTTGGGGGGGGTCCTGGGGGGGTTTTGGGGGGTGGAAAAATGGGGGGGGGACATTTGGGATATTTTGGGGGGTCCTGAGGGGGTCCTGGGGAGATTTTGGGGGGGGGGTTTGGGGGGATCTGGGTGGGGGAGGGGCATTTGGGGATATTTTGGGGGGTCCTGGGGGGGTCCTGGAGCGTCTTGGGGGGGTTTTGGGGGGTAGGAAAATGGGGGGGGGGACATTTTGGGGGGTCCTGGGGGGGTTTTTTTGGGCGGTGGGAAAATGGGGGGGGGACATTTGGGATATTTTGGGGGGGGTCTTGGGGGGATTTTGGGGGGGTTTGGGGGGGGGTCGGGGCATATGGAATATTTTGGGGGGTCCTGGGGGGGGTTTGGGGGGTTTCTGGGTGGGGGAGGGGCACTGGGGATATTTTGGGGGGGTCCTGGGGGGTTTTTTTGGGGGGTGGGAAAATGGGGGGGGGACATTGGGGATATTTTGGGGGGGGTCTTGGGGGGGTCCTGAGGGGGTTTTTGGGGGGGTTTCGGGATGGGGGAGGGGCATTGAGGACATTTTGGGGGGGTTTTGGGGGGTCCTGAGGGGGGGTTTGGGGGGGGTTAAGGGTGGGGGAGGGGCATTGGGATATTTTGGGGGGGTCCTGGGGGGGTCCTGGGGGGGTTTTGGGGGGTTAAGGGTGGGGGAGGGGCATTTGGGATATTTTGGGGGGGTTCTTGGGGGGGTCCTGAGGGGGTTTTTGGGGGGGTCCTGGGGGGGTCGTGGGGGTTTTGGGGGGGACTCTGGGGGGGTTTGGGGTGGGGGAGGGGCATTGGGGATATTTTGGGGGTCCTGGGGGGGTCCTGAGGGGGTTTGGGGGGTCCTGGGGGGGTTTGGGGGGGTTCGGGATGGGGGAGGGGCATTTGGGGATATTTTGGGGGGTCCTGGGGGGGGTTTTTGGGGGTATTTCGGGGTGGGGGAGGGGCATTGGGGACATTTTGGGGGGGGTCTTGGGGGTCCTGGGGGGGTTTTGGGGGGGCTCTGGGGGGGCTTTTGGGGGGGTTCGGGATGGGGGAGGGGCATTTGGGATATTTTGGGGGGTCCTGGGGGGGTCCTGGGGTGTCATGAGGGGGTTTTTGGGGGGTCCTGGGGGGGTTTTTGGGGGGTCCTGGGGGGGTTTTGGGGGGGTTCGGGGTGGGGGAGGGGCACTGGGGATATTTTGGGGGGGTCCTAGGGGGGTTTTTGGGGGGGTGGGAAAATGGGGGGGGGGCATTGGGGATATTTTTGGGGGGTCCTGGGGGGGTTTTGGGGGGCGGGAAAATGGGGGGGGACATTGGGGACATTTTGGGGGGTCCTGGGGGGGTTTTGGGGGGATGGAAAAATGGGGGAGGGGCATTGGGGATATTTTGGGGGGGTCCTGGGGGGGTCCTGGGGGGTCTTGGGGTGTCCTGAGGGGGTTTTCGGGGGGGTTTGGGGGGTTCGGGTGGGGGGGGCATTGGGGGGGATATTTTGGGGGGTCCTGGGGGGTTTTTGGGGGGGTCCCGGGGGGGCTCTGGGTGGGTTCGGGATGGGGGAGGGGCATTGGGAATATTTTGGGGGGGGTCTTGGGGGGTCCTGAGGGGGTCCTGGGGGGTGGGAAAATGGGGGAGGGGCATTGGGGATATTTTGGGGGGTCCTGGGGGGGTTTTGGGGGGTGGGAAAATGGGGGGGGGATATTTGAGGCATTTTGGGGGTCCCTGGGGGGTTTGGGGGGGTTAAGGGTGGGGGAGGGGACATTGGGGACATTTTGGGGGTTTTGGGGTATGGGAAAATGGGGGGGGGGGACATTGGGGGCATTTTGGGGGGGTCCTGGGGGGTTTTGGGGGGTGGGAAAATGGGGGGGGGCACTGGGGACATTTTGGGGGGGGTCTTGGGGGGTCCTGGAGGGGTTTTGGGGGGGTTCGGGATGGGGGAGGGGCATTGGGGACATTTTGGGGGGTCCTGGGGGGGTTTTGGGGGGTCTTGGGGGGAATTGGGGGGGTTAAGGGTGGGGGAGGGGCACTGGGGATATTTTGGGGGGGTCTTGGGGGGGTCCTGGAGGGTCTTGGGGGGGTCCTGGGGGGGTTTTGGGGGGGTTTTGAGGGGGTTCGCGGTGGGGGAGGGGCATTGGGGATATTTTGGGGGGTCCTGGGGGGTTTTTGGGGGGTCTTGGGGGGTTTTGGGGAGGTCTGGGTGGGGGGACATTTGGGGATATTTTGGGGGGTCTTGGGGTGTCCTGGGGGGGTTTTTGGGGGTTCCTGGGGGGGTCTTGGGGGGTTCGGGGTGGGGGGGGGACATTTGGGGATATTTTGGGGGGTCCTGGGGGGCTCTGGGGGGGTCCCGGGGGGGGGGAGTTGGGAAAATGGGGGGAGGGGACACAATGGGGGACGATTTTTGGGGGGATTTTGGGGGAGTTTTAGGGGAATTTTGGGGATTTTAGGGAATTTGGGGGCAAATTTTTGGGATTTTGGGGGATTTGGGGGATTTTGGGGGATTTTGGGGGATTTTAGGGAGTTTTGTGGGGATTTTTTGTGGATTTTCATGAATTTTTCGGGTTTTGGGGGATTTTGGGGTAAATTTTGGGGATTTTTTTTTTGAGGGATTTTTCTGGGGATTTTTTGGGATTTTTTCAGATTTTGGGGGGATTTTCTTTGGGATTTTGTAGATTTTCGTGGATTTTTGGGGTTTGGGGGGATTTTCTGGGGATTTTTGGGGATTTTTGGGAATTTTGTGGGGATTTTCTGTGGATTTTCATGAATTTTTCGGGTTTTGGCGGATTTTGGGGGAGATTTTGGGGATTTTTTTATTTTGAGGGATTTTGGGGATTATTGGGGATTTTTGTGGTTTTTGGGGGGATTTTCTTCGGGGTTTTGTAGATTTTCGTGGATTTTTGGGGTTTGGGGGGATTTTCTGGGGATTTTTTGGGATTTTAGGGAATTTTGTGGGATTTTTTTGTGGATTTTTGTGAATTTTTCGGGTTTTGGCCGATTTGGGGGAAGATTTTGGCGATTTTTTTCTTGGGGGGGATTTTTCTGGGGATTTTTTGGGGATTTTTGCGAATTTTGGGGGATTTTCTATGGGGTTTTGTAGATTTTCGTGGATTTTTGGGGTCTGGGGGGATTTTCTGGGGATTTTAGGGGATTTTTGGGGATTTTAGGGAATTTTTGTGGGGATTTTTTGTGGATTTTCGTGAATTTTTCGGGTTTTGGCGGCGGATTTTGGGGGAGATTTTGGGGAATTTTTTTTTTGAGGGATTTTGGGGATTTTCTGGGGATTTTTGGGGATTTTGGGGCGCTTGGGGACCCCAAAACCGCCCCAAAATGCCCCAAAACCGCGTCCGAGGCCACGCCCACCGCGCCCGAGCTGTCAATCAAACCACTGACGATGTGGCCACGCCCACTTTTCCTTATATGGAGTGGCCACGCCCACTGCCCGGCGCCGCCATGTTGGGTTCGGGCGGAAAGAGGAAGTGACGTCACGGAAAGCGGCAGGCCGGGCGGAAGTGAAGGCGGCGGGAAAGCGGTGAGAGAGAACTGGGGGGAACTGGGACAGACTGGGATAAACTGGGAGGGACTGGGAGGGACTGGGACAAACTGGGAGGGACTGGGACAAACTGGGACAAACTGGGAGGGACTGGGGGGAACTGGGAGGGACTGGGAGCGCTGGGACTGGTTTGTACTGGGAGCACTGGTTGGATACTGGGATTTACTGGGAGCACTGGTTTATACTGGGAGCATTGGGAGGATACTGGGACTGGTTATACTGGGATTTACTGGGATGAGTTATACTGGGAGCACTGATTTATACTGGTTATACTGGGAGCACTGGTCTATACTGGGAGCACTGGGACTGGTCTATACTGGGAGCACTGGGACTGGTCCATACTGGGAGCACTGGGACTGGTCTATACTGGGAGCACTGGGACTGATTTATACTGGTTATACTGGGAGCTCTGGTCTATACTGGGAGCACTGGGAGGAGACTGGGATGAGTTATACTGGGAGCACTGGGACTGGTCTATACTGGGAGCACTGGTTTATACTGGGAGCTCTGGTTTATACCGGGAGCACTGGTCTATACTGGGAGCTCTGGGTTATACTGGGAGCACTGGGACTGGTTTATACTGGTTATACTGGGAGCACTGGGAGCACTGGTTTATACTGGTTTATACTGGGAGCACTGGGACAGGTCCATACTGGGAGCACTGGGAGTGCTGGTACTGGTTATACTGGGAGCAC
Source organism: Taeniopygia guttata (assembly GCF_003957565.2). NCBI lineage: Eukaryota > Metazoa > Chordata > Aves > Passeriformes > Estrildidae > Taeniopygia > Taeniopygia guttata. The sequence continues at coordinate 1,239,968 of NC_054764.1, forward strand.
TGGTTGGATACTGGTCTATACTGGGAGCTCTGGTTTATACTGGGACTAGTTTATACTGGGAGCACTGGTTTATACTGGGACTGGTTTATACTGGGAGCACTGGTTTATACTGGGAGCACTGGGTTATACTGGGAGCACTGGGTTATACTGGGACTGGTTATACTGGGATTTACTGGGATGAGTTATACTGGGAGCACTGGGATTGGTTAGACCGGGAGCACTGGGAGCACTGGTTTATACTGGGAGCACTGGGACTGGTCTATACTGGGAGCGCTGGGACTGGTCTATACTGGGAGAACGGGTTTATACTGGGAGCACCGGTTTATACTGGGAGCACTGGTTATACTGGGACCACTGGGACTGGTTTATACTGGTTTATACTGGGAGCACTGGGACTGGTTATACTGGGAACACTGGGATTGGATACACTGGTTATACTAGGAGCATTGGGACTGGTTATACTGGGAGCACTGGTTTATACTGGTTTATACTGGGAGCACTGGTCTATACTGGGAGCACTGGGACTGGTCCATACTGGTTATACTGGGAGCACTGGTCCATACTGGGAGCACTGGGAGGATACTGGGACTGGTTATACTGGGAGCACTGGGATTGATTATACTGGGAGCACTGGTTTATACTGGGAGCACTGGGTTATACTGGGAGCACTGGTTTATACTGGGAGCACTGGGACTGGTTATACTGGGAGCACTGGTTGGGTACTGGGATTTACTGGGAGCTCTGGTCTATACTGGGAGCACTGGGAGGATAGTGGGACTGGTTATACTGGGAGCACTGGGATTGGTTATACTGGGAGCACTGGGTTATACTGGGAGCACTGGGACTGGTCTATACTGGTTATACTGGGAGCATTGGGACAGATTTATACTGGTTATACTGGGACCACTGGGACTGGTTTATACTGGTTATACTGGGAGCACTGGTCTATACTGGGAGCACTGGGATGAGTTATACTGGCAGCACTGGTTTATACTGGGAGCACTGGTCCATACTGGTTTATACTGGGAGCAGTGATCTGTACTGGTTTATACTGGTCCTTACTGGTTTATACTGGTCCGTACTGGGAATTCCCATTTCCCTACTGGTCTGTACTGGTCCATACTGGTTTATACTGGGAGCATTGGGATTGGTTATACTGGGAGCACTGGTCCATACTGGTTTGTACTGGGAGCAATGATCCGTACTGGTTTATACTGGGAGCACTGGGAATTCCCATTTCCATACTGGTCCATACTGGTCCATACTGGTCCGTACTGGTTTATACTGGTCCATACTGGTTTATACTGGGAACACTGATCCGTACTGGTTTATACTGGTCCATACTGGTCCATACTGGTTTATACTGGTCTGTACTGGTCCCTGCAGTGAATTTGGGGGAATTTTGGGGGAATTTTGGGCATTTTTAGCTTAAAAAATCCAATTTTAACCCAATTTTAATTCAATTTTTTCCCTTTTTTTTCACAGGAATTTCTCCCCATTCCGGGATTTTTGGGAATTTCCATTCCCGGATTTTTTGGGGAATTTTTTGGGAATTTTCTTTTGAATTTTCTGGGAATTTTTGGGGAGAAGTTTGGGCGTCTTTTTCTCAAAAAAAATCTGATTTTAATTCAATTTTTTCCCTTTTTTCACAGGAATTTCTCCCAGTTCCGGGATTTTTGGGAATTTCAATTCCTGGATTTTTTGGGGGAATTTTTTGGGAATTTTTTTGAATTTTCTGGGAATTTTCGGGGGGAATTTTTGGCGTCTTTTTCTCCAAAAAAAATCAGATTTTAATTCAATTTTTTCCCTTTTTTCGCAGGAATTTCTCCCCGTTCCGGGATTTTTTCGGCGCCGCTCGTTGGGAATTCAGATCCCGGAATTTTTTGGGAATTTTTTGGGGATATTTTGGGAATTTTTGGGAATTCCCATGACCATCCACAACCTCTACATCTTCGAGCGGGGCGGGCGCTGCCTCTTCTACAGCGAATGGCACCGGCGGCGCGGCCCCGGCATCCCCCAGGAGGAGGTGAGAATTCCGGGAATTTCCGGAATTTCGGGAATTTTGGGAATTTTGGGAATTTATTTGGAATTTTTTGGGAAATTTTGATGGGTTTGGGGAGGTTTTTTGGGGGTTTTTTTGGGAAATATTTTGAATTTTTAGGGATTTATTTTGAATTCTTGCGGCTGTTTTGGGAATTTTTCAGATTTGTCTGGAATTTTTTGGGAATTTTTGGAATTTTTTGGGAATTTTTGGAATTTTTTGGGGAATTTTTTAGGATTTTTTTGGGGGAGTTTGGGGAAATTTTTGGGAATTTTTTGGGATTTTTTGCAATTTTTTTCAGATTTTTCTGGATTTTTTTTTTTTGAGAGTTTGGGATTTTTTGGGAATTTTGGGACTTTTTGGGGAATTTTGAGAAATTTTTGGGAATGTTTGGGGTTTTTTTGGGAATTTTTCCAGAATTTTGGAAGTTTCGGGAATTTTGGGATTTTTTTGGAATTTTTCGGGAATTTTTGATGGGTTTTGGGGGGTTTTTTTGGGGGGTTTTTTGGCCTTTTTTGGGAAATATTTTGAATTTTTTGGGATTTATTTTGAATTTTTGTGGCTGTTTTGGGAATTTTTCAGATTTGTCTGGAATTTTTTGGGAATTTTGGGAAATTTTTGGGATTTTTTTTGATTTTTTGCCAAAAATCTCCCAAAATCCCCCAAAAAATCCCAAAAGAATCCCCCAAAAAATCCCAAAAAATTCCAAAAAAATTCCCCAAAAAGCCCCCAAAATTCCCAGATTTTCCCAAAAATCAAAAAAATTCTCAATTTTTCCAAAAAAATCCAGAATTCCCTAAAGAAATTTTTCAAAGTCTGAGAAAAATTAAAAAATCCCCCAAAATACCCCAGAAACTCCCAAAAATCCCCAAAAATAAAAAAAAAAATTCCCCAAAACCCCTCAAAATTTCCCAAAATTCCCAAATTTTCCTCGAAATCCCAAAAATTCCCTATTTTTCCCAAAAAATCCCAGAATTCCCAAAGCAATCCCCAAAAAAGTCCTTTAAAATCTGAGAAAAATAAAATCCCCAAAAATCCCCCAGAAACTCCCAAAAATCCCAAAAAATTCCAAAATAATTCCCCCGAAATTCCCCAAAATTTCCCAAAATTCCCAAATTTTCCCAAAAAATCCCAGAATTCCCAAAAAAACCCCCCAAAAAATCCTTTAAAATCAGAGAAAAATTTAAAAAATTCCCCCAGAAACTCCCAAAAAATTCCCAAAAACTTCCCCCGAAAGCCCCCAAAATTTCCCCAAATTCCCAAATTTTCCCAAAAATTCCCAGAATTCCTAAAAAATTCCTTAAAAATCTGAGAAAAATCCCCAAAAATCCCCCAGAAACTCCCAAAAATCCCAAGAAATCTCCCAAAAAATCCCAAAAAAATTCCCCCAAACCCCTCAAAATTTCCCAAAATTCCCAAATTTTCCCAAAATTCCCAATTTTCCCCTTGCAGGAGTTCAAGCTGATGTTCGGGATGCTTTTCTCGCTTCGCTCCTTCGTGGCCAAGATGAGTCCCACGGACATGGATCCAAAATTCCCAAAATTCCCCAAATTTCCCCAAAATTCCGAGGGAATCCCCCAAAAAAAACATGGGGGGTGGTGCCAGGGGAGGATTTGGGGGAATTTGGGGGGATTTTTGGGAATTTTCGAGGATTTTTGGGGATTTTGAGGAATTTTGGGTGGAATTTGGGGGATTTTTGGGAATTTGGGGGAGTTTTGGGGATTTTTGGGGGGATTTTGGGAATCTTGAAAATTTTCGAATTTTGAGGATTTGGGGATTTTGGAGATTTGCAGAATTTGGGGATTTGGGGAATTTCGGGGATTTTGGGGGGATTTTGGGGGTTTGGGGATTTTTGGGGAAATTTTGGGGAATTTGGGAATTTTTGGTGATTTGGGGAATTAGGGGAAATTTTGGGGAATTTTTGGGATTTTGGGGGGAATTTTTGGGATTTGGGGAATTTTTGAGGAATTTGGGGATTTTGCGAGAATTTCAGGGCATTTGGAGAGTTTGGGAATTTTTGGAGATTTGGGGGCTTTGGATATTTTGGGGAGTTTGGGGAATTTGGGGATTTTTGGGGGAATTTTGGGATTTCGGGGGAATTTTGGGAATTTTTGGGAATTTGGGGAAATTTTGGGGAATTTTTGGGATTTTAAAAATTTTGGGAATTTTGGGGACTTTGGGGGAAATTTGGGGATTTGGGGAATTTTGGGGATTTGTGGAATTGTGGGGATTTGGGGTGAATTTTGGGGAATTTTGGGGATTTGGGGGATTTTGGAAAATTTGGGGAATTTGGGGAATTTTTGGGGATTTGGGGGAATTTTTTTGGAATTTTCAGGAATTTGGGGGAATTTGGGGATTTTGAGGGAGTTTGGGGGGATTTGGTGACAATTCCAGGCAAATTTTTTGCATTTTTGGCAATTTTGGGCCGATTATCGCGCGGATTTCGGCCTCTGGGCCGGCCGGGGCTGGCGGTGGGGGTTGGAAATTTTGGGAATTTCGGGAATTTCGGGAATTTCGGGAATTTCCTTAGCGTGGCGCAGGCGGGACGGGTTCGTGGCGTTCCACACCAGCAAATACCGGCTGCACTACCTGGAGACGCCGTCGGGGCTGCGGCTGGTGCTCAACACCGACCTGGGCGTGCCCAGCGCCCGCGAGGCGCTGCAGCACATCTACGGAAACGTGAGCACAATTCCCGAAATTCCTGAAATTCCCGAAATTCCAGTCCCAAAATCCTGAAATTCTAGTCCGAAAATACCGAAATCCCAAAATCCCGGTACTAAAATCCTGAAATTCCAGTCCTAAAATATTGAAATCCTGAAATCCCGTCCCCAAAATCCTGAAATTCCCGATGTTCTGGTGCCAAATACCAAAATTCCAGTCCCAAATCTACGGAAACGTGAGCAAAATTCCCAAATTCCCGAATTTCCTGAAATTCCCGATGGTCTGGTGCCAAATCCTGAAATTCCCGTCCCAAAATCCTGAAATTCCGGCCCTAAAATACTGAAATTCTCGATGTTCTGGTGCCAAATCCTGAAATTCCCGTCCCAAAATACCGAAATTCCCAATGTTCTGGTGCCAAATCCTGAAATTCCCATCCTAAAATACCGAAATTCCAGTCCCAAATCTACGGCAACGTGAGCACCATTCCCGAAATTCCTGAAATTCCAGTCCCAAATCTACGGCAACGTGAGCAAAATTCCCAAAATTCCTGAAATTCCTGATGGTCTGGCGCCAAATCCCGAAATTCCGGTCCTAAAATATCGAAATCCCAAAATCCCGGTACTAAAATCCTGAAATTCCGGCCCTGAAATCCCCAAATTCCGATGTTCTGGTGCCAAATCCTGAAATTCCCGTCCCAAAATACCGAAATCCCAAAATCCCGGGCCTGAAATAGCAAAATTCCGGCCCCGAAATAGCAAAATTCCGGCCCCAAAATCCCAAAATCCCAGTGCTAAAATAGCAAAATTCCAGCCCCAAATCCCGAAATCCTGAAATTCCGGTCCCAAGATCCCGAAATCCCAAATTCCCAATGTTCTGGTGCAAAATCCTGAAATTCCGGTCCCGAAATCCTGAAATTCTGGTCCCAAAATACCGAAATCCCGAAATTCCCGATGGTCTGGTGCCGAATCCCAAAATCCTGGACCCAAAATCCTGAAATTCCAGTCCCAAATCTACGGCAACGTGAGCACCATTCCCGAAATTCCTGAAATTCCCAAAATTCCAGTCCCAAATCTACGGCAACGTGAGCAAAATTCCCGAAATTCCTGAAATTCCTGAAATTCCCGATGGTCTGGTGCCAAATCCTGAAATTCCGGTCCTGAAATAGCAAAATTCCGGCCCCAAATCCCCAAATTCCCAAAATCCCAGCTCCAAAATCCTGAAATTCCGGTCCCAAAATCCCAAAATCCCAGGACTAAAATCCTGAAATTCCGGCCCTAAAATACCGAAATCTTGAAATTCACGAAGTTCTGGTGCCAAATCCTGAAATTCTGGTCCCAAAATCCCAAAATCCTGGTCCTGAAATACCGAAATTCCAGTCCTAAAATCCCGAAATCCCAAAATCCCGGGACTGAAATAGAAAAATTCCAGTCCCAAATCTACGGAAACGTGAGCAAAGTTCCCGAAATTCCCGAAATTCCCGATGGTCTGGGGCCAAATCCTGAAATTCCGGCCCTGAAATACTGAAATTCCTGTCCTAAAATACCGAAATTCTGGTCCTAAAATACCGAAATCCTGAAATTCCCAATGTTCTGGCACCAAATCCTGAAATTCCGGTCCTAAAATACCGAAATCCCAAAATCCCGGAACTGAAATAGCAAAATTTCGGCCCCAAAATCCGGAAATCGCAAAATCCCGGTACTAAAATAGCAGAAAAGGGATTTTTCCCCCCCAAATAAAGGTATTTTTATGGGATTTTACCCTAAGAAAATGGAATTCTCATGGTTCTTTCCCAAAAAAAAAGGCAATTTTTTTCCTTAAAAAAAGGGATTTTTCCCAAAATAATGGCATTTTCATGGAGTTTTTTCCCAAAAAAGGGATTTTTTTGTCCTCAAAAAAACCCGTGTTTTTTTCCCCCAAAATAATGGGATTTTCATGGAGTTTTTTTCCCCCCAAAAATGGGATTTTTTCCCTCAAAAAAAGGGATTTTTCCCAAAATAATGGCATTTTCATGGAGTTTTTTCCCAAAAAAATGGCATTTTTTTTTCCTCAAAAAAAGGGATTTTTCCCAAAATAATGGGATTTTCAAGGAGTTTTTTCCCCCAAAAAATGGGATTTTTTTGCCCTCAAAAAAAGGGATTTTTTTCCGAAAATAATGGGATTTTCATGGAGTTTTTTCCCCAAAAAATGGGATTTTTTGCCCTCAAAGAAGTTGTTTTTTTTTTCCCCAAAATAATGGTATTTTCATGGATTTTTTTTCCCCAGAAAATGTGATTTTTTTTCCCTCAAGAAAAGGTATTTTTCCCAAAATAATGGGATTTTCATGGCGTTTTTCCCCCAAAAAATGGGATTTTTTTCCCTCAAAAAAAGGGATTTTTTTTTCTCAAAATAATGGGATTTTCATGGAGTGTTTTCCCCGAAAAATGGGATTTTTTTTCCCTCAAAAAATATTTTTTTTCCCCAAAATAATGGGATTTTCATGGAGTTTTTTCCCCAAAAAATGAGATATTTTTTCCCTCAAAAAAAGGGATTTTTTCCCCCAAAATAATGGGATTTTCATAGAGTTTTTCCCCCCAAAAATGAGATATTTTTCCCCTCAAAAAAAGGAATTTTTCCCAAAATAATGGGATTTTCATGGCGTTTTTTCCCCCCAAAAAATGAGATTTTTTTTCCCAAAATAAATTTTTCCCCAAATCCGAGGATTTTGCCCCAAAAATAATTATTTTTTCTGTTTTTCCCAGCTGTTCGTGGAGCTGGTGGTGAAGAACCCGCTGTGCCCGCCCCGGGCCCCGGTGCAGAGTCTCCTGTTCCGGCAGCGCCTCGACGCCTTCGTCCGCAGCCTGCCCTACTTCGGGCCCCGGAACCCCCAGAACTGACCCCAAAACCCACCCCAAAAACCCCAAATCCTGACTGAGCACCCCAAAAAACCCAAAATCCCAAAAACCGACCCCAAAATTGGGATTGGTGCCCCTCAAAATCCAAAATCCCAATAAATTACCCCAAAATTGGGATCGGCGCCCCCAACAATCCAAAATCCCAAAAACCGACCCCAAAATCGGGATCGGCGCCCCCAAAATCCCCAAATGCCCAAAAACCGACCCCAAAACTGGGATTGGCGCCCTCAAAAACCCCAAAATGCCCAAAATGGGGATCAGCGCCCCCAAAAACCCCAAAATCCCAAAAACCGACCCCAAAAACCCCAAATCCTGACTGAGCACCCCAAAAAACCCCAAACCCCAAAAACTGATCCCAAAATTAGGATTGGTGCCCCCAAAAACCCAAAATCCCCAAAACTGACCCCAAAATTTTCCCAAAATCTGGACTGAGACCCCAAAAATTCCCCCAAAATCCAAAGTGAGACCCCAAAAATTCCCCAAATTCCCAAAATTCCAGAGTGAGACCACAAAAAATCCCAAAACAACCCCAAAAAATCTTGACTGAGACCCCAAAAAATCCCAAAAATTCCCAAAAATCTTGACTGAGACCCCAAAAATTCCCCAAAATCCCCCAAATCTGGACTGAAACCCCGAAAATTTCCCCAAAATCCAAAGTGAGACCCCAAAAATTCCCAAAATCTGAACTGACACCCCAAAAATCCCCAAAATCCCCCAAAAATCCAAAGTGAGACCCCAAAAAAATCCCCAAAATCCCCCAAAATCTGAACTGAGACCCCAAAATATCCAAAAATCCCCCAAAATTCTGACTGAGACCCGAAAAATCTGGACCGAGACCCCAAAAACCCCAAAAATTCCCAAAATTCCAGACTGAGACCCTAAAAATTCCCAAAAATCCAAAGTGAGACCCCAAAAATTCCCAAAATTCCCCCAAATTCTTGACTGGGACCCCAAAAAATCCCCAAACTTCCCAAAATCTGAACTGAGACCCCAAAAATTCCCAAAAATCCAAAGTGAGACCCCAAAAATCCCCCAAATTTTGAATTGAGACCCCAAAATATCCAAAAATCCCCCAAAACTCTCGACTGAGACCCCAAAAATCCCCCAAAAACCCAAAGTGAGACCCTAAAAATTCCCAAAAATTCCCCCAAAATCCCCTCGGGCGCCTCCAAATTTGGGGAGGGGTCCCCAAAAATTCCCCTTTAGGACCCCAAAATCCCCCCCCACTTCCTTTTGGGGGATTGGTTCCCCTCCTAATTTAAATAAATTTGCATAAAGCCTTTCTTTGGTTGGGGTCTTTGGTGGGGCCCCTCCCCCATCAATTTCTCCCAATTTCTCCCAATTTTTCCCATTTTTTCCCAATTTTCCCCCAAAATTTCCCCAAATTTCCTCCCCAATTCCCGATCCCCTTTAGCCCCTCCCCCTTTAAGCCCCTCCCCCTTTAAGCCCCTCCCCCTTTAAGCCCCTCCCCTCCCCATCCATTCCTCCCAATTTTTCCCATTTTTTCCCAATTTTTCCCATTTTTTCCCAATTTCTCCCCAAAATTTCCCCAAATCCCCCTCCCCCTTTAGCCCCTCCCCCCTTTAGCCCCTCCCCCTTTAGCCCCTCCCCCTTTAGCCCCTCCCCCCTGCAGTTCTCAATCTCCTGCCCCTCCCCCATCCATTTCTCCCAATTTCTCCCAATTTTTCCCATTTTTTCCGAATTTCTCCCCCAAATTTCCCCTTTAGCCCCTCCCCCATTAAGCCCCTCCCCTCTAAGCCCCTCCCCCTTTAGCCCCTCCCCCATTTAAGCCCCTCCCCCCTGCAGCTCTCCATCTCCTGCCCCTCCCCCATCCGTCTCTCCCAATTTTCCCCATTTTTTCCCATTTTTTCCCCAATTTTTCCCATTTTTTCCCATTTTTTCCCAATTTCTCCCCAAAATTTCCCCTCCCCTCCCCCTCTAAGCCCCTCCCCCTCTAAGCCCCTCCCCCTCTAAGCCCCTCCCCATTAGCCCCTCCCCATTAAGCCCCTCCCCCTTTAGCCCCTCCCCCTGCCGGTCTCCATCTCCTGCCCCTCCCCCATCTATTTCTCCCAATTTTTCCCAATTTTTCCCATTTTTTCCCATTTTTTCCCAATTTCTCCCCAAAATTCCCCCTCCCCTCCCCCTCTAAGCCCCTCCCCCTTTAAGCCCCTCCCCCTTTAAGCCCCTCCCCCTTAGCCCCTCCCCCTTTAAGCCCCGCCCCTCCCCCTCCATTTCTCCCAATTTCTCCCAATTTTTCCCATTTTTCCCCAATTTTTCCCATTTTTTCCCAATTTCTCCCCAAAATTTCCCCTTTAGCCCCTCCCCCTTAAGCCCCTCCCCCTCCAGCCCCTCCCCCCTACAGGCCTCCATCTCCCGCCCCTCCCCCATCCATTCCTCCCATTTTTTCCCATTTTTTCCCATTTTTTCCCAATTTTTCCCATTTTTTCCCATTTTTCCCCAATTTCTCCCCAAAATTTCCCCTCCCCTCCCCCTTTAGCCCCTCCCCCTTTAGCCCCTCCCCCATTAAGCTCCTCCCCCTTTAGCCCCTCCCATTTTAGCCCCTCCCCCTCCAGCCCCTCCCCCCTGCAGTTCTCCATCTCCTGCCCCTCCCCCATCCATTTCTCCCATTTTTTCCCAATTTTTCCCATTTTTTCCCATTTTTCCCATTTTTTCCCAATTTCTCCCCAAAATTTCCCCTCCCCTCCCCCTTTAAGCCCCTCCCCTTTAAGCCCCTCCCCCCTACAGGCCTCCATCTCCCGCCCCTCCCCCATCCATTTCTCCCATTTTTTCCCATTTTTTCCCATTTTTTCCCATTTTTTCCCAATTTCTCCCCAAAATTTCCCCTCCCCTCCCCCTCTAAGCCCCTCCCTCTTTAAGCCCCTCCCCCATTAAGCCCCTCCCCCTTTAGCCCCTCCCCCTGCAGTTCTCACTCTCCTGCCCCTCCCCCATCCATCTCTCCCAATTTTTCCCATTTTTTCCCAATTTCTCCCCAAAATTCCCCCTCCCCTCCCCCTCTAAGCCCCTCCCCCTTTAGCCCCTCCCCCTCAGCCCCTCCCCCTTTAGCCCCTCCCCCTTTAGCCCCTCCCCCTTTTAGCCCCTCCCCCCTGCAGTTCTCCATCTCCTGCCCCTCCCCCATCCATTTCTCCCAATTTCTCCCATTTTTTCCCAATTTTTCCCAATTTTTTCCCAATTTTTCCCATTTTTTCCCAATTTCTCCCCAAAATTTCCCCTCCCCTCCCCCTTTAGCCCCTCCCCCTCAGCCCCTCCCCCATGCAGGTCTCCATCGCCTGCACCGATCCCGCCCTGCGCGGCCCCGGCCCGGGTGGGGGAGGGGCGGGGGGTGGGGGAGGGGCAGCGGGTGGGGGAGGGGCCGCGGGGGGGGGGAGGGGCGCCCCCCCATCGCGCTCGGGGGGTCGGAGCCCATCGGGGGGTGGGGGAGGGGCGGCGGTTCCGATCCGGGGGGGGCCCCTCCCCCCCGCCCCTCCCCCACCCCCCTCTGCCCCTCCCCCACCCGGAGCGACCCCCGGCATGAAGTACCGGTAAGGGGGAGGGGCTTTTGGGGGGGGGGTCCGGGGGGCGTTTTTGGGGTCCCGGGTCCATTTTGGGGGTCCCGGCTCCATTTTGGGGGGTTCTGAACCCATTTTGGGGGTCCCCGGGTTGATTTTGGGGGGTCCCGGCACGATTTTGGGGGGTCCTGGGCCCAATTTTGGGGTCCTTGGGTTGATTTTGGGGGGGTTCGAATCCTTTTTGGGGCTCCCCGGGTCCATTTTGGGGGATTTGGGTCCATTTGGGGGGTCCCGGCTCCATTTTGGGGGGTCCCGGCTCCATTTTGGGGGGTCCTGGGGTCTTTTTTGGGGGTCCCGGCACGATTTTGGGGGTCCTGGGCCCAATTTTGGGGGTCGCGGCTCCATTTTGGGGTCCCCGGCTCCATTTTGGGGGGTCCTGGGCCCAATTTTGGGGTCCTTGGGTTGATTTTGGGGGGGTTCGAATCCTTTTTGGGGGGTCTTGGGTCCATTTTGGGGTCCCTGGGTTGATTTTGAGGGTCCCTGGGCCCATTTTGGGGGTTCTGGGCCCATTTTTGGGGTCCCCGGGTCCATTTTGGGGTCCTGGGGTCATTTTTGGGGGGTCTCGGGTTGATTTTGGGGTCCCTGGGTCCATTTTGGGGGTCCCCGGGTTGATTTTGGGGCTCCCCAGCTCCATTTGGGGGGTCCTGAACCCATTTTGGGGTCCCCGGGTTGATTTTGGGGGTCCCCGGGTCACTTTTGGGGGGTCCTGAGGTCATTTTTGGGGGGTCCCGGGTCCATTTTGGGATCCCTGGGCCCATTTTGGGAGGTCCTGAACCCATTTTGGGGTGTCCCGGCTCCATTTTGGGGTCCCTGGGCCCATTTTGGGGTCCCCGGGTTGATTTGGGGGGGGTCGAATCCGTTTTGGGGGGTCCCGCCTCCATTTTGGGGTCCCCGGGTCCATTTTGGGGGTTCCCGGGTCCGTTTTGGGGTCCCTGGGCCCATTTTGGGGTGTCCTGGGCCGTTTTTGGGGTCCTGGGGTCATTTTTGGGGGGTCTCGAGTTGATTTTGGGGTCCCTGGGTCCATTTTGGGGGTCCCCGGGTCCATTTTGGGGAGTCTCGAGTTGATTTTGGGGCTCCCCGGGTCCATTTTGGGAGATTTGGGCCCATTTTTGGGGGTCCCGGCTCCATTTTGGGGGTCCCCGGGTCCATTTTGGGGGTCCCCGGCTGCATTTTGGGGGTCCCGGGGTCCATTTTGGGGGTCCCTGGGCTCATTTTGGGGGTCCCCGGGTCCATTTTGGGGGATTTGGGCCCATTTTGGGGGGTCCTGGGGGGATTTTGGGGGTCCCCGGGTCCATTTTGGGGTCCCCGGGTCCATTTTGGGGGTCCCCGAGTCCATTTTGGGGGATTTGGGCCCATTTTGGGGGGTCCTGGGGTCTTTTTTGGAGGTCCCCGGCTCCATTTTGGGGGTCTCCGGGTCCATTTTGGGGTCCCCGGGTCCATTTTGGGGGGTCCCGGCTCCATTTGGGGGGTCCTTGACTCATTTGGGGGGTCCCGGTTCCATTTTGGGGGGTCTCGGCTCCATTTTGGGGTTCCCGGGTTGATTTGGGGAGGTTCGAATCCTTTTTGGGGGGTCCCGGGTCCGTTTTGGGGTCCCTGGGCCCAATTTCGGGGGATTTGGGCCCATTTTGGGGGGTCCTGAACCCATTTTGGGGGGTCCTTGACTCATTTTGGGGGTCCCCGGGCCCATTTTGGGGTCCCCGGGTCCCTTTTGGGGGTCCCCGGGTTTATTTTGGGGGATTTGGGACCATTTCGGGGGGTCCCGGGTCCATTTTGGGGGGTCCCGGCTCCATTTTGGCGTCCCCGGGTCCATTTTGGGGTCCCTGGGCCCATTTTGGGGTGTCCTGGGACGTTTTTGGGGTCCTGCGGTCATTTTTGGGGGGTCTCGGGTTGATTTTAGGTGTCACTGGGTCCATTTTGGGGTCTCCGGGCCCATTTTTGGGGGGTCCTGGGCCCAATTTTGGGGTCCTGGGGTCATTTTTGGGGGTCCCGGGTCCATTTTGGGGTCCCCGGGTCCATTTTGGGGGTCCTGGCTCCATTTTGGGGGTCCCGGGTCCAAATTTTGGGGTCCTTTAATTTTATTCAGATTTATTTGGGTTTTTTTTTAATTTGGATTTTTTAAAAGAATTATTTTGATTTTTTTTTAATTTGCATTTTTTCTAATTTATTTGGATTTTATTTTTAATTTATTGGGGTTTTTTGTAATTTATTGGGATTTTTTTTAATTTATTGGGGTTCTTTAAAAATTTTTTTCAATTTATTTGGGTTTTTTTTAGTTTGGACATTATTTTTTATTTTTTGGGATTGTTTTAATTTATTGGGATTTTTTTAATTTATTGAGATTTAATATAATTTATTTCGATTTATTTGGGATTTTTTTAATTTGGATTTTTTTTTTTTAATGTATTAGGATTTTTTAAAATTTATTTGGATTTTTTGGGGTTTTTTTAAATTTATTTTGATTTTTTGAGGTTCTTTTGGGGATTTATTTGGATTTTTTGGGGGTTTTTTTTATTTATTTGTATTTTTTCAAACATTAATTCCGATTTTAAACATTTATTTGTATTTTTTTGGGGTTTTTTTTCCGTTTTGTGAAGGACTCTCGGCCGCTCGGGGCTGCGCGTGTCTGTCCTGGGGCTCGGTGAGAGACGGATGCGGGAATTCCGGAATTTCGGGAATTTCGGGGGGAAATTTGGGAATTTTGGGGGAAAAAATGGGAATTTGGGGGAAAAAACAGGAATTTGGGGGCATTTTGGGGGAAAATGGGAATTTGGGGGGAAAAATGGGAATTTGGGGGGAAAAAATAGGAATTTGGGGGGAATTTTGGGTGGAAATTTGGGGATTTTGGAGGAAAATTGGAAATTTGGGGGAAAATTTGGGGATTTTGGGGAAAAATTGGGAATTTGGGGGAATTTTGGGGGGGAAATTGGGAATTTTGGGTGGAAATTTGGCGACTTGTGGAATTTTGGGGGGAATTTGGGAATTTGGGGGGAATTTTGGGGGAAAATGGGACTTTTGGGTGGAAATTTGGTGAATTTGGGGGGAATTTTGGGGGGAAATTTGGGAATTTTGGGAAAAAATGGGAATTTTTGGGAAAAAATGGGAATTTGGGGGGAATTTGGGGGGAAATTTGGGAATTTTGGGGGCAAAAAATGGGAATTATGGGAAAAAATGGGAATTTGGGGGAATTTTGGGGGGAAATGGGAATTTTGGGGGGGAAAAAGGGAATTACGGGGAAAAATGGGAATTTTGGGGGATTTTGGGGGGAAATTCGGGAATTTTGGGGGGAAAAAATGGGAATTTGGGGGGAAAAAATGGGAATTTGTGGGGAATTTTGGGAAAGAAATGGGAATTTGGGGGGAAAAATGGGAATTTTGGGGGGAAAATTGGGAATTTGGGGGAATTTTGGGGGAAAATTTGGGAATTTGGGGGAAAAATTGAGAATTTGGGGGGAATTTGGGGGGAAAAATGGGAATTTTGGGGAAAAAAATGGGAATTATGGGCAAAAAATTGGAATTATGGGGGAAAATGGGAATTTGGGGGAATTTTGGGGGGAAAATGGGAATTTGGGGGGAAATTTGGGGATTTTGGGGGAAAATTGGGAATTTGGGGGAATTTTGGGGGGGAAATTGGGAATTTTGGGTGGAAATGTGGCAAGTTTTGTGGAATTTTGGTGGAATTTGGGAATTTGGGGGGAATTTTGGAGGGAAAATGGGAATTTGGGGGGAAAAATTGGGAATTTGGGGGAAAATTTGGGGATTTTGGGGAAAAATTGGAAATTTGGGGGAACTTTGGGGGGAAAATTGGGAATTTGGGGGGAATTTGGGGGGAAATTTGGGAATTTTGGGGAAAAATTGGGAATTTGGGGGGAAATTTGGGTATTTGGTGGAATTTTGGGTGGATTTGGGGGGGAAATTTGGGAATTTGGGGGGATTTTGGGGGAAATTTAGGAATTTGTGGGGAATTTTGGGGAAGTTTGAGGGAATTTGAAGGAATTTGGGGGAATTTTGGGAATTTGGGGGGAATTTGGGGGGAATTTTGGAGATTTTGGGGGAATTTTGGCTTCCCGGTGCAATTTTGGGCTGAATTTGGGATTTTTTGGGGTCTCTTCACCCCCAAATTCCCCCCCAGGTGCTCGTGGGATTTTCGGGGCCGGGACCTCGGAGGAGGTGAGACCCCCCCCAAATTTTGGGATCCCCCCAAATTTTGGGATTTCCCCCAAATTTTTTCATTTTTTCCCATTTTTTTTGGGCAATTCCCACTCATTTTTTGGGGTTTTTTTCCCCATTTTTTTGATTTTTTCCCCCTTTTTTTTTGGGTTTTCCCCCCATTTTTGGGGACCCAGTTTTTGGGGTGCCCCTCCCCAATTTTGGGGTCCCTCCCTGACTCCCCCTCCCCAAATTTTGGGGTTCCCAGGAGGCCGAGCGGGTGCTGAGCGCCGCCTACGATTGGGGGGTGACGCTGTTCGACACCTCGGGGGCCTCGGCCAGGTACCCCAAAAATCCTCCCTGAACCCCAAAAATCCTCCCCGAACCCCAAAATCGCCCCCAAAAAAATCCCGACCCCAAAAAACCCCAAAAAAATCCAACCTCGGCTTCAAAATCTGAAAAAAAATCAATTTTGACCCCAAAAAAAACCCAAAAAATTTAAATTTTGACCCTAAAATTCGTCCAAATTTCCCCTTCTGAAAGACCAAAAAATCCCAAATTTGCCCCCCCCAAAAAAATCCCGACCCCAAAAATCCCCAAAAAATCCAAACATGGCATCAAAATCTGAAAAAATTAAATTTTGACCCCAAAACCCCCAAAAATCCCAATCCTGACCCAAAAAGGCCCCAAATTTCCCCTCCCAAAAACCCCAAAATCTCCCCAAAAAAATCCCCCAAAACCCAAAAAAATTCCCCCCAATTCTCCCCCAAAATCCTCCCCCAAAATTCCCAAAATGTCCCCTAAAAAAACCCCAAAAAATTCCCCAAAACCAAAAAAAATTCCTCAAAATGCCCAAAATCCCCCAAAATTCCCCCCAAATCTCCCCCAAAAAAATCCCCAAAAATCCCCCTCAAAACAAAAAAAAATCCCCAAATTCCCCAAAATCCCCCAAAAATTCCCCCAAAATCTCCTCCCAAAAAAACCCCAAAAAATCCTCCCAAAACCAAAAAAAATCCCCTGAAATCCCCAAAAATCCACCCAAAGTTCCCCCAATTTCTCCCCAAATTCCCCAAAAATCCCCCAAAAAACAAAATATTCCCCAAAATCCCCCAAATTTCCCCAAATTCCCGCAGGGTGGAGAAGTCTCTCGGGCGGATCCTGAGGAGCAAAGGATGGAGGTGGGGGAGGGGAATTTTGGGGAAATTTGGGGGAAATTTGGGGTCCCTGGGGGAAATTTAGGGAAATTTGGGGGGAATTTGGGGAAAATTTGGGGTTCCCGAGGGGATTTTGGGGGAAATTTGGGGTCCCGAGGGGGAATTTGGGGAAATTTTGGGGAAATTTTGGGGGTCCTGAGTGGGACTTTGATAATTTTGGGGTCCCCAGGGGGATTTTGGGGAAATTTGGGA
Source organism: Taeniopygia guttata (assembly GCF_003957565.2). Taxonomy (NCBI): domain Eukaryota; kingdom Metazoa; phylum Chordata; class Aves; order Passeriformes; family Estrildidae; genus Taeniopygia; species Taeniopygia guttata. The sequence goes on from NC_054764.1 coordinate 1,256,678, forward strand.
ATATTTTGGGGAAAGTTTTGGGGTCCCTGGGGGGATTTTGGGGGAATTTTAGGAAAATTTGGGATCCCTGGGGGGATTTTGGGGGGAATTTTGGGGATTTTGGGGTCCTTGGGGGGATTTTGGTAAATCTGAGGTTCCCGAGTGGAATTTTGGGGAGATTTTGGGGGGGTTTTTGGGGGAAATTTTGGGGATTTTGGGGTCCCCGGGGGAATTTTGGTAAATTTTGGGGTCCTCGAGTGGAATTTTGGGGGGATTTTTGGGGTCCCTGGGGGGGATTTTTGGGGGGAATTTTGGGGATTTTGGGGTCCCCGGGGGATTTTAAAAATTTGGGGTCCCCGGGGGGATTTTTGGGGATTTTTGGGGATTTTTTTGGGAAATTTTGGGAAATTTTGGGGTCCCCCCCAGGCGCTCCAGTTACGTCATCACCGCGCGCGTCCACTGGGGGGCGCCGTGAGTACCCAGAATGCACCGCGGGGGGAATTTTGGGGGGAATTTTGGGATTTTTGGGGGGAATTTTGGGGATTTTGGGTGAATTTGGGATTTTTGGGGGGTTGAATTTGGGGTTTCGGGGGGAATTTTGGGGATTTTTTTGGTGTGAATTTGGGGAAAATTCGGGGGTTTTGGGGGATTTTGGGATGAATTTTGGAGGAAATTTTTGGGGGTTTTGGGGGGGCAAATTTGGGGATTTTTGGGGTGAATTTGGGAAAATTTTGGGGGAATTTTGTAATTTTGGGCGGGATTTTGGGGGGAATTTTTGGGGGTCTGGGGGTGAATTTTGGATAAATTTTGGGGGTTTGGAGGATTTGGGGATGAATTTTGGGGGGAATTTCGGGATTTTGGGGAGAAATTTTGAGGGTTTTGGGGTGAATTTTGGAAAATTTTGGGGTTTTTGGGGTAAATTTTGGGGTTTTGGGGATAATTTGGGATTTTGGGGTGAATATTGGGGGTTTTGGTGTGAATTTTGGGGTTTTGGGATGAATTTTGGGGTGAATTTTGGGGGTTTTGAGGTGAATTTTGGGGTGAATTTTGGGGTGAATTTTGGGGGTTTCGGAGTGAATTTTGGGGGTTTTGGGGGTGAATTTTTGGGGTAAATTTTGGGGTGAATTTTGGGTTTTTTGGGGCAAATTTTGCGGATTTTGGGGTGAATTTTGGGGTTTTTTGGGTAAATTTTGGGCTTTTTTTGCCCCCCAGACCCGACCGGGGCCTCTCCAGGAAGTTCCTGCTGGAAGGTGAGGAGGGGGCGTGGCTTGGGTGGGCGTGGCTAACACATGGCCACGCCCCCTGAGCCAATATGCAAATGTAGGGGTGGCTTGAACTTGACCACGCCCCCAAACCTCATTAAGCCACGCCCCCAGCAGCTCATTGTTGGTTTGGTGGGCGTGGCTTACCCTTGGCCACGCCCCCGTGGGTTATCGGCGCGGGGGGCGTGGCCTGACGCTGACCACGCCCCCTCAGGGCTCCGGGGGTCCCTGCGCCGCCTCCAACTCGATTACGTCGACGTCGTCTTCGCCGGGCCCCGCCCCGGCCCCGCCCCCTGCCACGGTGAGGCCACGCCCCTTCCGGTTTGGCCACGCCCCTTCCGTGTCGGCCACGCCCCTTTCCTTTAGGCCACGCCCCCATTAAAAATCTCAGTGGCCCAAAATGGCCCCAAAATGGCCCCAAATGTCCCAAATTTTCCCCCAAATCCCCCCAGGCCACGCCCACCCAAGCCCCGCCCTTCTCCAAGGCAGTGGCCACGCCCCTTTCAGGCCACGCCCCTTTCAGGCCACGCCCCCTTCATGTGTCCCTCCCATCCCCCCCATCCAGGAATGGACCCGACCCTGCGGCTGCTGCGGCTGGAAGGTACCAATGGCAACGGGGGGGCAAAATCACCCCAAAATCTGCACAAATCAGCCCAAAATCAGCCCAAAATCAGCCCAAAATCCACCCTAAAATCAGCCCAAAATCCGACCCAAATCAGACCAAAATCACCCCAAAATCACCCCCAAATCAGCCTAAAATCCACCCTAAAATCACCCCAAAATCCAACCCAAAATCAGCCCAAAATCCACTCAAAATCAGCCCAAAATCCATCCCAAAATCAACCCAAAATCAGCCCAAAATCAGCCCAAAATCAACCCAAAACCCACCCCAAAATCCAACTCAAAATCAGCCCCAAAATCCACCCAAAAATCATCCCCAAATCTCCCCAAAAATCAACCCAAAATCGCCCCCAAATCCCTCCAAAAATCGTCCCCGAATAACCCCAAAATCCACCCCAAAATCATCCCCAAGTCACCCAAAAATCAACCCCAAATCACCCCAAAATCCACCCAAAAATCAGCCCCAAACCACCCCAGAATCAGCCCAAAACCACCCCAAAATCCATCCAAAAATCACCCCAAAATTCACTCAAAATCCACCCCAAAATCCACCCTAAAATCATCCCCAAACCACCCGAAAATCATCCCAAAAATCACCATGAAATCCACCCCAAAGCATCCCAAAAATCAACCCAAAACCAGCCCAAAATCACCCCGAATCAACCCAAAATTGACCCGAAAGCACCTCAAACTGACCCAAATCACCCCAAAATCCACCCAAAATCACCCAAAAATCACCTGAAATCCGCCCAAATCTGACCTAAATCACCCCAAAACCAGCCCAAAATCCAACCCAAAATCAGCTCAAAATCCACCCCATATCGCCCCCAAAATCAACCCAAAATCACCCCAAAATCCACCCAGAAATCATCCCCAAATCTCCCCAAAAATCAACCGAAAATCGCCCCAAAATCCCTCCAAAAATCGTCCCCAAATAACCCCAAAATCCATCCCAAAATCATCCCCAAAATCCGCCCCAAATCGCCCCAAAAATCACCCCAAAATCCACCCAAAAATCATCCCCAAGTCACCCCAGAATCAGCCCAAAATCCACCCAAAAATCATCCCCAAATCACCCCAAAAACCACCCCAAAATCAGCCGAAAACCACCCCAAAATTACCCCAAAATCCACCCCAAAAATCAACCCAAAATCACCCCAAAATCCACCCAAAATTCACCCCCAAATCACCCCCAAAATCACCCCAAATCAACCCAAAATCACCCCAAAATTGACCCAAAAGCACCTCAAACTGACCCAAAAGCACTTCAAACTGACTTAAATCACCCCCAAATTGACCCGAAAGCACCCCCAAAATCTCCAAAATACACCCAAACCTGACCCAAAAATCAACCCAAAATCACCCCAAAATCAGCCCGAAATCCACCCTAAAATCACCCCAAAATCCAACCCAAAATCCAACCCAAAATCCACCCCCAAATCATCCCCAAATCACCCCAAAACACACCCCAAAAACCCACCCCAAAATCAGCCCAAAAATCACCCTGAAATGCACCCCAAAGCATCCCAAAAATCACCCAAAAATCAACCCCAAAATCAACCCCAAAATCCACCCCAAAATCACCCCGAAATCACCCTAAAATCCACCCTAAAGCATCCCCAAAATCACCCCAAAATCAGCCCAAAATCACCCCAAATCAACCCAAAATTGACCCGAAAGCACCTCAAACTGACCCAAATCATCCCAAAATTCACCCAAAATCTCCAAAATCCACCCAAATCCCCCCAAAATCCCCCCCAAATCCCCCATCCCCCCCAATATCTGACGTGGTCTCTCCCATCCCCCCCCCCACCCCCCCCCGCAGAGTTGGTTCGTGCCATGAGTGACGTCATCGATCAGGGCCTGGCGCTCTACTGGGGCACGGCCGGGACCGCCCCCAATGACGTCATGGTGGGCGGGGCCAGAGGGAAATGGGGATTATGATGTCATGGTGGGCGGGGCCTGGGAAATGCGGGTGATGTCATGGTGGGCGGGGCCAGAGGGAAATCAGGGTCATTACGTCATAGTAGGCGGGGCCAGGGAAATGGGGATTATGACGTCATGGTGGGCGGGGTTAGCGGGAACGGGGTGACATCATGGTGGGTGGGGCCATGGAAAGGAGTGATGACGTCATGGTAGGCGGGGCCAGAGGGAAATCGGGTGATGTCATGGTGGGCGGGGCCATGGAAAGCGGGTTATGATGTCATAGTGGGAGGGGCTAGCAGGAAATTGGGGTGATGATGTCATGGTGGGCGGGGCCAGCGGGAAACTGGGTGACATCATGGTGGGCGGGGCCAGAGGGAAATGGGGGTTATGATGTCATGGTGGGCGGGGCCATGGAAAGGGGGTGATGTCATGATGGGCGGGGCCAGGGGAAATCGGGTGATGTCATGGTGGGCGGGGCCAGAGAGAAATGGGAGTTATGACGTCATGGTGGGCGGGGCCAGAGGGAAATGGGGTTATGACGTCATGGTGGGCGGGGTTAGCGGGAATGGGGGTGATGTCATGGTGGGCGGGGCCAGAGGGAAATGGGAGTTATTATGTCATGGTGGGCGGGGCCAGGGGAAAGTGGGTGATGTCATGGTGGGCGGGGCCAGAGGGAAATGGGAGTTATTACATCATTGTGGGTGGGGCCGGTTGGAAATCGGGTGATGTCATGGTGGGCGGGGCCGGCGGGAAATGGGAGTTATGACGTCATGGTGGGTGGGGCCAAGGGAATAGGGTGATGTAATGGTGGGCGGGGCCAGAGGGAAATGGGGTTATGATGTCATGGTGGGCGGGGCCAGAGGGAAATGGGAGTTATGATGTCATGGTGGGTGGGGCCAGGGGAATGTGGGTGATGTCATGGTGGGCGGGGCCAGAGGGAAATTGGAGTTATGATGTCATGGTGGGTGGGGCCTGGGGAACAGGGTGATGTCATGGTGGGCGGGGCCAGAGGGAAATGGGGATTATGATGTCATGGTGGGTGGGGCCTGGGGAACAGGGTGATGTCATCATGGTGGGCGGGGCCAGGGAAATGTGGGTGATGTCATGGTGGGCGGGGACACAGGGAAATTTGGGGTGACGTCATGGTGGGCGGGGACTCTTGCGGGGACACTGATGATGTCATAGGGGGGAATTGGGGACATTTTGGGGAGATTTGAGGACTTTTTGAGACTTTTGGGGTCATGGGGTCACACAGGGGTTAGGGGTCACCCAGAGGTCACAGGGATAGACAGAGGTCACGGAGGGGTCACACAAAGATCAGGGGTCACGCAGAAGTCACAGGGGTCACCGGGGTCACAAAGGGGTCACACAAGGGTCATGGGGTCATACAAGGGTTAGGGGTCACCCAGAGGTCACAGGGACACACAGAGGTCACGGAGGGGTCACACAAAGATCAGGGGTCACCCAGGGGTCACAGAGACACACAGAGGTCACGGAGGGTCACACAGAGATCAGGGGTCACAGGGACGGACAGAGGTCACGGAGGGGTCACACCAAGACCAGGGGTCACCCAGGGGTCACAGGGGTCACGCAGAGGTCACGACCCCACAGGACACGTTCGCGGTGGCCCGGCAGCTGAACCTGGTGGCCCCGGTGTGCCAGTGGGCGGAGCTTCCGCCGGAGCCACGCCTCTTCCGCCAGCTCGGTAGGGGCGGGGCCAAAAGGGGCGGGGCCAAAATGGGTGTGGTCAAAAAATGGGCGTGGCCAAATGTCAAATAACGAATTAGGGAAAGAGGCGTGGCCAAAATGGGCGTGGTTTAAGTGGTAATAACTAATTAGGGAAAGGGGTGTGGCCAAAATGGGCGTGGTTTAAGGGGTAATAACTAATTAGGGAAATGGGCGTGGCCAAAATGGGCGTGGTTTAAGGGGGTAATAACTAATTAGGGAAATGGGCGTGGCCAAATGGGCGTGGTTTAAGGGGTAATAACTAATTAGGGAAAAGGGCGTGGCCAAAAATGGGCGTGGTTTAAGGGGGAATAACTAATTAGGGAAAGGGGCGTGGCCAAAAATGGGCGTGGTTTAAGGGGCAATAACTAATTAGGGAAAGGGGCGTGGCCAAAAATGGGCGTGGTTTAAGGGGCAATAACTAATTAGGGAAAGGGGCGTGGCCAAAAATGGGCGTGGTTTAAGGGGTATTAACTAATTAGGGAAGGGGCGTGGCCAAAAATGGGCGTGGTTTAAGGGGCAATAACTAATTAGGGAAAGGGGCGTGGCCAGAAATGGGCGTGGTGTAAGTGGTAATAACTAATTAGGGAAAGGGGCGTGGCCAAAAATGGGCGTGGTTTGGGGTAATAACTAATTAGGGAAATGGGCGTGGCCAAAAATGGGCGTGGTTTAAGGGGTATTAACTAATTAGGGAAAGGGGCGTGGCCAAAAATGGGCGTGGTTTAAGGGTAATAACTAATTAGGGAAAGGGGCGTGGCCAAAATGGGCGTGGTTTAAGGGGAATAACTAATTAGGGAATGGGAGTGGCCAAAATGGGCGTGGTTTAAGAGGCAATAACTAATTAGGGAATGGGAGTGGCCAAAATGGGCGTGGTTTAAGAGGCAATAACTAATTAGGGAAAGGGGCGTGGCCAAAATGGGCGTGGTTTAAGGGGTAATAGCTAATTAGGGAAATGGGCGTGGCCAAAATGGGCGCGGTTTAAGGGTAAAAACTAATTAGGGAAAGGGGCGTGGCCAAAAATGGGCGTGGTTTAAGGGTAAAAAACTAATTAGGGAAAGGGGCGTGGCCAAAATGGGCGTGGTTTAAGGGGTAATAACTAATTAGGGAAATGGGCGTGGCCAAAAATGGGCGTGGTTTAAGGGGTAATAACTAATAAGGGAAAGGGGCGTGGCCAAAATTGGGCGTGGTTTAAGGGGAAATAACTAATTAGGGAAAGGGGCGTGGCCAAAATTGGGCGTGGTTTAAGAGGAAATAACTAATTAGGGAAAGGGGCGTGGCCAAAATGGGCGTGGTTTAAGAGGTAATAACTAATTAGGGAAAGGGGCGTGGCCAAAATGGGCGTGGTTTACGGGTAATAACTAATTAGGGAAAGGGGCGTGGCCAAAATGGGCGTGGTTTACGGGTAATAACTAATTAGGGAAATGGGCGTGGCCAAAAATGGGCGTGGTTTGGGGTAATAACTAATTAGGGAAATGGGCGTGGCCAAAATGGGCGTGGTTTAAGGGGTAATAACCAATTAGGGAGTGGGGCGTGGCCAAAATGGGCGTGGTTTAAGGGGAATAACTAATTAGGGAAATGGGCGTGGCCAAAAATGGGCGTGGTTTAAGGAGAATAACTAATTAGGGAATGGGGCGTGGCCAAAAATGGGCGTGGTTTAATGGGCAATAACTAATTAGGGAAAGGGGCGTGGCCCAAAATGGGCGTGGTTTAAGGGGTAATAACTAATTGGGGAAAGGGGCGTGGCCAAAATGGGCGTGGTTTAAGGGGTAATAACTAATTAGGGAAAGGGGCGTGGCCAAAAATGGGCGTGGTTTAAGGGGTAATAACTAATTAGGGAAAGGGGCGTGGCCAAGATGGGCGTGGTTTAAGGGGCAATAACTAATTAGGGAAAGGGGCGTGGTCACAAAAAGGGCGGGTCTGGAGTGGGCGTGGTTAAGGAATGGGCGTGGCCACATAAAAGGGGTGGGGACAAATGGGGTGTGGTCAAAGTGGGCGTGGCCATCGAGGTGACCACGCCCCCCCCGATGTCCCCAGGTTTGGGTGCTGTCACCTGGGCCCCGACGGGGGAGGAGACCCCCGGGAACGCCACGGACGAGGTACCCCAGGGGCACCAGATGTCCCCAAAATGTCCCCAAAATGTCCCCAATGTCTCCAATGTCCCCAAATTTCCCCAATGTCCCCAATGTCCTCAATGTCCCAAAAGGTCCCAATTCCCAAATGTTCCCAATGTCCCCCAAATGTCCCCAAATATCCCCCAAATGTCCCCAACCTTCCAATTCGCAATTTTCCCAAATGTCCCCAATCCCCTCAATGTCCTCAAATGTCCCCAAATGTCCCCCAAATGTCCCCAAATGTCCCCAATGTCCCCAATCCCCCAATCCCCCACTGTCCCCAATGTCCCCAATGTCCCCCCAAATGTCCCCAATCTCCCCAATGTCCCCAATGTCCCCAATGTCCCCAATGTCCCCAATGTCCCCAATGTCCCCAATGTCCCCTCACTGTCCCCAGGCCCTGCAGCCGCTGGCCCGGCAGTTGGGATGCTCCGAGATACAGCTGGGCATCGGTGAGGGACACCGGGACACCCAGGGGACACCCGGGGGACAGCGGGGACATCACTGTGGGACATCAGTGGGGACGTCGGTGGGGACATGGGGACATTGGGTACATCACTGGGGACATCACTGGGGACACGCAGACAGCCACAGGGACATCATTGGGTCATTACTGGGGACATTGTGGACGTGAGGACATCAGTGGGGACATTGGGGACATTGGGGACATCAGTGGGGACATTGGGGACAGGCATGGGGACATCATTGGGGGATTGGGGACGTCAGTGGGGACAGTGGGGACATTGGGGACATTGGGGACATTGGGGACATCATTGGGGACATCAGGAACAGGCATGGGGACATTGGGGACATCATTGGAGTCACCAGTGGGGACACTGGGGCCATCACTGGGGACAGTGGGGACAGACATGGGGACATTGGGGACATCATTGAGGGACATCAGTGGGTCATTATTGGGGACATCATTGGGGACATCAGTGGGGACATCATTGGGGACATTGGGGACAGCCATGGGGACACTGGGGACATCATTGGGTCATTAGTGGGGACATCCGTGGGGACATCACTGGGGACAGCGGGGATGTCACTGGGGGATTGGGAACATCATTGGGGACATTGGGGACAGGCATGGGAACATTGCTGGGGACGTCATTGGGGACATCATTGGGTCATTACTGGGGACGTTGTGGACGTGGGGACATCGTTGGGGACAGCCATGGGGACACTGGGGACATCACTGGGTCATTATCGGGGACATTGGGGACATGGGGACATCATTGGGGACAGCAGGGACGTCACTGGGGGGTTGGGGACGTCACTGGGGACATTAGTGGGGACATTGGGGACAGCCATGGGGACATTGGGGACATCATTGGGTCATTATCGGGGACATTGTGGATGTGGGGACATCAGTGGGGACATGGGGACAGCCATGGGGACATTGGGGTCATCGTTGGGGACATCACTGGGGACATTGGGGACAGTGGGGGGCTGGGGGGGTGTGACACCGGAGGGTGGGTGACACCGAGGTGACACTGAGGTGACATTGGGGTGACACTGGGTGGGTGGGTGACACTGTGGTGACACAGAGGTGGCACTGTCACTGTCCCTGTCCCTGTCCCCAGCCCGGTCCCTGCGGCTGGAGGGCGCTGGGGGTGACACTGGGGTGACACTGTGGTGACACTGATGGGGTGGGTGACACCAGGGTGACACAGGGGTGGCACTGTCCCTGTCCCCAGCCCGGTCCCTGCGGCTCGAGGGCACTGGGGGTGACACAGGGGTGACACAGGGGTGACACTGACGGGGTGGGTGACACCAAGGTGACACTGAGGTGACACAGGGTGGGTGGGTGACACCAAGGTGACACAGAGGTGGCACTGTCCCTGTCCCTGTCCCCAGCCCGGTCCCTGCAGCTGGAGGGCACTGGGGTGACACTGGGGTGACACTGACAGGGTGGGTGACACCGAGGTGACACTGTGGTGGCACTGTCCCTGTCATTGTCCCCAGCCCGGTCCCTGCAGCTGGAGGGCGCTGGGGGTGACACTGAGGTGACACAGGGGTGGCACTGATGGGGTGGGTGACACTGAGGTGACACTGTGGTGGCACTGTCCCTGTCATTGTCCCCAGCCCGGTCCCTGCGGCTGGAGGGCGCCGGGGGTGACACTGAGGTGACACAGGGGTGACACTGAGGTGACACAGGGTGGGTGGGTGACACCGGGGTGACACAGGGGTGACACAGGGGTGACACAGGGGTGACACTGAGGTGACACAGGGTGGGTGGGTGACACCGAGGTGGCACCAAGGTGACACAGGGGTGGCACTGTCCCTGTCCCCAGCCCGGTCCCTGCGGCTGGAGGGCGCTGGGGGTGGCACCGAGGTGACACTGAGGTGACACTGGGGTGACACTGATGGGGTGGGTGACACTGGGGTGACACAGGGGTGGCACTGAGGGGGTGGGTGACACTGAGGTGACACAGGGGTGACACTGTCCCTGTCCCCAGCCCGGTCCCTGCGGCTGGAGGGCTCTGGGGTGACACAGGGGTGGCACTGATGGGGTGGGTGACACAGGGGTGACACAGAGGTGACACTGGGGTGGCAGTGACGGGGTGGGTGACACTGAGGTGGCCCTGTCCCTGTCCCCAGCCCGGTCCCTGCGGCTGGAGGGCACTGGGGGTGACACTGTGGTGACACAGAGGTGGCACTGACAGGGTGGGTGACACTGAGGTGACACAGGGGTGGCACTGAGGGGGTGTATGACACCGAGGTGACACTGAGGTGGCATTGTCCCTGTCCCCAGCCCGGTCCCTGCGGCTGGAGGGCACTGGGGGTGACACAGGGGTGACACTGAGGTGACACTGGGTGGGTGGGTGACACTGAGGTGACACAGGGGTGGCACTGTCCCTGTCCCCAGCCCAGTCCCTGTGTCTGAGGGCTCTGGGGTGACACAGGGGTGACACTGAGGTGACACCGAGGTGACACTGAGGTGGCACTGTCATTGTCCCCAGCCTGGTCCCTGCGGCTGGGGGGTGCTGGGGGTGACACTGGGGTGACACTGATGGGGTGGGTGACACTGGGGTGACACAGGGGTGACACTGACGGGGTGGGTGACACCAAGGTGACACTGAGGTGACACTGAGGTGACACAGGGTGGGTGGGTGACACTGGGGTGACACAGGGTGGTTGGTGACACAGAGGTGACACCAAGGTGACACCGAGGTGGCACTGTCCCTGTCCCCAGCCCGGTCCCTGTGGCTGGAGGGCACTGGGGGTGACACTGGGGTGACACAGGGGTGACACTGGGTGGGTGGGTGACACAGGGGTGGCACTGACAGGGTGGGTGACACTGAGGTGACACTGTGGTGGCACTGGGGTGACACTGATGGGGTGGGTGACACAGAGGTGACACTGGGGTGACACAGGGGTGGCACTGACAGGGTGGGTGACACAGAGGTGACACTGGGTGGGTGGGTGACACAGAGATGACACAGAGGTGACACTGAGGTGACACTGAGGTGGCACTGTCATTGTCCCCAGCCCGGTCCCTGCGGCTGGAGGGCACTGGGGGTGACACTGGGGTGACACTGGGGTGGCACTGAGGGGGTGGGTGACACAGGGTGGGTGGGTGACACCGAGGTGACACCGAGGTGACACCGAGGTGACACAGGGGTGGCACTGTCCCTGTCCCCAGCCCGGTCCCTGCGGCTGGAGGGCACTGGGGGTGGCACAGGGGTGACACTGATGGGGTGGGTGGCACTGATGGGGTGGGTGACACTGGGGGTGACACAGGGGTGGCACTGACAGGGTGGGTGACACTGGGGTGACACAGGGGTGGCACTGAGGTGACATTGTCATTGTCTCCAGCCCGGTGCCTGCGGCTGGAGGGCACTGGGGTGACACTGGGGTGACACTGGGGTGACACAGAGGTGACAGGGTGGGTGGGTGGCACTGAGGTGACACTGAGGTGGCACAGGGGTGACACTGAGGTGGCACTGTCCCTGTCCCCAGCCTGGTCCCTGCGGCTCGAGGGTGCTGGGGTGGCACTGAGGTGACACTGACGGGGTGGGTGACACAGAGGTGACACCGAGGTGACACTGTCATTGTCCCCAGCCCGGTCCCTGCGGCTGGAGAGCACTGGGGGTGACACTGGGGTGGCACTGACGGGGTGGGTGACACTGAGGTGACACTGGGGTGACACCAAGGTGACACTGATGGGGTGGGTGACACAGAGGTGACACAGAGGTGACACAGGGATGACACAGGGGTGACACAGGGGTGACACAGGGGTGGCACTGGGTGGGTGGGTGACACCAAGGTGACACAGGGGTGTCACTGTCCCTGTCCCCAGCCCGGTCCCTGCGGCTGGAGAGCGCTGGGGGTGACACTGGGGTGACACAGGGTGGGTGGGTGACACAGAGGTGACACAGGGGTGGCACTGGGTGGGTGGGTGACACCGAGGTGACACAGGGGTGGCACTGTCACTGTCCCTGTCCCTGTCCCCAGCCCGGTCCCTGCGGTTGGAGGGCTCTGGGGTGGCACAGGGGTGGCACTGACGGGGTGGGTGACACCGAGGTGACACTGGGGTGGCACTGACGGGGTGGGTGACACCGGGGTGACACCGAGGTGGCACTGTCCCTGTCCCTGTCCCCAGCCCGGTCCCTGCGGCTCGAGGGCGTCAGCTCCGTCCTGTTGGGGGCCGAGACCCCGCGGGGGCTGCGGGAACAGCTCCGGGCCCTGCAGGTGGGACACCGGGGACACCTGGGGACACCTGGGGACACTTTGGGGACACTTTGGGGGTCCTGGGGACACCCTGGGGACATTTGGGGACACTTTGGGGACATTTGGGACACTTGGGGACACTTTGGGACACCTTGGGGACACATTGGGTGGTCCTGGAGACACCTTGGGGACATTTGGGGGACATTTGGGGACACTTCGGGGGACATTTGGGACACTTGGGGACACCTTGGAGGGTCCTGGGACACACCTGGGGACACCTGGGGACATTGGGGACACTTTGGGGACATCTGGGGACAGCTCAGGGTTACCTGGGGACACCTGTGGAACACCTGGGGACACCTGGGGACACTTTGGGGACACCTGGGGAACACCTGGGGACACCTTGGGGACACTTTGGGGACATTTGGGACACCTTGGGGACACTCTGGGGACACTTTGGGGACACCTGGGGACACTTTGGGGATAATTTTGGGGGTCCTGGGGACACCTGGGGACACTTTGGGGACACCTGGGGACACCTTGGGGACATTTGGGGATACCTTGGGGACACTTTGGGTACATTTGGGACACTTTAAAGACACCTGGGGACACCTTGGGGACATTTGGGACACTTTGGGAACACTTTGGGGACACTTTGGGGACACCTGGGGACAGCTGGGGACACCTTGGGGACATTTGGGACACTTTGGGGATAATTTTGGGGGTCCTGGGGACACACCTGGGGACACTTTGGGGACACCTGGGGACACCTTGGGGACATTTGGGGACATTTGGGGACACTTTGGGGACACCTGGGGACACTTTGGGGGTCCTGGGGACACGTTGGGGACATTTGGGACACTTTGGGGACACTTTGGGGACATTTGGGGACACTTGGGAGGAATCTGGGGGGATTTGGGGGAAACTGGAGGGAAATTTTGGGTCAATTTCCACCGATTTTTGGGGTTTTTTTCACCGATTTTTGGGAAATTTCTGCGAATTTTGGGGTTTTTGCTCCAATTTTGGGGAAATTTTTGCAGATTTTTGGTTTTTTTTCCAATTTTGGGTCAATTTCCACCGATTTGGGGTTTCTTTGCTCAGACTTTGGGTAAATTTTTGCAGATTTTTTGGTTTTTTGCTCAGATTTTTTTTGGAACATTTTCACACATTTTGGGTTTTTTTTTCTCAGATTTTGGGTAAATTTTCACAGATTTTGGATTTCTTTGCTCATATTTTGGGGAAATTTTTGCAGATTTTCGGGTTTTTTTCTCCAATTTTGGGGAAATTTTTGCAATTTTCGTGTTTTTTCTCCAATTTTGGGGAAATATTTGCAGATTTTGGGTTTTTCCTCAGATTTTGAGAACATTTCCGCAGATTTTGGGGTTTTTTTGCTCAGATTTTGGGTAAATTTTCACAGATTTTGGGTAACTTTTTTCGAATATTTGGGTTGTTTTGCTCATATTTTAGGTAAATTTCTTCAGATTTGGGGTTTTTTTCCTCATATTTTGGATAAATTTCCACAGATTTTGAATTTATTTTGCTCAGATTTTGGGTAAATTTCTGCGGATTTTGCAGATTTTTTCTCATATTTTGGGTAAATTTCTGCAGATTTTGGGTTTTTTGCTCATCTTTTGGGTAAATTTCTGCAGATTTTGAGTTTATGTTGCACAGATTTTGGGTAAATTTTTGCGTATTTTGGGTAATTTTTTGCACATTTTGGGTAATTTTTTGCAGATTTTGGGCAAATTTCCGCCGATTCCGGGTAAATCCCCGCGGGTTCCGCGTTCCCCGCGCCGATTTGGGGTGAAATTCCGGAATTTTTCCCGTTTTTTCCCGATTTTTCCGGATTTTTCCCATTTTTTCCCGTTTTTCCGCAGCTCCTGCCCCGCCTGGGCCCGGGGGGCGTGGCCAGCCCGCCCTGACCCCGCCCCCTCCGCCGCCTCCCATTGGCTGCTCCCGCATGGCCCCGCCCACCCGCGCCTCAGCCCCGCCCCCTGTGGGCGGAGCCTCTGACAGCAATAACCCCGCCCCCAAAAGGGGCGGGGCCAATCAAAGCACAAACCCCGCCCCCCTCGTGACTGACCAATCGCAGCGCTTCCAGCGGGGGCGGGGCCGGGCAGGCCACGCCCCCTTTGGCCCCGCCCCCTCCGTGTGGGGGAGGGGAATAAAAACGGCTTTGGCCAATGGGGGAGGGGCGGCCTCGTTTTTGGGGTGACCGGTTCAAACCGGTTCAAACCAGTGAGATCCCAGTTCAAACCAGTTCAAACCAGTTCAAACCAGTGAGATCCCAGTTCAAACCAGTTCAAACCAGTTCAAACCAGTTCAAACCAATTCAAACCAGTTCAAACCAGTGCTCCCAGTTCAAACCCGTTCAAACCAGTTCAAACCAGTTCGAACCAGTGAGATCCCAGTTCAAACCAGTTCAAACCAGTGCTCCCAGTTCAAACCAGTTCAAACCAGTTCAAACCAGTGAGCACTGGGAGCCCAAACTGGGAGCGCTGGGAGGGGTCACTGGGAGTTACTGGGAGCACTGGGAGGGGTCACTGGGCGTTACTGGGAGCACTGGGAGGGGTCACTGGGAGCACTGGGAGCACTGGGAGGGGTCACTGGGAGCACTGGGAGCACTGGGAGGGGTCACTGGGAGTTACTGGGAGTTACTGGGAGCACTGGGAGGGGTCACTGGGAGTTACTGGGAGCACTGGGAGGGGTCACTGGGCGTTACTGGGAGCACTGGGAGGGGTCACTGGGCGTTACTGGGAGCACTGGGAGGGGTCACTGGGAGCACTGGGAGTTACTGGGAGGGGTCACTGGGAGCACTGGGAGCACTGGGAGGGGTCACTGGGGGTTACTGGGAGCACTGGGCGTTACTGGGAGCACTGGGAGCCCAAACTGGGAGCCCAAACTGGGAGCACTGGGAGCACTGGGAGGGGTCACTGGGCATTACTGGGAGCACTGGGAGTTACTGGGAGCTGTTACTGGGAGCACTGGGAGGGGTCACTGGGAGCACTGGGAGCACTGGGAGGTGGGGGAGGGGCGGCCCCGCTGTCCCCTCCCCCCCCCCCGTGTCTGGCCCCTCCCCCAATGACGTCACTCATCAATCGCTCGGCAGTCGTTAATTAATCAATCGTTAATGAAGGGCACTTTATTCATCAGCCAGGCCCCGCCCCCTCCCCGGGGGCACTCAGGGGTCACTCAGGGGTCACTCAGAGGTCACTCAGGGGTCACTCAGGGGTCACTCAGGGGTCACTCAGGGGTCAGCTGAGCACACAGGGGTCACTCAGGGGTCACTCAGGGGTCACTCAGGGGTCAGTTGGTCACTCACTTGGTCACTCACTTGGTGACTTGGTCATTCAGGGGTCAGTTGGTCACTCAGGGGTCAGTTGGTCACTCAGGGGTCAGTTGGTCACTCAGGGGTCACTCAGGGGTCACTCAGGGGTCAGTTGGTCACGGGGGGGTCAGTCGGTCACTCATTGGTCACTTGGTCAGTTGGTCACTCCTTGGTCACTCATTGGTCACTGGGCAGTCACTGGGTGATCACTCAGCGGTCACTTGTTGGTCACTCAGCAGTCACTCGTCGGTCACTTGTTGGTCACTCAGTGGTCACTGGGCGGTCAGTTGGTCACTCATCGGTCCCTCGTCGGTCACTCATTGGTCACTCAGTGGTCAGTGTCACAGAGGGGATATCCAGGGGGTGGTCAGTTGGTCACTCAGTGGTCAGTGACTGGTCAGTGTCACAGAGGGGATATCCAGGGGGTATTCAGGGGTGGTCAGTTGGTCACTTGGCGGTCACTTGATGGTCACTGGGTGGTCACTTGGCGGTCACTCAGTGGTCAGTGTCACAGAGGGGGTATCCAGGGGCAGTCAGTTGGTCACTGGGCAGTCACTCAGTGGTCAGTTGGTCACTCGTTGGTCACTCGTCGGTCACTCAGTGGTCACTGGGCGGTCACTCAGCGGTCACTCAGTGGTCAGTGACTGGTCAGTGTCACAGAGGGGATATCCAGGGGGTGGTCAGTTGGTCACTGGGCAGTCAGTCGGTCACTCGTTGGTCACTCAGCGGTCACTTTTTGGTCACTCAGTGGTCACTGGGCGGTCAGTTGGTCACTGGGCGGTCACTCAGCGGTCACTGGGCGGTCAGTTGGTGGTCACTCAGTGGTCACTCAGTGGTCAGTGTCACAGAGGGGATATCCAGGGGGTATCCAGTGGGTGGTCAGTTGGTCACTCAGCGGTCACTGGCTGGTCACTGGGTGGTCACTCAGTGGTCAGTGACTGGTCAGTGTCACAGAGGGGATATCCAGGGGGTGGTCAGTTGGTCACTGGGTGGTCACTCAGCGGTCACTTGATGGTCACTGGGTGGTCACTGGGCAGTCACTGGGTGGTCACTCAGCGGTCACTTGTCGGTCACTCATTGGTCACTCATTGGTCACTTGTCGGTCACTCAGTGGTCACTGGGTGGTCACTTGTCGATTACTCGTCGGTCAGTTGGTCACTCGGTGGTCACTCAGTGGTCACTGGGCGGTCAGTTGGTCACTCGGTGGTCAGTTGGTCACTCATTGGTCACTCAGCGGTCACTTGTTGGTCACTCAGCGGTCACTTGTTGGTCACTCGGCAGTCAGTTGGTCACTCATTGGTCACTGGGCAGTCACTGAGCGGTCACTGGGCGGTCACTCAGTGGTCACTCAGTGGTCACTCAGTGGTCAGTGTCACAGAGAGGATATCCAGGGGGTGGTCAGTTGGTCACTGGGTAGTCACTGGGCGGTCCCTGGCCGGTCACTCAGTGGTCACTCAGCGGTCAGTGTCACAGAGAGGATATCCAGGGGCGGTCAGTTGGTCACTGGGTGGTCAGTTGGTCACTCGTCGGTCACTTGGCACTCAGTGTCACAGGGGGGATATCCAGGGGGTATCCAGGGGATGGTCACTCAGTCGGTCACTGGGCAGTCAGTTGGTCACTCGGTGGTCAGTCGGTCACTCATCGGTCACTCATCGGTCACTTCTCCCCGTCGGGCCAGCGCAGGCACCACTCCATGGCGTTGTGGAACATCCTGAGCCAGGGCCCGCTGCCGGCCTGGCCGCGGTCAGCACCGACACCGGCACCGGCACCGACACCGACACCGACACCGACCCCGGCACCGACCCCGGCACCGCGGCCGGCCCAGGGGCTCTGCCAGCGGCGCACGGCGCGCTCGGGGTGCGGCATGGCCGCCAGGTGCCGGCCGCAGGGCGACACCAGCGCCGCCACGCCGCGGCCGGAGCCGTTGGGGTTCAGCGGGTAGCGCTCCGTCGGCTCCCCGCGGTCATCCACGTAGCGCAGAGCGGCCAGGCCGGAGCGGACACAGCGGTCCAGAGCCGAGGGCGGCCGGAACTGGAAACGGCCTGGGGAAACCAGTTAGAGACTGGTTAGAGACCAGTTAAACCAGTTAGAGACTGGTTAGAGACCAGTCAGGGTCACTGGTCAGGGCTGGAGCCGCCAGGCCGGAGCGGATACAGCGATCCAGCGCCGAGGGCGGCCGGAACTGGAAACGGCCTGCGGAGACCAGTTACACCAGTTAGGGACCAGTTAGGGACCAGTTAGAGACCAGTCAGGGTCACTGGTCAGGGATGGAGCCGCCAGGCCGGAGCGGATACAGCGATCCAGAGCCGAGGGCGGCCGGAACTGGAAACGGCCTGCGGAGACCAGTTACACCAGTTAGGGACCAGTTAAACCAGTTAGAGATCGGTTAAACCACTTAGAGACCCATTAAACCACTTACAGACCAGTTAAACCACTTAGAAACCAGTTAAACCACTTAGAGACCGGTTAAACCACTTAGAAACCAGTTAAACCAGTTAGAGACCAGTTAAAACAGTTAGAGACCCATTAAACCACTTAGAAAGCACTTAAACCAGTTGGAGACCGGTTAGAGACTGGTTAGAGACTGGTTAGAGAGCGGTTAAACCACTTAGAAACCTGTTAAACCAGTTAGAGACCAGTTAAACCACTTAGAGACCGGTTAAACCAGTTAGAGACCAGTTAAACCACTTAGAAACCAGTTAGAGACCAGTTAAACCAGTTAGAGACTGGATAGAGACCGGTTAAACCAATTAGGGACCAGTTAAACCACTTAGAAACCAGTTAAACCAGTTAGAGACTGGTTAAACCACTTAGAAACCAGTTAAAACAGTAAGACTGGTTAGAGACCAGCTAAACCAGTTAGGGACCAGTTAAACCAGTTATAAACCAGTTAGACCAGTTAAACCAGTTAGAGACCAGTTAGACCAGTTAAACCAGTTAGAGACCAGTTAGAGACTGGATAAACCAGCTAGAGACCAGTTAGAAACAAGTTAAACCAGTTAGAAACCAGTTAAACCACTTAGAGACCGGTTAAACCAGTTAGAGACCGGTTAAACCACTTAGAGACCGGTTAAGCCACTTAGAAAGCAGTTAAACCAGTTAGAGACCAGTTAGAGACCGGTTAGAGACCAGTTAGAGACTGGTTAGACCAGTTAGAGACAAGTTAAACCTATTAGAGACCAGTTAGAGACTGGTTAAACCAGTTAAACCAGTTAGAGACCGGTGAAACCAGTTAGAAACCAGTAAAACCAGTTAGAGACCAGTTAGAGACCGGTTAAACCAGTTACAGACCGTTAAAACTACTTAGAAACCAGTTAAACCACTTAGAAACCAGTTAAACCAGTTAGAGACCAGTTAAACCAGTTAAACCAGTTAGAGTACAGTTAGACACCAGTTGGAGACCAGTCAGACCAGTTAAACCAGTTAGAGACCAGTTGGAGACCTGTTAAACCAGTTAAAGCAGTTAGAGACCAGTTAGGGGCCAGTTAAACCAGTTAGACCAGTTAGAGACCAGTTCCAGCCCAGTTAAACCAGTTAAACCAGTTAGAAACCAGTGACACCAGTGAGAGCCCAGAGCTCCCAGTACAAACCAGTCTAACCAGTCTAACCAGTATAACCAGTTACCTTCCCCGTGCGCCACCCACACCCCCAGCCGCGCTCCCGCCATCCCCAGTACAAACCAGTATAAACCAGTCTAACCAGTTACCTTCCCCGTGCGCCACCCACACCCCCAGCCGCGCTCCCGCCATCCCAGTACAAACCAGTCTGACCAGTATAACCAGTATAACCAGTTACCTTCCCCGTGCGCCACCCACACCCCCAGCCGCGCTCCCGCCCTGCCCAGTACAAACCAGTATAAACCAGTCTAACCAGTTACCTTCCCCGTGCGCCACCCACACCCCCAGCCGCGCTCCCGCCATCCCCAGTACAAACCAGTATAAACCAGTATAACCAGTTACCTTCCCCGTGCGCCACCCACACCCCCAGCCGCGCTCCCGCCATCCCCAGTACAAACCAGTATAAACCAGTATAACCAGTTACCTTCCCCGTGCGCCACCCACACCCCCAGCCGCGCTCCCGCCATCCCAGTACAAACCAGTATAAACCAGTATAACCAGTATAACCAGTTACCTTCCCCGTGCGCCACCCACACCCCCAGCCGCGCTCCCGCCCTGCCCAGTACAAACCAGTCTAACCAGTATAACCAGTATAACCAGTTACCTTCCCCGTGCGCCACCCACACCCCCAGCCGCGCTCCCGCCATCCCCAGTACAAACCAGTATAAACCAGTATAACCAGTTACCTTCCCCGTGCGCCACCCACACCCCCAGCCGCGCCCCCGCCATCCCAGTACAAACCAGTATAAACCAGTATAACCAGTATAACCAGTTACCTTCCCCGTGCGCCACCCACACCCCCAGCCGCGCTCCCGCCCTGCCCAGTACAAACCAGTCTGACCAGTCTAACCAGTATAACCAGTTACCTTCCCCGTGCGCCACCCACACCCCCAGCCGCGCTCCCGCCATCCCCAGTACAAACCAGTATAAACCAGTATAACCAGTTACCTTCCCCGTGCGCCACCCACACCCCCAGCCGCGCTCCCGCCATCCCCAGTACAAACCAGTATAAACCAGTATAACCAGTATAACCAGTTACCTTCCCCGTGCGCCACCCACACCCCCAGCCGCGCTCCCGCCATCCCAGTACAAACCAGTATAAACCAGTATAACCAGTATAACCAGTTACCTTCCCCGTGCGCCACCCACACCCCCAGCCGCGCTCCCGCCATCCCAGTACAAACCAGTATAAACCAGTATAACCAGTATAACCAGTTACCTTCCCCGTGCGCCACCCACACCCCCAGCCGCGCTCCCGCCCTGCCCAGTACAAACCAGTATAAACCAGTATAACCAGTTACCTTCCCCGTGCGCCACCCACACCCCCAGCCGCGCTCCCGCCATCCCCAGTACAAACCAGTATAAACCAGTCTAACCAGTATAACCAGTTACCTTCCCCGTGCGCCACCCACACCCCCAGCCGCGCTCCCGCCATCCCCAGTACAAACCAGTCTGACCAGTCTAACCAGTATAACCAGTTACCTTCCCCGTGCGCCACCCACACCCCCAGCCGCGCTCCCGCCATCCCCAGTACAAACCAGTATAACCAGTCTAACCAGTATAACCAGTTACCTTCCCCGTGCGCCACCCACACCCCCAGCCGCGCTCCCGCCATCCCCAGTACAAACCAGTATAAACCAGTCTAACCAGTATAACCAGTTACCTTCCCCATGCGCCACCCACACCCCCAGCCGCGCTCCCGCCATCCCCAGTACAAACCAGTATAAACCAGTATAAACCAGTATAACCAGTTACCTTCCCCGTGCGCCACCCACACCCCCAGCCGCGCTCCCGCCCTGCCCAGTACAAACCAGTATAAACCAGTATAACCAGTTTACCTTCCCCGTGCGCCACCCACACCCCCAGCCGCGCTCCCGCCATCCCAGTACAAACCAGTATAAACCAGTATAACCAGTTACCTTCCCCGTGCGCCACCCACACCCCCAGCCGCGCTCCCGCCATCCCCAGTACAAACCAGTATAAACCAGTATAACCAGTATAACCAGTTACCTTCCCCGTGCGCCACCCACACCCCCAGCCGCGCTCCCGCCATCCCCAGTACAAACCAGTCTAACCAGTATAACCAGTTACCTTCCCCGTGCGCCACCCACACCCCCAGCCGCGCTCCCGCCATCCCAGTACAAACCAGTATAAACCAGTATAACCAGTATAACCAGTTACCTTCCCCGTGCGCCACCCACACCCCCAGCCGCGCTCCCGCCCTGCCCAGTACAAACCAGTATAAACCAGTATAACCAGTTACCTTCCCCGTGCGCCACCCACACCCCCAGCCGCGCTCCCGCCCTGCCCAGTACAAACCAGTATAAACCAGTCTAACCAGTATAACCAGTTACCTTCCCCGTGCGCCACCCACACCCCCAGTCGCGCTCCCGCCATCCCCAGTACAAACCAGTCTAACCAGTCTAACCAGTATAACCAGTTACCTTCCCCGTGCGCCACCCACACCCCCAGCCGCGCTCCCGCCATCCCCAGTACAAACCAGTATAAACCAGTCTAACCAGTATAACCAGTTACCTTCCCCGTGCGCCACCCACACCCCCAGCCGCGCTCCCGCCATCCCCAGTACAAACCAGTATAACCAGTATAACCAGTTACCTTCCCCGTGCGCCACCCACACCCCCAGCCGCGCTCCCGCCATCCCCAGTACAAACCAGTATAAACCAGTATAACCAGTTACCTTCCCCGTGCGCCACCCACACCCCCAGCCGCGCTCCCGCCCTGCCCAGTACAAACCAGTATAAACCAGTCTAACCAGTATAACCAGTTACCTTCCCCGTGCGCCACCCACACCCCCAGCCGCGCTCCCGCCATCCCCAGTACAAACCAGTATAAACCAGTATAACCAGTATAACCAGTTACCTTCCCCGTGCGCCACCCACACCCCCAGCCGCGCTCCCGCCATCCCCAGTACAAACCAGTATAAACCAGTCTAACCAGTATAACCAGTTACCTTCCCCGTGCGCCACCCACACCCCCAGCCGCGCTCCCGCCATCCCCAGTACAAACCAGTATAAACCAGTATAACCAGTTACCTTCCCCGTGCGCCACCCACACCCCCAGCCGCGCTCCCGCCCTGCCCAGTACAAACCAGTATAAACCAGTCTAAACCAGTATAACCAGTTACCTTCCCCGTGCGCCACCCACACCCCCAGCCGCGCTCCCGCCATCCCCAGTACAAACCAGTATAAACCAGTCTAACCAGTATAACCAGTTACCTTCCCCGTGCGCCACCCACACCCCCAGCCGCGCTCCCGCCATCCCCAGTACAAACCAGTATAAACCAGTATAACCAGTTACCTTCCCCGTGCGCCACCCACACCCCCAGCCGCGCTCCCGCCCTGCCAGTACAAACCAGTATAAACCAGTATAACCAGTATAACCAGTTACCTTCCCCGTGCGCCACCCACACCCCCAGCCGCGCTCCCGCCATCCCCAGTACAAACCAGTCTAACCAGTATAACCAGTATAACCAGTTACCTTCCCCGTGCGCCACCCACACCCCCAGCCGCGCTCCCGCCCTGCCCAGTACAAACCAGTATAAACCAGTATAACCAGTATAACCAGTTACCTTCCCCGTGCGCCACCCACACCCCCAGCCGCGCTCCCGCCATCCCCAGTACAAACCAGTATAAACCAGTATAACCAGTATAACCAGTTACCTTCCCCGTGCGCCACCCACACCCCCAGCCGCGCTCCCGCCATGCCCAGTACAAACCAGTATAACCAGTATAACCAGTATAACCAGTTACCTTCCCCGTGCGCCACCCACACCCCCAGCCGCGCTCCCGCCATCCCAGTACAAACCAGTATAAACCAGTATAACCAGTATAACCAGTTACCTTCCCCGTGCGCCACCCACACCCCCAGCCGCGCTCCCGCCATGCCCAGTACAAACCAGTATAACCAGTATAACCAGTATAACCAGTTACCTTCCCCGTGCGCCACCCACACCCCCAGCCGCGCTCCCGCCATCCCCAGTACAAACCAGTATAAACCAGTATAACCAGTATAACCAGTTACCTTCCCCGTGCGCCACCCACACCCCCAGCCGCGCTCCCGCCATCCCAGTACAAACCAGTATAAACCAGTCTAACCAGTATAACCAGTTACCTTCCCCGTGCGCCACCCACACCCCCAGCCGCGCTCCCGCCATCCCCAGTACAAACCAGTATAAACCAGTATAACCAGTTACCTTCCCCGTGCGCCACCCACACCCCCAGCCGCGCTCCCGCCATCCCAGTACAAACCAGTATAAACCAGTATAACCAGTATAACCAGTTACCTTCCCCGTGCGCCACCCACACCCCCAGCCGCGCTCCCGCCATCCCCAGTACAAACCAGTATAAACCAGTATAACCAGTTACCTTCCCCGTGCGCCACCCACACCCCCAGCCGAGCTCCCGCCCTGCCCAGTACAAACCAGTATAAACCAGTATAACCAGTTACCTTCCCCGTGCGCCACCCACACCCCCAGCCGCGCTCCCGCCCTGCCCAGTACAAACCAGTCTAACCAGTATAACCAGTATAACCAGTTACCTTCCCCGTGCGCCACCCACACCCCCAGCCGCGCTCCCGCCATCCCCAGTACAAACCAGTATAAACCAGTATAACCAGTATAACCAGTTACCTTCCCCGTGCGCCACCCACACCCCCAGCCGCGCTCCCGCCATCCCCAGTACAAACCAGTCTGACCAGTCTAACCAGTATAACCAGTTACCTTCCCCGTGCGCCACCCACACCCCCAGCCGCGCTCCCGCCATCCCAGTACAAACCAGTATAAACCAGTATAACCAGTATAACCAGTTACCTTCCCCGTGCGCCACCCACACCCCCAGCCGCGCTCCCGCCATCCCAGTACAAACCAGTATAACCAGTATAACCAGTTACCTTCCCCGTGCGCCACCCACACCCCCAGCCGCGCTCCCGCCATCCCAGTACAAACCAGTATAAACCAGTCTAACCAGTATAACCAGTTACCTTCCCCGTGCGCCACCCACACCCCCAGCCGCGCTCCCGCCCTGCCCAGTACAAACCAGTACAAACCAGTATAACCAGTATAACCAGTTACCTTCCCCGTGCGCCACCCACACCCCCAGCCGCGCTCCCGCCCTGCCCAGTACAAACCAGTATAAACCAGTCTAACCAGTATAACCAGTTACCTTCCCCGTGCACCACCCACACCCCCAGCCGCGCTCCCGCCATCCCCAGTACAAACCAGTACAAACCAGTATAAACCAGTTACCTTCCCCGTGCGCCACCCACACCCCCAGCCGCGCTCCCGCCATCCCCAGTATAAACCAGTATAACCAGTATAACCAGTTACCTTCCCCGTGCGCCACCCACACCCCCAGCCGCGCTCCCGCCATCCCCAGTACAAACCAGTATAAACCAGTATAACCAGTTACCTTCCCCGTGCGCCACCCACACCCCCAGCCGCGCTCCCGCCATCCCCAGTACAAACCAGTATAAACCAGTATAACCAGTATAACCAGTTACCTTCCCCGTGCGCCACCCACACCCCCAGCCGCGCTCCCGCCATCCCCAGTACAAACCAGTATAAACCAGTATAACCAGTATAACCAGTTACCTTCCCCGTGCGCCACCCACACCCCCAGCCGCGCTCCCGCCATCCCCAGTACAAACCAGTATAAACCAGTATAACCAGTTACCTTCCCCGTCCGCCACCACACCCCCAGCCGCGCTCCCGCCATCCCCAGTACAAACCAGTATAACCAGTATAACCAGTTACCTTCCCCGTGCGCCACCCACACCCCCAGCCGCGCTCCCGCCATCCCCAGTACAAACCAGTATAAACCAGTATAACCAGTATAACCAGTTACCTTCCCCGTGCGCCACCCACACCCCCAGCCGCGCTCCCGCCATCCCCAGTACAAACCAGTATAAACCAGTATAACCAGTTACCTTCCCCGTGCGCCACCCACACCCCCAGCCGCGCTCCCGCCATCCCCAGTACAAACCAGTATAACCAGTATAACCAGTTACCTTCCCCGTGCGCCACCCACACCCCCAGCCGCGCTCCCGCCATCCCCAGTACAAACCAGTATAAACCAGTATAACCAGTATAACCAGTTACCTTCCCCGTGCGCCACCCACACCCCCAGCCGCGCTCCCGCCATCCCCAGTACAAACCAGTACAAACCAGTATAACCAGTTACCTTCCCCGTGCGCCACCCACACCCCCAGCCGCGCTCCCGCCATCCCCAGTACAAACCAGTATAAACCAGTATAACCAGTTACCTTCCCCGTGCGCCACCCACACCCCCAGCCGCGCTCCCGCCATCCCCAGTACAAACCAGTATAAACCAGTCTAACCAGTATAACCAGTTACCTTCCCCGTGCGCCACCCACACCCCCAGCCGCGCTCCCGCCATCCCCAGTACAAACCAGTATAAACCAGTATAACCAGTTACCTTCCCCGTGCGCCACCCACACCCCCAGCCGCGCTCCCGCCATCCCCAGTACAAACCAGTATAAACCAGTCTAACCAGTATAACCAGTTACCTTCCCCGTGCGCCACCCACACCCCCAGCCGCGCTCCCGCCATCCCCAGTACAAACCAGTATAACCAGTATAACCAGTTACCTTCCCCGTGCGCCACCCACACCCCCAGCCGCGCTCCCGCCCTGCCCAGTACAAACCAGTATAAACCAGTATAACCAGTTACCTTCCCCGTGCGCCACCCACACCCCCAGCCGCGCTCCCGCCATCCCCAGTACAAACCAGTATAAACCAGTATAACCAGTTACCTTCCCCGTGCGCCACCCACACCCCCAGCCGCGCTCCCGCCATCCCCAGTACAAACCAGTCTAACCAGTCTAACCAGTATAACCAGTTACCTTCCCCGTGCGCCACCCACACCCCCAGCCGCGCTCCCGCCCTGCCCAGTACAAACCAGTCTAACCAGTATAACCAGTATAACCAGTTACCTTCCCCGTGCGCCACCCACACCCCCAGCCGCGCTCCCGCCCTGCCCAGTACAAACCAGTCTGACCAGTATAACCAGTTACCTTCCCCGTGCGCCACCCACACCCCCAGCCGCGCTCCCGCCATCCCCAGTACAAACCAGTATAAACCAGTATAACCAGTTACCTTCCCCGTGCGCCACCCACACCCCCAGCCGCGCTCCCGCCATCCCCAGTACAAACCAGTACAAACCAGTCTAACCAGTATAACCAGTTACCTTCCCCGTGCGCCACCCACACCCCCAGCCGCGCTCCCGCCATCCCCAGTACAAACCAGTATAAACC
The DNA here is from genome assembly GCF_003957565.2 of Taeniopygia guttata. Lineage (NCBI taxonomy): Eukaryota > Metazoa > Chordata > Aves > Passeriformes > Estrildidae > Taeniopygia > Taeniopygia guttata. The sequence continues at coordinate 1,283,213 of NC_054764.1, forward strand.
AGTATAACCAGTATAACCAGTTACCTTCCCCGTGCGCCACCACACCCCCAGCCGCGCTCCCGCCATCCCCAGTACAAACCAGTATAAACCAGTATAACCAGTTACCTTCCCCGTGCGCCACCCACACCCCCAGCCGCGCTCCCGCCCTGCCCAGTACAAACCAGTATAAACCAGTATAACCAGTTACCTTCCCCGTGCGCCACCCACACCCCCAGCCGCGCTCCCGCCATCCCAGTACAAACCAGTATAAACCAGTATAAACCAGTATAACCAGTTACCTTCCCCGTGCGCCACCCACACCCCCAGCCGCGCTCCCGCCATCCCCAGTACAAACCAGTATAAACCAGTATAACCAGTTACCTTCCCCGTGCGCCACCCACACCCCCAGCCGCGCTCCCGCCCTGCCCAGTACAAACCAGTATAAACCAGTATAACCAGTTACCTTCCCCGTGCGCCACCCACACCCCCAGCCGCGCTCCCGCCATCCCCAGTACAAACCAGTATAAACCAGTATAACCAGTATAACCAGTTACCTTCCCCGTGCGCCACCCACACCCCCAGCCGCGCTCCCGCCATCCCCAGTACAAACCAGTATAAACCAGTATAACCAGTATAACCAGTTACCTTCCCCGTGCGCCACCCACACCCCCAGCCGCGCTCCCGCCATCCCCAGTACAAACCAGTATAAACCAGTATAACCAGTATAACCAGTTACCTTCCCCGTGCGCCACCCACACCCCCAGCCGCGCTCCCGCCATCCCAGTACAAACCAGTATAACCAGTATAACCAGTTACCTTCCCCGTGCGCCACCCACACCCCCAGCCGCGCTCCCGCCATCCCCAGTACAAACCAGTATAAACCAGTATAACCAGTTACCTTCCCCGTGCGCCACCCACACCCCCAGCCGCGCTCCCGCCATCCCCAGTACAAACCAGTATAACCAGTATAACCAGTTACCTTCCCCGTGCGCCACCCACACCCCCAGCCGCGCTCCCGCCCTGCCCAGTACAAACCAGTATAAACCAGTCTAACCAGTATAACCAGTTACCTTCCCCGTGCGCCACCCACACCCCCAGCCGCGCTCCCGCCATCCCCAGTACAAACCAGTATAAACCAGTCTAACCAGTATAACCAGTTACCTTCCCCGTGCGCCACCCACACCCCCAGCCGCGCTCCCGCCCTGCCCAGTACAAACCAGTCTAACCAGTATAACCAGTTACCTTCCCCGTGCGCCACCCACACCCCCAGCCGCGCTCCCGCCCTGCCCAGTACAAACCAGTATAAACCAGTATAACCAGTTACCTTCCCCGTGCGCCACCCACACCCCCAGCCGCGCTCCCGCCATCCCAGTACAAACCAGTATAAACCAGTATAACCAGTTACCTTCCCCGTGCGCCACCCACACCCCCAGCCGCGCTCCCGCCATCCCCAGTATAAACCAGTCTAACCAGTATAACCAGTTACCTTCCCCGTGCGCCACCCACACCCCCAGCCGCGCTCCCGCCATCCCCAGTACAAACCAGTATAAACCAGTATAACCAGTATAACCAGTTACCTTCCCCGTGCGCCACCCACACCCCCAGCCGCGCTCCCGCCATCCCCAGTACAAACCAGTACAAACCAGTATAACCAGTATAACCAGTTACCTTCCCCGTGCGCCACCCACACCCCCAGCCGCGCTCCCGCCATCCCAGTACAAACCAGTATAACCAGTATAACCAGTTACCTTCCCCGTGCGCCACCCACACCCCCAGCCGCGCTCCCGCCCTCCCCAGTACAAACCAGTATAAACCAGTCTAACCAGTATAACCAGTTACCTTCCCCGTGCGCCACCCACACCCCCAGCCGCGCTCCCGCCCTGCCCAGTACAAACCAGTATAACCAGTCTAACCAGTATAACCAGTTACCTTCCCCGTGCGCCACCCACACCCCCAGCCGCGCTCCCGCCATCCCCAGTACAAACCAGTATAACCAGTATAACCAGTTACCTTCCCCGTGCGCCACCCACACCCCCAGCCGCGCTCCCGCCATCCCCAGTACAAACCAGTATAAACCAGTCTAACCAGTATAACCAGTTACCTTCCCCGTGCGCCACCCACACCCCCAGCCGCGCTCCCGCCATCCCCCAGTACAAACCAGTATAAACCAGTCTAACCAGTATAACCAGTTACCTTCCCCGTGCGCCACCCACACCCCCAGCCGCGCTCCCGCCATCCCCAGTACAAACCAGTATAAACCAGTATAACCAGTATAACCAGTTACCTTCCCCGTGCGCCACCCACACCCCCAGCCGCGCTCCCGCCATCCCCAGTACAAACCAGTATAAACCAGTCTAACCAGTATAACCAGTTACCTTCCCCGTGCGCCACCCACACCCCCAGCCGCGCTCCCGCCATCCCCAGTACAAACCAGTATAAACCAGTATAACCAGTATAACCAGTTACCTTCCCCGTGCGCCACCCACACCCCCAGCCGCGCTCCCGCCATCCCCCGCAGCAGCAGCGCCGGTCCTGGTTCCACGCGGACGGTGACAAATCGCGACTCGAAGCGCCCCGAGAGGTTCCGCTCCAGCGCCACCTGAGGGGACGGGTCCGTGAGGCTGTCACCTGCCAGGGAAATGTCACCAAAGTGTCACCGAGGGTCACCTCAGGGCCACCAGGGCTTGGGGACATCAAGGGGACATGGAGGGGACAGCACAAAAAAAGAAACCCCAAAGGGACAAAGTTGGGGACACTTTTGGTGACACTTCTGGGGATGTTCTGGAGATGCCACCACTCCCACTGACTGAGACCATGGGGCTGTCACCTGTCATGGGAATGTCACCAAGGGTCACCGGGGGTCACCTGAGTGTCACCAAGGCTTGGGGACATTGAGAGGACATCAAGGGGACATTGAGGGGACATCACAAAAACAGAAACCTCAAAGGGACAAAGTTTGGGGACACTTTTGGGGACACTTCTGGGGACACTGCCACCGCCAGCAGGACCATGAGGTTGTCACCTGACAGGGAATGTCACCAAAGTGTCACCAAGGGTCACCAGGGGTTGGGGACATCAAGGGGACACCTTGGGGACAGTCCCGGGACACAAACCCCAAAGGGACAAAGTTGGGGACACTTCTGGGGACATTCTGGAGATGCCACCACACCCACCGAGACCATGGGGCTGTCACCTGTCACAGGAATGTCACCAGAGTGTCACCAAGGGTCACCTCAGTGTCACCAGGGGGTGGCATCGAAGGGACATCAAGAGGACACCTTGGGGACAGCCCCGGGACACAAACCCCAAAGGGACAAAGTTTGGGGACACTTCTGGGGACACTTCTGGGGACACTGCCACCCCCAGCAGGACCATGGGGCTGTCACCTGCCAGGGAATGTCACCAAAGTGTCACCAAGGGTCACCTCAGTGTCACCAGGGCTTGGGGACATCAATGGGACAGCACAAAAACAGAAACCCCAAAGGGAAACCCCAAAGGGACAAAGTTGGGGACACCTCCAAGAGATGCCACCACCCTCACCAGGACCATGGGGCTGTCACCTGTCACAGGAATGTCACCAGAGTGTCACCAAGGGTCACTTCAGGGCCACCAGGGGTTGGGGACATGGAGGGGACATCGAGGGGACAGCCCAAAAGCAGAAACCCCAAAGGGACAAAGTTGGGGACACTTCTGGGGACACTTCTGGGGACATTCTGGAGATGCCACCACCCTCACCAGGACCATGGGGCTGTCACCTGCTGGGGGAATGTCACCAGAGTGTCACCAAGGGTCACCAGGGCTTGGGGACATCGAGTGGACATTAAAGGGACATTGAGGGGACAACCCAAAAACAGAAACCCCAAAGGGACAAAGTTGGGGACACTTTTGGGGACACTTCTGGGGATGTTCTGGAGATGCCACCACCCCCACCAGGACCGTGCGGCTGTCACCTGTCAGGGAAATGTCACCAAGGGTCACCAGAGCTTGGGGACATGGAGGTGACATTGAGGGGACACCTTGGGGACACTCCCGGGACAGAAACCCCAAAGGGACAAAGTTGGGGACACTTCTGGGGATGTTCTGGAGATGCCACCACTCCCACCAGGACCGTGGGGCTGTCACCTGTCAGGGGAATGTCACCAGAGTGTCACCAAGGGTCACCTCAGGGCCACCAGGGGTTGGGGACATGGAGGGGACATGGAGGTGACATTGAGGGGACACCTTGGGGACAGTCCTGGGACAGAAACCCCAAAGGGACAAAGTTGGGGACACTTTTGGGGATGTTCTGGAGATGCCACCACCCTCACCAGGACCGTGGGGCTGTCACTTGTCACAGGAATGTCACCAGAGTGTCACCAAGGGTCACCAGGGCTTGGGGACATGGAGGGGACATGGAGGGGACAGCCCCAGGACACAAACCCCAAAGGGACAAAGTTGGGGACACTTTTGGGGACACTTCTGGGGATGTTCTGGAGATGCCACCACCCTCACCAAGACCGTGGGGCTGTCACCTGTCATGGGGATGGCACCAAAGTGTCACCGAGAGTCACCTCAGGGTCACCTCAGGGTCACCAGGGGTTGGGGACATGGAGGGGACAGCACAAAAACAGAAACCCCAAAGGGAAACCCCAAAGGGACAAAGTTGGGGACACCTCCAAGAGATGCCACCACCCCCAGCAGGCCCATGGGGCTGTCACCTGTCACAGGAATGTCACCAGAGTGTCACCAAGGGTCACCTCAGGGCCACCTCAGGGTCACCTCAGGGCCACCAGGGGTTGGGGACATGGAGGGGACATCGAGGGGACAGCCCCGGGACACAAACCCCAAAGGGACAACGTTGGGGACACTTCTGGGGACACTGCCACCCCCAGCAGGACCATGGGGGTGTCACCTGTCACAGGAATGTCACCAAAGTGTCACCAAGGGTCACCTCAGGGTCACTTTAGTATCACCAGGGGTTGGGGACATCGGGGGGACATGGAGGGGACAGAGCAGGGACAAGAAACCCCAAAGGGACAAAGTTTGGGGACACCTTTGGGGACATTCTGGAGATGCCAACACCCCCACCAGGACCATGGGGCTGTCACCTGACAGGGGGATGTCACCAGAGTGTCACCAAGGGTCACCTCAGTGTCACCTCAGGGTCACCAGGGGTTGGGGACATCGAGGGGACAGCACAAAAAGAGGAACCCCAAAGGGACAAAGTTTGGGACACTTTTGGTGACACTTCTGGGGATGTTCTGGAGATGCCACCACACCCACCAGGACCGTGGGGCTGTCACCTGTCAGGGGAATGTCACCAGAGTGTCACCAAGGGTCACCTCAGGGCCACCAGGGGTTGGGGACATCAAGAGGACATCGAGAGGACATTGAGAGGACAGCACAAAAAAAGAAACCCCAAAGGGAGAAAGTTTGGGGACACCTTTGGGGACATTCTGGAGATGCCACCACCCCCACCAGGACCATGGGGCTGTCACTTGTCACAGGAATGTCACCAGAGTGTCACCAAGGGTCACCTCAGTGCCACCAGGGGTTGGGGACATGGAGGGGACAGCACAAAAACAAGAGCCCCAAAGGGAAACCCCAAAGGGAGAAAGTTGGGGACACTTTTGGGGACACTTCTGGGGACACTTCTGGAGATGCCACCACCCACACCAGGACCATGGGGCTGTCACCTGTCACAGGAATGTCACCAGAGTGTCACCAAGGGTCACCTCAGGGTCACTTTAGTGTCACAAGGGGGGTGGCACAGAAGGTGACACAGTGACACAGTGACACAGTGACACACAGGTGACACAGGTGACAATGAGGTGACACAGGTGACACAGGTGACACAGGTGACACACAGGAGGTGACACTGACCTGGCGGTGACACCCAGCCCAGCAGCGCCATCAGCTGACACCCGTTGCACACCCCCAGGCTGAAGGTGCGGGTGTGACACAGGTGACACAGGTGACACAGTGACACACAGGTGACAATGAGGTGACACAGGTGACAATGAGGTGACACAGGAGGTGACACTGACCTGGCGGTGACACCCAGCCCAGCAGCGCCATCAGCTGACACCCGTTGCACACCCCCAGGCTGAAGGTGCGGGTGTGACACAGTGACACAGTGACACAGTGACACACAGGTGACAATGAGGTGACACAGGTGACAATGAGGTGACACAGGTGACACAGGTGACAATGAGGTGACACAGGTGACAATGAGGTGACACAGTGACACAGGTGACAATGAGGTGACACAGGTGACAATGAGGTGACACAGTGACACAGGTGACAATGAGGTGACACAGGTGACAATGAGGTGACACAGGTGACACGGTGACACTGACCTGGCGGTGACACCCAGCCCAGCAGCGCCATCAGCTGACACCCGTTGCACACCCCAAGGCTGAAGGTGCGGGTGTGACACAGTGACACAGTGACACAGTGACACACAGTGACACACAGGTGACAATGAGGTGACACAGGTGACAATGAGGTGACACAGGTGACACACAGGTGACACACAGGTGACACTGACCTGGCGGTGACACCCAGCCCAGCAGCGCCATCAGCTGACACCCGTTGCACACCCCCAGGCTGAAGGTGCGGGTGTGACACAGTGACACAGTGACACAGGTGACACAGGTGACACAGGTGACACAGGTGACACAGGTGACACACAGGTGACACTGACCTGGCGGTGACACCCAGCCCAGCAGCGCCATCAGCTGACACCCGTTGCACACCCCCAGGCTGAAGGTGCGGGTGTGACACAGTGACACAGTGACACAGGTGACACAGGTGACACAGTGACACAGTGACACAGTGACACACAGGTGACACAGGTGACAATGAGGTGACACAGGTGACACAGGTGACACGGTGACACTGACCTGGCGGTGACACCCAGCCCAGCAGCGCCATCAGCTGACACCCGTTGCACACCCCGAGGCTGAAGGTGCGGGTGTGACACAGGTGACACAGTGACACAGTGACACAGGTGACAATGAGGTGACACAGGTGACAATGAGGTGACACAGGTGACACAGGTGACACACAGGTGACACTGACCTGGCGGTGACACCCAGCCCAGCAGCGCCATCAGCTGACACCCGTTGCACACCCCAAGGCTGAAGGTGCGGGTGTGACACAGTGACACAGTGACACAGGTGACACAGGTGACACAGGTGACACAGTGACACACAGGTGACACAGGTGACACAGGTGACACACAGGTGACACAGGTGACACAGGTGACACACAGGTGACACAGGTGACACAGGTGACACAGGTGACACAGGTGACACACAGGTGACACAGGTGACACAGGTGACACAGGTGACACACAGGTGACACAGGTGACACAGGTGACAATGAGGTGACACAGGTGACAATGAGGTGACACAGGTGACACTCAGGTGACACTGACCTGGCGGTGACACCCAGCCCAGCAGCGCCATCAGCTGACACCCGTTGCACACCCCAAGGCTGAAGGTGCGGGTGTGACACAGGTGACACAGTGACACAGGTGACACACAGGTGACAATGAGGTGACACACAGGTGACAATGAGGTGACACAGGTGACACAGGTGACACTGACCTGGCGGTGACACCCAGCCCAGCAGCGCCATCAGCTGACACCCGTTGCACACCCCCAGGCTGAAGGTCTCCGGGCGGTTCCGGAATCGCTGCAGCCGCTGCCGCGGCCCCGCCTGGAACAGCAGCGACGCCGCCCAGCCTGCAACGGGAATTAAATACAAATATTAATAATTAAATTAAATTGAATTAATTAAATGAAATTAAATGAAATAAAATGAAATAAAAATAAAATAAAATAAAATAAAATGAAGTAAAATGAAATTAAATGAAATAAAATAAAATAAAATAAAATAAAATTAAAATAAAATAAAATAAAGTACAATGAAATTAAAGATATTAATAAAATGAAATGAAATAAGGTAAAATAAAATAAAATTATAAAATAAAATAAATGAAATAAAAGAACATAAAATAAAATAAAATAAAATGAAGTAAAATGAAACAAAATAAAATAATAAAACGAAATGAAATAAAGTAAAATAAAATAAAATTATAAAATAAATGAAATGAAATGAAATAAAATAAAGTAAAATAAAATAAAAATAAAAGAAAATAAAATAAAGTAGAATGAAATGAAATGAAATAATGAAATGAAATGAAATAAAGTAAAATAAAGTAAAATAAAATAAAATAAAATAATGAAATGAAATGAAATAAAATAAAAATAAAATGAAGTAAAATGAAATGAAATTAAATAATAAAATGAAATGAAATGAAATGAAATGAAATAAAATAAAGTAAAATAAAATAAAGATAAAATAAAATAATAAAATAAATGAAAAAAATGAAATGAAATGAAATGAAAATAAAATAAAGTGAAATAAAATGAAAGGAAATAAAATAAAATAGAGTAAAATAAAATAAAATAAAATGAAGTAAAATGAAATGAAATAAAATAAAGTAAAATAAAATTAAAAAAAAGTAAAATGAAGTAAAATGAAATTAAATATATAAATAAAATGAAATGAAATGAAATGAAATGAAATAAAATAAAATAAAATAATAAAATAAATGTAATGAAATGAAATGAAATAAAATAATGAAATAAAATAAAATAATAAAATAAATTAAATTAAATGGAATAAGATAAAATAAAACAAAATAAAATAAAATAAAATAAATATAAAATAAAATAATTTAAAAAATGAAATAAAATAAAATACAATAAAATAAAATATAAATTTATAAATTTTGTTGAATTTTGGTGATTTGGGGGGGATTTTGGGGGGATTGTTGTGGCTTTTTTTTATTTTTGTGGATTTTTTTGGGATTTCTCCCCGTTTCTGTGGGATTTGGGGTTTTCGGATTTTGGGTTTTTTGGGGCCATTTTTGGGTTTTTTTGCAGACTTTTTTGGGATTTTTGTTGAGACTTTTGGGATATTTTTAGGATTTTTGGGGGTTTTTTGTTCAGTTTTTGGGGAATTTTGGGGGGATTTTAGGGGGATTTTTTGGGTTTTTTTTTGTTGAATTTTGGTAATTTTGTGGGGATTTTGGGGGGATTTTTGCGTATTTTTTAGGGATTTTTGTGGATTTTTTGGGGCTTTCTCCCCATTGTTATGGAATTTGGGATTTGGGTTTTTTTGGGGTGTTTTTGGGGTGTTTTTGGGGTGTTTTTGGGGCGCCTCTCTCACCTTTGGCTGAGCCCAGCACGTCGGCGTAGCTGAAGCCGCCCACGAAAACCAAACCCCGGAACCCGTCCAGGGAGGCGGCGTCGGAGCAGAGATCCTGCGTGGTCACGTCCCACACCTGCAACCCCAAAAATCCCAGATCAGACCCCAAAAAATACCCCAAAAATCCCACCCCAAACACCCCAAATGGGAGGGAGTCCAAAAAATCCCCAAAAAATCCCCAAAAAATCAAAAAAACTCCAAAAAACCCAGATCAGACCCCAAAACACCCCAAAAATCCCACCCCAAAAACCCCAAAATGGGAGTGATCCCAAAAAAATCCCCAAAAATCCCCAAAAACCCACAAAACACCCCAAAATCCCACCCCAAAAACCCCAAAATGGGAGGGAGTCCAAAGAACCCCAAAAATCCACAAGTTACCCCAAAAATCCCAACCCAAAACCCCCAAAAATCCCCTAACGATCCCAAAAACCTGACCCAAAAACCCCAAAATTGGAGTGAGCCCAAAAAAATCCCCAAAAATCCCCAAAAACCCCCAAAACACCCCAAAATCCCACCCCAAAAACCCCAAAATGGGAGTGATCCCAAAAAAATCCCCAAAAATCCCCCAAAATCCCCAAAAACCCAAGAAACCCCAAAAATCCCACCCCAAAAACCCCAAACTGGGAGTGATCCCCAAAAAAATCCCCAAAAATCCCCAAAATCCCCAAAACCCCAAAAAACCCAAAAAATCCCACCCCAAAAACCCCAAAATGGGAGTGAGCCAAAAAAAACCCACAAAAATCCCCAAAAACCCAAAAAACCAAAAAAATCCCATCCCCAAAACCCAAAATGGGAGTGAGCCCAAAAAAATCCCAAAAAATCCCCAAAAAACCCCAAAAAACCAAAAAAATCCCACCCCAAAAATCCCAAAATGGGAGTGAGCCAAAAAAATCCCCAAAAATCCCCAAAAACCCAAAAAACCCCAAAAAATCCCCCCCCCAAAACCCCAAAATGGGAGTGATCCCAAAAAAATCCCCAAAAATCCCCAAAAAAACCAAAAAAATCCCACCCCAAAAACCCCAAAATGGGAGTGATCCCAAAAAAATACCAAAAAATCCCCAAAAACCCCAAAAAACCCAAAAATCTCACCCCAAAAACCCCAAATGGGAGGGAGTCCAAAGAACCCCAAAAATCCACAAGTTACCCCAAAATCCCACCCCAAAAACCCCAAATGGGAGGGAGCCCAAAAAAATCCCCAAAAACCCAAAAAAACCCCAAAAATCCCACCCCAAAAACCCCAAAATGGGAGTGATCCCAAAGAAACCCCAAAAATCCCCAAAAACCCCCAAAACACCCCAAAATCCCACCCCAAAAACCCCAAATGGGAGGGAGCCCAAAGAACCCCAAAAATCCACAAGTTACCCCAAAAATCCCGACCCAAAACCCCCAAAAATCCTCTAAATATCCCAAAAACCTGAGCCAAAAACCCCAAAATGGGAGTGATCCCCCCAAAAAAAACCACCAAGAAATCCCCAAAAATCCAAAAAGTCCCACCCCAAAGCCCCAAAATTGGAGTGAGCCAAAAAAACCCCAAAAAATCCCACCCCAAAAATCCCAAAATGGGAGTGATCCCAAAAAATCCCAAAATATCCCCAAAAAACCAAAAAAATCTCATCCCCAAAACCCCAAAATGGGAGTGATCCCAAAAAAAATCCCAAAAAATCCCCAAAAACCCCAAAAAATCCCCAAAAATCCAAAAAGTCCCACCCCAAAAACCCCAAAATTGGAGTGAGCCCAAAAAAACCCCAAAAATCCCATCCCAAAAATCCCAAAATGGGAGTGATCCCAAAAAAAATCCCCAAAAATCCCCAAAAACGCCCAAAACACCCCAAAATCCCACCCCAAAAACCCCAAAATGGGAGGGAGTCCAAAAAAATCCCCAAAAATCCCCCAAAATCCCCCCAAACCCCAAAAAACCCTAAAAATCCCATCCCAAAAACCCCAAAATGGGAGTGATCCCAAAAAAATCCCCAAATCCAAAAGTTACCCCCAAAAATCCCCGGCTCAGACCCCAAAAAAACCCAAAAGCCGCCCCAAAAACATTGAAATGGGAGTGAACTTAAAGAAACCCAAAAAAATACCCAAAAAGTCCCAAAAAAACCCCCAAAATCCCACCCCAAAAACCCCAAACTGGGAGTGATCCCCAAAAAAAGAAAAAATGCCACAAGTTACCCCAAAAAACCCAAAAATCCCAAAAAAAAGCTCATCCCCAAAACCCCAAAATAGGTGTGAGCCCAAAAACCCCAAAAATCCAAAAAACCCCAAAAAAATCCCCAAAAAATCCCAAAACTTCCACCCAAAAAACCCCCAGGCTGTTTTGGGGTGGTTTTGGGTGTTCCCGGCAGTTTTGGGGCTGTTCTGGGGTGTTTTGTGGTATTTTTGGGGTGTTTGGGGTATTTTTGGGATGTTTTGGGCTGGTTTTGGGGTTTTTTGGGCTGTTTTTGGGTTGTTTTGGGCTGTTTTTGGGCTGTTTTGGGGTGTTTTTGGGGTATTTTTGGGTGTTCTGTGGTGTTTGGGGTGTTTTGGGGCCCTGGGGCTGTTCTGGGGTGTTTTGTGGTATTTTTGGGGTGTTTGGGGTATTTTTGACTGGTTTTGGGGTGTTTTTGGGCTGTTTTTGGGCTGTTTTTGGGGTGTTTTGGGCTGTTTCGGGCTGGTTTTGGGGTGTTTTGGGGGTGTTTTGGGCTGTTTTTGGGGTGTTTTTGGGGTGTTTTTGGGGTGTTTCGGGCTGTTTTTGGGGTGTTTCGGGCTGTTTTAGGCTCTTTTCGGGGTGTCACCTGGAAGCCGGCCATGGCCAAGGCCGCCGCCATCTCCCGGTCGCCGTTGCTGCCCTCCTCCCTCAGCACGGCCACGCGCGGCCCCGGCAGCTCTGGGGGACCCCAAAAATCGGCACCAGCACCCCCAAAAACCCCCAAAACCGCCCCAAATCCCGCAGACCCCAAAAAACCCAAACCCCAAAAATAATGGAAAAAAAAACCCCCAAAATCGCATAAAAATCCCAGAAAATCCCATAAAAATCCCAGAAAATCCCATAAAAATCCCAAAAAAAGCCATTAAATCCCCCAATGTTCCCAATCCCCTCAATGTCCCCACTGTCCCCAATGTCCCCAAATCCTCAATGTCCCCAATGTCCCCAAAATGTCCCCAAATCCCCCAATCCCCGACGTCCCCAATGTCCCCAACCCCTCCACTATTCCCCAATGTCCCCAAAATCCTCAAAATGTCCCCAATGTCCCCAAATGTCCCCAACATAGCCAATGTCCCCAATGTCCCCAAATTCCCCCCAGTGTCCCCAATGTCCCCAAATGTCCCCAACATAGCCAATGTCCCCAATGTCCCCAAATTCCCCCCAGTGTCCCCAATGTCCCCAAATGTCCCCAATGTCCCCAATGTCCCCAAATCGTCTCCAACGTGGCCAAATGTCCCCAACAGCCGCAATGTCCCCAAAACCCCCAATCCCCACAATGTCCCCAATGTCCCCAAAATGTCCCAAATGTCCCCAGTGTCCCCAAAAATCCCCAAAGTGTTCTCAATGTCCCAATGTCCCCAACTCCCTCAATGTCCCCAAAACCCCCAATCCCCCAACACCCCCAATCCTCCAAATGTCCCCAACACCCCCAAAGTCCCCAAAGTCCCCAATGTCCCCAATGTCCCCAATGTCTCCAATGTCCCCCAATGTCCCCAATGTCCCCAAATGTCCCCAATGTCCCCAATGTCCCCCAATGTCCCCAATGTCTCCAATGTCCCCAAATGTCCCCAATGTCCCCAATGTCCCCCAATGTCCCCAAAGTCCCCAATGTCCCCAAATGTCCCCAATGTCCCCAATGTCCCCAAAATCCCCAATCCCCCCAATGTCCCCAATGTCACCAATGTCCCCAAAACCCCCAATCCCCACAATGTCCCCGATGTCTCCAACATCCCCAATCACCCCAAAATGTCCCAAATGTCCCCCAATGTCCCCAATGTCCCCAATGTCCCCCAATGTCCCCCAATGTCCCCAAATCCCTCAATGTCTCCAGTGCGGCCAAATGTCCCCAACACCCGCAATGCCCCCAAAATCCCCCAATCCCCCCGACGTCCCCAACGTCCCCCCCATGTCCCCAACATCACCAATGTCCCCAATGTCCCCACTCCCCCCAATGTCCCCAATGTCCCCAATGTCACCAATGTCCCCAAAACCCCCAATCCCCACAATGTCCCCGATGTCTCCAACATCCCCAATCACCCCAAAATGTCCCCAATGTCCCCCAATGTCCCCAATGTCCCCAATGTCCCCCAATGTCCCCAATCCCCTCGATGTCCCCAATGTCCCCCCAATGTCCCCAAATGTCCCCAATGTCCCCAATGTCCCCAATGTCCCCAATGTCCCCAATGTCCCCAGTGTCCCCAATGTCCCCAATGTCCCCAATGTCCCCAATGTCCTCAATGTCCCCAATGTCCCCAACACCCCCAATGTCTCCCCAATGTCCCCAAATCCCCCAATGTCTCCTGTGTGGCCAAATGTCCCCAACGTCCCCAATGTCCCCAAAATCCCCAATCTCCCAATGTCCCCAATCCCCCCAATGTCCCCAATGTCCCCAAATGTCCCCAAACACCCCCAATGTCCCCAATGTCCCCAAAATCCCCCAATCCCCCTCGACGTCCCCAATGTCCCCACAACGTCCCCAATGTCCCCAACACCCCCAATGTCCCCACTGTCCCCAATGTCCCCAATCCCCCAATGTCTCCAATGTCCCCAAATGTCCCCAAAATCCCCAATCCCCCAACACCCCCAATCCTCCAAATGTCCCCAATGTCCCCAATGTCCCCAACACCCCCAATGTCCCCGTGTCCCCCGTCCCCCCAATGTCCCCGGTGTCCCCGTGTCCCCCCACTGTCCCCGTGTCCCCCATCCCCCCGATGTCCCCACTGTCCCCGTGTCCCCACTGTCCCCGTGTCCCCACCCATGCTCCGCGCCACCGGTGCCACGTAGTCGGGGTCGAAGGTGACATGGTACTCGGGTCCCCACCGCGTGGGCAGGTCCTGCTCCTCCTGCTCCACGCAGGCCGGCGCCGCCTGCAGCCGCTCCAGCTGGAAACTCGTCTGCTCCCACAGCGCCCGAAGGTCCCCCACCGGCTCGGCCAGCACCTCCTGGCCACCCACGGCCACCGTCACCTGCGGGACAGCGGGGACGCTTCAGACACTGGGGACGTGGAGAACTTCGGGGACGTTCGGGACATGGAGAACTTTAGGGATGTTGAGGACATGGAGAACTTTGGGGACGTTTGGGACATGGAGAACATTGGGGACATTGAGGACATGGAGAACATTGGGGACGTTCGGGACATGGAGAACTTTGAAGGACATGGAGAAAATTGAAGGACATGGAGAACTTCGGGGACGTTCAGGACATTGAAGGACATGGAGAACTTTGGGGACGTTGAGGACATTGAAGGACATGGAGAACTTTGAAGGACATGGAGAACTTTGGGGATGTTGAGGACATTAAAGGACATGGAGAACTTTGAAGGACATGGAGAACTTTGGGGACATTGAGGACATGGAGAACTTTGGGGACGTTGAGGACATTGAAGGACATGGAGAACTTTGGGGACGTTCGGGACATGGAGAACTTTGGGGACGTTCGGGACATGGAGAACTTTGGGGACGTTGAGGACATTGAAGGACATGGAGAACTTTGAAGGACATGGAGAACTTTGGGGACGTTCGGGACATGGAGAACTTTGGGGATGTTGAGGACATTGAAGGACATGGAGAACTTTGGGGACATTCAGGACATGGAGAACTTTGAAGGACGTGGAGAACTTTGGGGACGTTTGGGACATGGAGAACTTTGGGGACGTTGAGGACATTGAAGGACATGGAGAACTTTGGGGACGTTCAGAACATGGAGAACTTTGGGGACGTTCGGGACATGGAGAACTTTGGGGACGTTCGGGACATGGAGAACTTTGGGGAGGTTGAGGACATTAAAGGACATGGAGAACTTTGAAGAACATGGAGAACTTTGGGGACGTTCCAGACATGGAGAACTTTGAAGGACATGGAGAACTTTGGAGACATTGAGGACATTGAAGGACATGGAGAACTTTGGGGACATTGAGGACATTGAAGGACATGGAGAACTTTGGGGATGTTCGGGACATTGAAGGACATGGAGAACTTTGAAGGACATGGAGAACTTTGGGGACATTCAGGATATGGAGAACTTTGGGGACGTTGATGACATTGAAGGACAGGGAGAACTTTGAAGGACATGGAGAATTTGGGGACGTTGAGGACATGGAGAACTTTGAAGGACATGGAGAACTTTGGGGATGTTGAGGACATGGAGAACTTTGAATGTCCCCAGTGTCCCCAATGTCCCCAACCCCCCAGTGTCCCCACCCCCGCTGTCCCTCACCATGGCGCGGGGGCCGTAGGGGCCGCTGTGGCCGATGGGGACACAGGTGACACCGGCGTCCTGGTAGCGGCGGCACACGGGGACAGCGGCTGCCGGTGGCACCTCCAGCAGCAGACCCGGCTCCTCGGCAAAGAGCAGCGCCAGCGCTGGGGACATGGGACAGTGGGGACAGTGAGGGGACAGTGGGGACAGTGGGGACATTGGGGGGACAGTGGGGGGACATTGGGGACAGTGGGGGCATTGGGGACATTGGGGACAGTGAGGGGACACTGGGGACAGTGAGGGGACAGTGGGGACATTGGGGACATTGGGGACATTGAGGGGACAGTGGGGACAGTGGGGACAGTGAGGGGACAGTGGGGACAGTGAGGGGACATTGGGGACATTGGGGACATTGGGGGGATTGGGGACATTGAGGGGATTGGGGACATTGGGGACATTGGGGGGACATTGGGGGGGTTGGGGACATTGGGGACATTGGGGACAGTGGGGACAGTGGGGACTTTGGGGGGATTTGGGACAATGTGGGACATTGGGGACAGTGGGGACACTGAGGGGATATTGGGGACATTTGGGGACATTGGGGACATTGGGGGGACATTTGGGACATTGGGGGGATTGGGGACAGTGAGGGGACATTGGGGACAGTGGGGGGACATTGGGGACAGTGGGGACACTGAGGGGACATTGGGGGACATTTGGGGACATTGGGGACATTGGGGGGACATTGGGGACAGTGAGGGGACAGTGGGGACATTGGGGACATTGGGGACATTGGGGACATTGGGGGGGTTGGGGACATTGGGGACATTGGGGACATTGGGGACATTGGGGACATTGGGGACAGTGGGGGGTTAGGGACATTGGGGACATTGGGGAGACATTGATGGGACTGGGGCACCAGGTTTGGGGACATTGGGGCCATTGGGGCCATTGGGGCCATTGGGGCCATTGGGGACATTGGGGACACTGGGGACATTGGGGACACCGGGGCCGCGGTGGCACTGACGGGTGACGCCGGGCGGCGGCGCGGGGACGGTGACGGTGACGCCGCAGTTGCCGGCGAAGGCCATCTCCAGCAGGCAGCCCAACATGCCACCATCGCTCACGTCGTGTCCCGCCGTCAGCACCCGCTCTGGGGACACGCAGTGGCACCCAGGGTCACCAAGGGTCACCAGGGTCACCTCGGGTGACCCAGGGTCACCAAGGGTCACCCAGGGTCACCAAGGGTCACCCAGGGTCACCAAGGGTCACCAGGGTCACCTCGGGGCTACCCAGGGTCACCAAGGGTCACCAAGGGTCACCAAGGGTCACCCAGGGTCATCTCGGGGCCACCCAGGGTCACCAAGGGTCATCTAATGTCACCCAAGGCCCACCTAATGTCACCAAGAGTCACGTCGGGGTCACCAAATGTCACCCAGGGTCTCAGATGTCACCTCGAGGTCACCAAATGTCACCTCAAGGTCACCAAGTGTCACCCAGGGTCAGCTAATGTCACCAAGGGTCACCCAGGGGCTCCAAATGTCACCCTGGGGTCACTCAGAGTCACCAGATGTCACCTAGGGCCATCAAATGTCAACCTCAGGGTCACCAAATGTCACCTCAAGGTCACCAAGTGTCACCCAGGGCCACCCCAGGGCCACCTAATGTCACTCCAGGGTCACCTGATGTCACCAAGAGTCACCTAAAGTCACCCAGGGTCACCTGATGTCACCAAGGGTCACCCAGGGTCACCTCGGGGCCACCCAGGGTCACCTCGGGGCCACCCAGGGTCACCTCGGGTCACCCAGGGTCACCTCGGGGCCACCCAGGGTCACCCAGGGTCACCTCGGGGCCACCCAGGGTCACCTTGGGGCCACCCAGGGTCACCCAGTTTCACCTCAGGGCCACCCAGGGTCACCCAGGGTCACCTCGGGGCACCCAGGGTCACATCAGGGCCACCCAGGGTCACCAAGGGTCATCTGATGTCACCCAAGGCCCACCTAATGTCACCAAGAGTCACGTCGGGGTCACCAAGTGTCACCCCAGGGCCCCAGATGTCACCTCGAGGTCACCAAATGTCACCTCAAGGTCACCAAGTGTCACCCAGGATCAGCTAATGTCACCCAGGGTCACCCTGGGGCCACCGAGGGTCACCTAATGTCGCTGAGGGTCATGTCAGGGTCACCAAGTGTCACCAAGGGTCACCAAATGTCACCAAGGGTCACCCCAGGGCCACCTAATGTCACTCCAGGGTCACCTGATGTCACCAAGGGTCACCTAAAGTCACCCAGGGTCATGTCAAGGTCACCAAATGTCAACCTCAGGGTCACCAAATGTCACCCAGGGCCACCAAATGTCAACCTCAGGGTCACCAAATGTCACCTCAAGGTCACCAAGTGTCCCCCAGAGCCACCTCAGGGTCACCAAATGTCACCCAGGGGCTCCAAATGTCACCTCAGGGTCACTGTGGGGTTTTTCACCCCTAAATCTTCATTTTTTACCCCAAAATCCCCATTTTTCACCCAAAAAATTCTGATTTTTCAGCCCCAAACCCCCCAAATCCTCATTTTCCACCAAAACATTTTGATTCTTCACCCCAAAACCCACCAAAATCCTCAATTTTTTTGTCCTAAAATTCCAGTTTTTTCACCCGAAACCCCCCAAAATCCCCGTTTTTTTTTCCCAAAATCGCCGTTTTTTTTTCCCAAAATCCCCGTTTTTTTCCCAAAATCCCCGTTTTTTTTCCCAAAATCCCCGTTTTTCAGCCCAAACCTTCCAGCAGCTGCTGGGTGACGTTGAAGGCGCTCTCGAGGTTCCCGGGCTCGTCCAGGTCGGGGCAGACGTCGCCCAATTGGGAAAAAACCTGGGCCAGGGCGGAGCCGCCCAGGCGGTGCTGCCCGGGGCTGAGCTGCACCCACAGGAGACTCCCTAAAAACCCCAAAATCACCCCAAAAATCAGTCACTGAAATCCCCAAAATCAGCCCCTAAAAACCCCAAAATCACCCCAAAATCAGACACTGAAATCTCCAAAAAAGCCCCAAAAATCAGCCCCTGAAATCCCCAAAATCAGCCACTGAAATCCCCAAAATCACCCAAAAATCAGCCACTGAAATCCCCAAAATCACCCAAAAATCAGACACTGAAATCCCCAAAATCAGACACTGAAATCCCCAAAATCACATCAAAATCAGACCCTGAAATCCCCAAAAACGCCCCAAAAATCAGCCACTGAAATACCCCAAAACACCCCAAAATCAGCCCTGGGCTGCACCCACAGGAGACTCCCAAAAAACCCCCAAAAACACCCCAAAAATCAGCCCCTGAAATACCCAAAATCACCCCAAAAATTAGCCACTAAAATCCCTAAAAGCGCCCCAAAAATCAGCCACTGAAATCCCCCAAAATGCCCCAAAATCAGCCCCGGGCTGCACCCACAGGAGACTCCCTAAAAACCCCGAAATCACCCCAAAAATCAGCCACTGAAATCCCCAAAATCACCCCAAAATCAGAAACTGAAATCCCCAAAATAACCCCAAAAATCAGCCACTGAAATCTCCAAAAACACTTCAAAAATCAGCCCCTGAAATACCCAAAAATGCCCCAAAATCAGCCACTGAAATACCCAAAATCAGCCACTGAAATCCCCAAAATCACCCAAAAATCAGACACTGAAATCCCCAAAAACACCCCAAAAATCAGCCACTGAAATCCCCCCAAATGCCCCAAAAATCAGCCTCTGAAATACCCAAAATCACCCCAAAATCAGCCCCTGAAATCCCCAAAAGCGCCCCAAAAATCAGTCCCTGAAATACCCAAAAATCAGTCTCTGAAATACCCAAAATCACCCCAAAAATCAGCCCCTGAAATACCCAAAAACAGCCCAAAAATCAGTCCCTGAAATATCCAAAAACACCCCAAAAATCGGCCCCTGAAATCCCCAAAATACCCCAAAAATCAGCCACTGAAATCCCCAAAATCACACCAAAATCAGCCCCTGAAATCCCCAAAAATCAGCCCCTGAAATACCCAAAATCACCCCAAAATCAGAAACTGAAATCCCCAAATTCAGCCCAAAAATCAGCCCCTGAAATCCCCAAAATGCCCCAAAAATCAGCCCCTGGAATCCCCCAAAATGCCCCAAAATCAGCCCCGGGCTGCCCCCACAGGAGAATCCCTAAAAACCCCAAAATCAGCCCAAAATCAGCCCCGGGAACCCCAAAATCAGAGATCAGCACGGGGGAGGGTGGGGAGAGGTGCCGGGAAAGGGACCCGAAAATGGGGGAAATCCACCCAAAAATGGAGCTGAAAATTGGGGGATTCCACCCAAAAATGGAGACAAAAATGGGGGAAATTGACCTAAAAATGGACTCAAAAATGGGGAAAATCTACCCAAAAACTGGAGGGAATCCACCCAAAAACGGACCCAGAAATGGAGCCAAAATGGGGAGAGTTGATCCAAAAATGGTGGAAATAGACCCAAAAATGGACCCAAAAATGGGGGAAATTGACCTAAAAATGGGGGGAAATAACCCAAAAAATGGGGATAATCCACCTGAAATTGATTCAAAATAGGGAAAATCAACCCAAAAATGGACGAGAAAAAGGGGAAAATTGACCTAAAAATGGGGGAAATACACCCAAAAATGGAGGAGAAAATGGGGAAAATCCATCCAAAAATGGAGCTGAAAATGGGGGAAATTGACCTAAAAATGGGGGAAATCCACCCAAAAATTTGAGCTAAAAATGAGGAAAATGAACTCAAAAATGGACCCGAAAATGGGGAAAATGAACTCAAAAATGGAGCTGAAAATGGGGAAAATGAACTCAAAAATGGAGCCAAAAATGGGGGAAATCCACCTGAAAATGGACCTGAAAATGGGGGAAATCCACCCAAAAATGGACTCAAAAATGGGGAAAATCCACTCAAAAATTGAGCCAAAAATGGGGAAAATCCACTCAAAACTGGAGCCAAAAATGGGGAAAATCCACCCAAAAATGGAGCCAAAAATTGGGAAAATCCACCCAAAAACTGGGGGGAATCCACCCAAAAATGGACCCAAAAATAAGGGAAATTGACCGAAAAAATGACCCAAAAATGGGAGAAATTGACCCAAAAATGGCCCCAAAAATGGGGAAAATTTACTCAAGAATGGGGAAAATTGACTTAAAAAGGACCCAAAAATGGGGGAAAATGACCCAAAAATGGCCCCAAAAATGGGGGAAATGGACCTAAAAATGGGGAAAATTGACCCAAAAATGGGGAAAATCGACCCCAAAATGGCCCCAAAAATGGGGAAAATTGACCCAAAAATGGCCCCAAAAATGGGAGAAATTGACCCAAAAATGGCCACAAAAATGAGGAAAATTGACTTAAAAATGGCCCCAAAAATGGGGGAAATTGGCACCAAAAGGGACAAAAATGGCCCAAAATGGCCCCAAAAGTGTCCCCAGCTGTCCCCAAGGTGTCCCCAAGGTGTCCCCAAGGTGTCCCCGGTGTCCCCAAGGTGTCCCCGGTGTCCCCGGTGTCCCGGAGGTGTCCCCGGTGTCCCCAAGGTGTCCCCGATGTCCCCAAGGTGTCCCCAGTGTCCCCCAGCTGTCCCCGATGTCCCCAAGGTGTCCCGGAGGTGTCCCCGGTGTCCCCAAGGTGTCCCCGATGTCCCCAAGGTGTCCCCAATGTCCCCAAGGTGTCCCCGATGTCCCCAAGGTGTCCCCAGTGTCCCCCAGCTGTCCCCGGTGTCCCCTCACCGCGGCCGTGGGGACACTTGAGGTCGGGGGTGACGGTGGCGGTGACATCGGGGCACACGGCGTAGGCCGAGATCACCAGGGAGCCTGCGGGGACGGACACGCCGTGTCACCAGTGTCACCGGGGTCACCTCGGGGACACCTGGGTCACCTCAGGGTCACCACAGTGTCACCGGTGTCACCTGGGTAACCTCAGGGTCACCTCGGTCACCTCAGGGTCACCTGGGGCACCTCAGGGTCACCTCGGTGTCACCGGTGTCACCTCGGTGCCACCTCGGTCACCTTGGTGTCATCTGGGTCACCTCGGTGGCACCTGAGTGTGGCCAATGTCTCCTCTGTCCCCAATGTCCCCAAACCCCCCAACGTCCCCAATGTCCCCAATGTCCCCAATCCCTTCTATGTCCCCAATGTCCCCAACCCCCCAATGTCCCCCAATGTCCCCCAATGTCCGCAATGTCCCCAACCCCTCAATGTCCCCAATCCCCTCCACTTCTCCAAAGCCCCCCAATGTCCCCACTGTCCCCAACCCCCCAATGTCCCCAATGTCCCCAATGTCCCCAATGTCCCCAATGTCCCCAATGTCCCCTTGCTGTCCCCGTGTCCCCGCGCTCACCGGGCGCCATGACGGTGTCGCTGCCCACGCGGGCGGCCATGCTGAGCGAGTCCTTGCCGCCATCCACGGCCACGCCCAGGCGGCGCAGCAGTGCCACCAGCGCCTGGCACGCGGCCACCAGCGCCCCGCCCTCCGCGCCCACCTTGGAGCCCCACATCCAATTGCCCGAGCACTTCACGTCCTGGGGACATTGGGGACACGGGGACAGCAGGGGACAGCCGGGGGGTTGGGGGATTGGGGACAGTGGGGACATTGGGGACATTGGGGACATTGGGGACAGCCGGGGGATTGGGGACATTGGGGGATTGGGGACATTGGAGGGATTGGGGACATTGGGGACAGCCGGGGGATTGGGGACATTGGGGACACGGGGACAGCGGGGACAGCCAGGGGATTGGGGACATTGGGGACACCAGGGGACAGCCAGGGGATTGGGGACAGTGGGGACAGCACGGGGACACGGGGGACAGCAGGGGACAGCCCGGGGAATTGGGGACAGAGGGGACAGCAGGGGACAGCCAGGGGATTGGGGACATTGGGGACACCGGGGACACCGGGGACAGCCAGGGGATTGGGGGATTGGGGACATTTAAGGGATTGGGGACATTGAGGACATTGGGGGATTGGGGACATTGGGGACATTGGGGACAATGGGGACAATGGGGAAAGTGGGGACATTGAAAGGATTGGGGACATTGGGGACATTGTGGACATTGGGGATATTGGGGGGATTGGGGACATTGGGGACATTGGGGGATTGGGGACATTGACGACATTGAGGACATTGAGGACATTGGGGACATTGGGGACATTGGGGGGGTTGGGGACATTGGGGACATTGGGGACATTGGGGACATTGGGGGGATTGGGGACATTGGGGACATTTGGGACATTGAGGACATTGGGGATATAAAAGGGATTGGGGACATTGGGGACATTGAGGGGACATTGGGGGATTGGGGACATTGGGGACATTGGGGAAAGTGGGGACATCGGGGACATTGGGGGCATTGGGGACATTGGGGGGATTGGGGACATCGGGGGGACATTGGGGACATTGGGGGGATTGGGGACATTGGGGACAGTGAGGGGACATTGGGGAAAGTGGGGACATTGGGGACATTGGGGACATTGGGGACATTGGGGACATTGGGGACATTGGGGGGATTGGGGACATTGGGGACAGTGAGGGGACATTGGGGAAAGTGGGGACATTGGGGACATTGGGGACATTGGGGACATTGGGGACATTGGGGGGACATTGGGGACATTGGGGACATTGGGGGATTGGGGACATTGGGGACATTGGGGGGATTGGGGACACGGGGGACAGCAGGGGACAGCCAGGGGATTGGGGGATTGGGGACAGTGGGGACATTGGGGACATTGGGGACATTGGGGACATTGGGGACATTGGGGACAAATAGGACATTGGGGACATTGGGGACATTGGGGGATCGGGGACATTGGGGGGATTGGGGACATTGGGGACATTGAGGACATTGGGGACATTGGGGAAAGTGGGGACGTTGGGGACATTGGGGACATTGGGGACATCGGGGACATTGCAGGGATTGGGGACATTGGGGACATTGGGGATATAGAAGGGATTGGAGACATTGAGAACATTGGGGACAGTGGGGACATTGGGGACGTTGATGACATTGGGGACATTGGTGACATCAGGGACGTTGGTGACATCAGGGACGTTGGTGACATCGGGGACACGCAGAGGGACGCGCAGGTGCCACGGCCAAAGGGGACACAGAGAGAGAGAGAGAGAGAGACGGGGGAGGGGACAGGTCAGTGCCACCGCCTGTCACCTCCCCCCGCTGCCACCGCCACCCCACGGTGTCCCCAACCCCCCCAATGTCCCCAATGTCCCCAAGTGCCACCTTGAGGTGTGTCACCCTGACGAACACCAGGTTGGTGATGACCTCGGCCAGCGCCCCATGTCCCCAATGTCCCCAACGTCCCCAATCCCCCTGATGTCCCCGATGTCCTCAACGCCCCCAATGACCCCAATGACCCCAATGACCCCAATGACCCCGATGTCCCCGGTGTCCCCAATGACCCCAACGCCCCCGATGTCCCCAGTGACCCCGATGTCCCCACTGTCCCCAATGTCCCCAATGTCCCCAATGACCCCAATGCCCCCAATGTCCCCCAATGACCCCAAAGCCCCCTGTGTCCCCAGTGTCCCCGATGTCCCCAAGTGCCACCTTGAGGTGCGTCACCCTGGCGAACACCAGGTTGGTGAGGGCCTTGGCCAGCGCCCCATGTCCCCAATGTCCCCGACGTCCCCAACGCCCCCAATGACCCCAACGCCCCCAATGTCCCCAATGTCCCCGATGTCCCCGATGTCCCCAATGTCCCCGATGTCCCCAATGTCCCCGATGTCCCCAAGTGCCACCTTGAGGTGTGTCACCCTGGCGAACACCAGGTTGGTGAGGGCCTCGGCCAGCACCCCATGTCCCCAACGTCCCCAATGTCCCTGATGTCCCCGACGTCCCCAATGTCCCCACTGTCCCCAATGTCCCCAATCCCCCCAATGTCCCTGATGTCCCCAAGTGCCACCTTGAGGTGTGTGACCCTGGCGAACACCAGGTTGGTGATGACCTCGGCCAGCACCTGATGTCCCCAAATGTCCCCAATGTCCCCAATACCCCCAAAATCCCAAAAATCTCCCAAATCCCACCGATGTCCCCAATGTCCTGAACCTCCCCGATGTCCCCAAATGTCCCCAATGTCCCCAATACCCCCAAAATCCCAAAATCTCCCAAATCCCTCCAATGTCCTGAACCTCCCCAATGTCCCCAACGCCCCCAATGTCCCCAATGTCCCCAATGTCCCCAACACCCCCAATGTCCCCGATGTCCCCAATGTCCCCACTGTCCCCAACGCCCCCAACGCCCCCAATGTCCCCAATGTCCCCGATGTCCCCAAGTGCCACCTTGAGGTGTGTGACCCTGGCGAACACCAGGTTGGTGAGGGCCTCGGTCAGCGCCAGCCGCGCGCCGGCGCCGGGGTCCAGCAGCCCCTTGATCGGCTGCTCGCCGATGGCGGTGGCGGCGCCGGTGTCCCCGAAATGGGACAGGGCCACCACGGCCACGTCGGCCAGCGGCGTGTGCAGGGGACCCACACACTGCTGCTGGGCCACCAGCCCCGTCACCGAGCGGTCCACCTGCCACGGGGACAGTGGGGACATTGGGGACATTGGGGACATTGGGGACACTGGGGACATTGGGGGATTTGGGGACATTGGGGACATTGGGGACATTGGGGACACTGGGGACATTGGGGTCATTGGGGTCATTGGGGGCATTGGGGACATTGGGGGGATTGGGGACATTGGGGGGATTTGGGGACATTTGGGGACATTGGGGACATTGGGGACATTGGGGACATTTGGGGACATTGGGGACATTGGGGACATTGGGGACATTGGGGGGATTGGGGGGATTGGGGACAGTGGGGACATTGGGGACAGTGGGGGATTGGGGACAATGGGGACATTGGGGACATTGGGGGGGTTGGGGACATTGGGGACATTGGGGACGTTGGGGACGTTGGGGGTTTGGGGACATTGGGGGGATTTGGGGACATTGGGGACATTGGGGACATTGGGGGTTTGGGGACATTGGGGGGATTTGGGGACATTGGGGACATTGGGGACATTGGGGTCACTGGGGACATTGGGGTGATTGGGGTCACTGGGGACATTGGGGACATTGGGGACATTGGGGACATTGGGGGGGTTTGGGACATTGGGGACATTGGGGACATTATGGGGTTGGGGACATTGGGGACATTTGGGATATTTGGGACATTGGGGACATTTGGGACATTGGGGGGGTTGGGGGGGTTGGGGACATTGGGGACATTGGGGGGGTTGGGGGGATTGGGGACATTGGGGACATTGGGGACATTGGGGACATTGGGGATATTGGGGGGGTTGGGGACATTGGGGGGATTTGGGGACATTGAGGATATTGGGGGCGTTGGGGGCATTTGGGGACATTGGGGGGGTTGGGGACATTGGGGACATTGGGGACATTGGGGACATTTGCGGGTTTGGGGACATTGGGGACATTTGGGGACATTGGGGACATTGGGATGGGGTAAATTGGAGCCATTGGGGGTTGGGGACATTGGGGGGACATAAAAGGGGCCACGGGTGGGGGTGACACAGGTGACACAGGTGACACAGGTGACACAGGTGACACAGGTGACACAGGAGGTGACACAGAGGTGACACAGGTGACACAGGAGGTGACACAGGTGACACAGGTGACACAGGTGACACAGGTGACAGTGGCACCCACCTTGCTGGTCAGGTACCTCTTGCTGGCCATGGATGGGTTTGGGGTGACACAGGTGACAGGGGGAGGTGACACACAGGTGACACAGGTTTAACACAGGTGTGACACAGGTGACACAGGTGACACAGGTGACACAGAGGTGACACAGGTGACACAGAGGTGACACAGGTGACACAGATGACAGGGGGAGGTGACAGAGGTGACAGTGGCACCCACCTTGCTGGTCAGGTACCTCTTGCTGGCCATGGATGGGGTTTGGGGTGACACAGGTGACACAGGTGACAGGGGGAGGTGACAGAGGTTACAGAGGTGACACAGGTGACACACAGGTGACACAGGTGACACAGGTGACACAGGTGAGACAGGTGACACAGGTGACACAGGAGGTGACACAGGAGGTGACACAGGTGACAGTGCCACCCACCTTGCTGGTCAGGTACCTCTTGCTGGCCATGGCAGGGTTTGGGGTGACACAGGTGACACAGGTGACACAGGGATGTGACACACAGGTAACACAGGTAACACAGGTGACACAGGTGACACAGGTAACACAGGTGACACAAGTGATACAGGTGACAGAGGTGACACAGGTGACACAGGAGGTGACAAGTGCCACCCACCTTGCTGGTCAGGTACCTCTTGCTGGCCATGGTTGGGTTTGGGGTGACACAGGTGAGACAGGAGGTGACACAGGAGGTGACACAGGTGACACAGGTGACAGAGGTGACACAGGTGACACAGGAGGTGACACAGGTGACACAGGTGACACAGATGACAGGGGGAGGTGACACAGGTGACACAGGAGGTGACACGGGGAGGTGACACAGGAGGTGACAGGTGGCACCCACCTTGCTGGTCAGGTACCTCTTGCTGGCCATGGCCGGGTTTGGGGTGACACAGGTGACACACAGGTCACACAGGTAACACACAGGTGACAGGTGACACACAGGTGACACACAGGTGACACAGGTGACACAGGGAGGTGACACAGGTGACACAGGTGACACAGATGACAGGGGGAGGTGACACAGGTGACACAGGTGACACAGGTGACAAGTGCCACCCACCTTGCTGGTCAGGTACCTCTTGCTGGCCATGGTTGGGTTTGGAGTGACACAGGTGACACAGGAGGTGACACACAGGTAACACACAGGTGACACAGGTAACACAGGTGACACAGGTGACAGAGGTGACACAGGAGGTGACACAGGTGACACAGGTGACCCAGAGGTGACACAGGAGGTGACAGAGGTGACACAGATGACAGGGGGAGGTGACACAGGTGACAGGTGGCACCCACCTTGCTGGTCAGGTACCTGTTGCTGGCCATGGATGGGGTTGGGGTGACACAGGTGACAGGGGAGGTGACAGAGGTGACAGAGGAGGTGACACAGGTAACACAGGTGACACAGGTGACAGAGGTGACACAGGTAACACAGGAGGTGACACAGGAGATGACACAGGTAACACACAGGTGACAGAGGTGACACAGGTGACACAGGTGACAGAGGTGACACAGGTGACACAGGTGACAGAGGTGACACAGGTGCCACCCACCTTGCTGGTCAGGTACCTCTTGCTGGCCATGGTTGGGGTTTGGGGTGACACAGGTGACACAGGAGGTGACACACAGGTGACACAGGTGACACAGGTAACACAGGAGGTGACACAGGTGACACAGGTGACAGGGGGAGGTGACACAGGTGACAGAGGTGACAGAGGTGACACAGGTGACACAGGTGACACAGGAGGTGACAGTGCCACCCACCTTGCTGGTCAGGTACCTCTTGCTGGCCATGGCCGGGGTTTGGGGTGACACAGGGAGGTGACACACAGGTGACACAGGTGACACAGGTGACACAGGTGACAGTGCCACCCACCTTGCTGGTCAGGTACCTGTTGCTGGCCATGGCCGGGTTTGGGGTGACACAGGTAACACAGGAGGTGACACAGGTGACACAGGTGACAGAGGTGACAGGGGGAGGTGACACAGGTGACACAGGAGGTGACAGAGGTGACAGAGGTGACACAGGTGACACAGGAGGTGACAGGGGGAGGTGACACAGGTGACACAGGAGGTGACAAGTGCCACCCACCTTGCTGGTCAGGTACCTCTTGCTGGCCATGGATGGGTTTGGGGTGACACAGGTGACACAGGTGATACACAGGAGGTGACACAGGTGACACAGGTGACACAGATGACAGGGGGAGGTGACACACAGGTGACACAGATGACAGGGGGAGGTGACACAGGTGACAGAGGTGACAGTGGCACCCACCTTGCTGGTCAGGTACCTCTTGCTGGCCACCGCCGGCAGCCGCAGGAGCCGCTCCAGCGCCATCGGCACCGACAGCCCCGGGGGGAGGCTCAGGGGGCGGCGGGGCAGGGGAGCGAGGGACAGCGCGAACTCCTGGGGACACCAAAATGTCACCGGGGGGACACCGAAATGTCACCGGGAACCCAAAAATGTCACCAGGACAGCGCGAACTCCTGGGGACACCAAAATGTCACCCAGGGACCCCAAAATGTCACCGGGACAGCGCGAACTCCTGGGGACACCAAAATTCACCAAGGGGGGACACCAAAATTGTCACCGGGACCCCAAAATGTCACCGGGACAGCGCGAACTCCTGGGGACACCAAAAATGTCACCCGGGGACCCCAAAGTGTCACCGAGAACCCCAAAATGTCACCGGGACAGCGCGAACTCCTGGGGACACCAAAATGTCACCGGGGGGACACCAAAAGTGTCACCAGGACCCCAATGTCACCGGGGGACCCCAAAAATGTCATTGGGGCACCCCAAAATGTCATTGGGGCACCCCAAAATGTCACCGGGACAGCGCGAACTCCTGGGGACACCAAAATGTCACCCGGGGGGACACCGAAATGTCACCAAGATCCCAAAAGTGTCACCGGGACACTGAAATGTCACCAGGACACCAAAATGTCACCCAGGGACCCCAAAAATGTCACCCGGGGACACAAAAATGTCATTGGGGCACCCCAAAATGTCACCGGGACAGCGCGAACTCCTGGGGACACCAAAAATGTCACCGGGGGACCCCAAAATGTCATTGGGGCACCCCGAAATGTCATTGGGGCACCCCAAAATGTCACCAGGACAGCGCGAACTCCTGGGGACACCAAAAATGTCACCAGGGGGGACACCAAAATGTCACTGGGGGACCCCAAAATGTCAGAGGAGGTCCCCAAAATGTCACCAGGGGGACCCCGAAATGTCACCAGGGGACCCCAAAATGTCACCGGGACAGCGCGAACTCCTGGGGACACCAAAATGTCACCAGGGGACCCCAAAATGTCACCGGGACACCAAAAATGTCATCGGGACCCCAAAATGTCATTGGGGCACCCCAAAATGTCACCAGGACAGCGCGAACTCCTGGGGACACCAAAATGTCACCAAGGGGACACCAAAAGTGTCACTGAGATCCCAAAAGTGTCACTGGGACAGCGCGAACTCCTGGGGACACCAAAATGTCACCAAGGGACCCGAAAATGTCACCGAGATTCCAAAAGTGTCACCGGGGGGGACCCCAGAATGTCACTGGGACCCGAAATGTCACCGGGAAACCAAAATGTCACTGGGATCCCGAAGTGTCACCGGGACACCCCAAGATGTCACCAGCACCCCAAAATGTCAGAGGAGGTCTCCAAATGTCACTGGGGGGACCCCAAAAGTGTCACTGGGACCCCAAAATTGTCGCCGGCACCTCAAAATGTCACCGGGACCCCAAAATTTGTCACCAGGACCCCAAAGATGTCAGAGGGACCCCAAAATGTCACCGGGACCCCAAAATGTCAGAGGAGGTCTCCAAATGTCACTGGGAGGACCCCAAAAGTGTCACCAGAACCTCAAATTTGTCACAGGGACCCAAAAGTGTCACCGGGACCCCAAAATTGTCACAGGGACCCCAAAAGTGTCACCGGGAACCCAAAATTGTCACCAGGACCTCAAAAGTGTCACAGGGACCCTGAAAGTGTCACCAAGACCCCAAAAGTCTCACAGGGACCCCAAAATGTCACCCGGGGACCCCAAAATGTCATTGGGACCCCAAAATGTCATCGGGACAGCACGAACTCCTGGGGACACCAAAATGTCACACAGGGACCCCAAAATGTCATTGGGGCACCCCAAAATTGTCACCGAGATCCCAAAAGTGTCACCGGGACACCGAAATGTCATTGGGGAACCCCAAAATGTCACCGGGACAGCGCGAACTCCTGGGGACACCAAAAATGTCATTGGGGCACCCCAAAATGTCATTGGGGCACCCCAAAATGTCACCCGGGGACCCCAAAAATGTCATTGGGGCACCCCAAAATATCATTGGGACCCCAAAATGTCACCAGGACAGCGCGAACTCCTGGGGACACCAGAATGTCACACGGGACCCCAAATGTCACCCAGGGGACCCCAAATGTCACCGGGAACCCAAAATGTCATTGGGGCACCCCAAAATGTCACCAGGACAGCGCGAACTCCTGGGGACACCAAATGTCACCCGGGGACCCCAAAATGTCACCGGGGGGACCCCAAAATGTCATTGGGACCCCAAATGTCACCCAGGGGACCCCAAATGTCACCCAGGGGACCCCAAAATGTCATTGGGGCACCCCAAAATGTCACCAGGACAGCGCGAACTCCTGGGGACACCAAAATGTCACCCGGGGACCCCAAAAGTGTCACCAGAACCCCAAAATGTCATTGGGGAACCCCAAAATGTCACCGGGAACCCAAAATGTCACCAGGACAGCGCGAACTCCTGGGGACCCCAAAAATGTCACCGGGGGGGGACCCCAAAAATGTCATTGAGGCACCCCAAAATGTCACCGAGAACCCAAAATGTCACAGGGACACCCCAAAATGTCATTGGGGCACCTCAAAATGTCTTTGGGACACCCCAAAATGTCACCGGGACACTGAAATGTCACCGGGGACCCCAAAATGTCATTGGGGCACCCCAAAATGTCACCAGGGGACCCCAAAATGTCACTGGGGCACCCCGAAAGGTCACCAGGACCCTGAAAGGTCACCGTGACACCGAAATGTCACCGGGACAGCGCGAACTCCTGGGGACACCAAAATGTCACCCGGGGACCCCAAAATGTCATTGGGGCACCCCAAAATGTCACCAGGGGGACCCCAAAATGTCACCAGGGGGACCCCAAAATGTCATTGGGGCCATTTCGGGGCCATTTTTGGGGTCCCATTTTGGGACTTCCCCCCCCAAATTTCGGGGCCATTTTTGGGGTCACTTTTTGGGGTCTCCCCCCCGAATTTTGGGGCCATTTTTGGGGTCCCATTTTGGGACTTCCCCCCGAATTTTGGGGCCATTTTTGGGGTCCCTTTTTCGGGCTTCTCCCCCAAATTTCGGGTCAGATTTTGAGATCCCCACTCACCTTTTGGGGTCCCATTTTGGGGCTTTCCCCCCAAAATTTGGGGCCATTTTTGGGGTCACTTTTTGGGGTCTCCCCCCCGAATTTTGGGGCCATTTTTGGGGTCCCATTTTGGGACTTCCCCCCCAAATTTTGGGGCCATTTTTGGGGTCCCTTTTTCGGGCTTCTCCCCCAAATTTCTGGTCAGATTTTGAGATCCCCACTCACCTTTTGGGGTCCCATTTTAGATTCTTTCCCGCCAAAATTTGGGGCCATTTTTGGGGTCACTTTTTGGGGTCTCCCCCCCGAATTTTGGGGCCATTTTTGGGGTCCCATTTGGGGTCTCCCCCCCAAATTTCGGGGCCATTTTTGGGGTCCCTTTTTCGGGCTTCTCCCCCAAATTTCGGGTCAGATTTTGAGATCCCCACTCACCTTTTGGGGTCCCATTTTGGACTCTTTACCCCCCAAATTTTGGGGCCATTTTTGGGGTCCCTTTTTCGGGCTTCTCCCCCAAATTTCGGGTCAGATTTTGGGATCCCCACTCACCTTTTGGGGTCCCATTTTGGGGCTTCCCCCCCAAATTTTGGGGCCATTTTTGGGGTCCCATTTTGGGGCTTCCCCCCCAAATTTTGGGGCCATTTTTGGCGTCACTTTCTGGGGTCTCCCCCCCGAATTTTGGGGCCATTTTTGGGGTCCCATTTTGGGACTTCCCCCCCAAAATTTGGGGCCATTTTTGGGGTCCCTTTTTCGGGCTTCTCCCCCAAATTTCGGGTCAGATTTTGAGATCCGAACTCATCTTTTGGGGTCCCATTTTGGGGCTTTCCCCCCAAATTTTGGGGCCATTTTTGGGGTCACTTTTTGGGGTCTCCCCCCCGAATTTTGGGGCCATTTTTGGGGTCCCATTTTGGTACTTCCCCCCCAAATTTTGGGGCCATTTTTGGGGTCCCATTTTGGGACTTCCCACCCAAATTTTGGGGCCATTTTTGGGGTCCCATTTCAGGGCTTCTCCCCCAAATTTCGCGTTGGATTTTGGGGTCCCTTTTTAGGGTCCCTTTTTTGGGTGACTCCCCCAAATCTGAGATCCTTTTTTGGACTCTTTCCCCCCAAATTTTGGGGCCATTTTTGGGGTCACTTTTTGGGTCTCCCCCCCGAATTTTGGGGCCATTTTTGGGGTCACTTTTTGGGACTTCCCCCCCAAATTTTGGGGCCATTTTTGGGGTCCCTTTTTTGGGCTTCTCCCCCAAATTTCGGGTCAGATTTTGGGATCCCCACTCACCTTTTGGGGTCCCATTTTGGACTCTTTCCCGCCCAAATTTTGGGGCCACTTTTGGGGTCCCATTTCAGGGCTTCTCCCCCAAATTTCGCGTTGGATTTTGGGGTCCCCACTTACCTTTTGGGGTCCCTTTTTTGGGTGAGTCCCCCAAATCTGAGATCCCTTTTTGGACTCTTTCCCCCCAAATTTCGGGGCCGTTTTTGGGGTCCTTTTTCGTGGCTTCCCCCTCAAATTTCGGGGCCATTTTTGGGGTCCCTTTTTGGGGCATCCCCCCCAAATTTTGGGTGGGATTTTGGGGTCCCCGCTCACCTTTTGGGGCATCTTGCCCAGCACCCACTCCAGCTCCAGGTTGACGGGGGTGGGGAGCCCCTCGTGGGACCCCCCCTCGGGCACCGGCGCCTCCCGGTCATCGACCAGCACGATCTGGGGGGGCACCCCAAAAATCAACCCCAAATCAGCCCAAAAACACCCCCAAAATACCCCAAAAAACAGCCCCAGAAATCCCCAAAAATCACCCCAAAAATCAACCCCAAAACAGCCCAAAACCACCTCAAAAACAGCCCCAGAAATCCCCAAAAATCACCCCAAAAATCAACCCCAAAACACCCCAAAACCACCTCAAAAACAGCCCCAGAAATCCCCAAAAATCACCCCAAAAATCAACCCCAAAACAGCCCAAAAACACCTCAAAAACAGCCCCAGAAATCCCCCAAAATCACCCCAAAAATCAACCCCAAAACAGCCCAAAACCACCCCAAAACGACCTCAAAAACAGCCCCAGAAATCCCCAAAAATCACCCCAAAAATCAACCCCAAAACAGCCCAAAAACACCCCAAAAACACCTCAAAATCAACCCCAGAAATCCCCAAAATCACCCCAAAAATCAACCCCAAAACAGCCCAAAAACACCCCAAAACCACCTCAAAAACAACCCCAGAAATCCCCAAAATCACCCCAAAAATCAACCACAAAACAGCCCAAAAACACCTCAAAAACAGCCCAAGAAATCCCCAAAAATCACCCCAAAAATCAACCCCAAAATAGTCCAAAAACACCCCAAAACCACCTCAAAATCAACCCCAGAAATCCCCAAAATCACCCCAAAAATCAACCCCAAAACAGCCCAAAACCACCTCAAAAACAGCCCAAAAATCACCCCAAAAATCAACCCCAAAACAGCCCAAAAACAGCCCAAAACCACCTCAAAAACAGCCCCAGAAATCCCCAAAAATCAACCCCAAAACAGCCCAAAACCACCTCAAAACCAGCCCAAAAATCACCCCAAAAATCACCTCAAAAATCAACCCCAAACGCCCCAAAACCACCCCAAACCACCCCAAAAATCGGCCCCAAACGCCCCAAAACCACCCAAAAAATTACCCCAAAAATCGCTCCTGAACACCACAAACACCCCAAAAGCCCCCAAAAATTCCCCCAAAAATTGGCCGCAAAGACCCCAAAACCCCCCAAAAATTCCCACAAAAATCAACCCCAAAACACCCCAAAAATCCCCCCAAAAATCACCCCAAACACCCCAAAACCCCCCAAAATTTCCCCCAAAAATTGACCCCAAACACCCCAAAAATCACCCGAAACACCCCAAAACACCCCAAAAATTACCCCAAAAATCGCTCCTGAACACCACAAACACCCCAAAACCACCCCAAAATTCCCCCAAAAATCGACCCCAAACACCCCAAAAATCCCACCAAAAATCAGCCCCGAACACCCTAAAACACCCCAAAAACCCCCTAAAAATTACCCCAAAACTCAGCCCCAAACACCCCAAAGCCACCCCAAAAACCCCCACAAAAATCCCCCCAAAAATACCCCAAAAAATTCCCCCGAAATTCCTCAATCCCCCCAATCCCCCCGATGTCCCCAATGTCACCAACCCCACAATGTCCCCAATGTCCCAAATCCCCCAAAGTGCTCCAATATCCCCCCAATGTCCCCAATGTCCCCAAATGTCATCAAATCCCCCCAATGTCCCCTCTGTCCCCACTGCCCCCAATGCCCCCAATGTCCCCAATGTCCCCAATGTCCCCAATGTCCCCAAATGTCATCAAATCCCCCCAATGTCCCCAATGTCCCCAATGTCCCCAATGTCCCCAAATGTCATCAAATCCCCCCAATGTCCCCAATGTCCCCAATGTCCCCAATGTCCCCACTGCCCCCAATGTCTCCAATGTCCCCAATGTCCCCAATGTCCCCAAAATGCCCCAAAATCCCCCAAATGTCCCCAACCCCCCCCACTGCCCCAATGTCCCCACTTTCCCCTCTGTCCCCACTGTCCTCTCTGTCCCCTCAGTGTCCCCACTGTCTCCAATGCCCCCAATGTCCCCAATGTCCTCTCAGTGTCCCCTCTGTCCCCTCAGTGTCCCCAACCCCCCAATGTCCCCACTGTCCCCCCTGTCCCCTCTCTGCCCCCACTATCCCCAATGTCCCCAATGTCTCCACTGTCCCCAATGTCCCCTCTGTCCCCTCTGTCCCCTCTCTGTCCCCAATGTCCCCCCAATGTCCCCTCTCTGTCCCCTCTCTGTCCCTCACCCGTCCGTCCCCGGTGACCGTCCCCACCACGCTCAGGGGACACCGTTCCCGCTCCGCCATTCGCCGCAGCCGCGGCAGCGCCTCGGGCCGCACCAGCAGCGCGTTGGACTCCTGGTACTCGGCCCCCCACAGCTCCAGGATGCTCAGGGTGGGGTCACCCAGCTGCCACCGGGGCCACCAACGTGTCACCAGGGCCACCAAAGTGTCACCAGGGCCACCAAAGTGCCAAAAAGTCCATTGGGGTTAGGACGGGATTGAAAGGGTTAATGGGTTTCAGGACATTGGGGACACTCAGAGCCCCCCCACAGCTCCAGGATGCTCAGGGTGGGGTCACCCAGCTGCCATCGAGGCCACCAAAGTGTCACCAGGGCCACCAAAGTGCCACTGGGGCCACGAAAGTGTGACCAAGTCCATTGGGGTTAGCGCGGGATTGAAATGGTTAAAGGGACATTGGGGACACTGAGAGGCCTCCCACAGCTCCAGGATGCTCAGGGACGGGTCACCCAGCTGCCATCGAGGCCACCAAAGTGTCACCAGGGCCACCAAAGTGCCACCAGGGCCACCAAAGTGCCACCAGGGCCACCAAAGTGCCAAAAAGTCCATATGAGACATCATGGGATTGAAAGGGTTAAAGGGACATTGGGGACATTGGGGACACTCAGAGCCTCCCACAGCTCCAGGATGCTCAGGGATGGGTCACCCAGCTGCCACCGGGGCCACCAAAGTGCCACCAGGGCCACCAAAGTGTCACCAAGGCCACCAAAGTGTCACCAAGTCCATTGGGGTTAGCACGGGATTGAAAGGGTTAAATGGACATTGGGGACATTGGGGACATTGGGGACATTCTGAGCCTCCCACAGCTCCAGGATGCTCATGGTGGGGTCACCCAGCTGCCACCAAAGCCACCAAAGTGTCACCAGGGCCACCAAAGTGCCACCAGGGCCACCAAAGTGTCACCAGGGCCACCAAAGTGCCACCAGGGCCACCAAGGTGTGACCAAGTCCATTTGGGTTAGCATGGGATTGAAAGGGTTAAAGGGTTTCGGGACATTGGGGACACTGAGACCCCTCCCACAGCTCCAGGATGCTCAGGGTGATGTCACCCAGCTGCCATCGGGGCCACCAAAGTGTCACCAGGGCCACCAAAGTGTCACCAGGGCCACCAAAGTGCCACCAAGTCCATTGCGGACATCATGGGATTGAAAGGGTTAAAGGGTTTCGGGACATTGGGGACATTGGGGACATTGGGGACACTCAGACCCCTCCCACAGCTCCAGGATGCTCAGGGTGGGGTCACCCAGCTGCCATCGAGGCCACCAAAGTGTCACCAGGGCCACCAAAGTGCCAAAAAGTCCATTGGGGTTAGCATGGGATTGAAAGGGTTAACGGGACATTGGGGACATTGGGGACATTGGGGACACTCAGAGCCCTCCCACAGCTCCAGGATGCTCAGGGACGGGTCACCCAGCTGCCACCGGGGCCACCAAAGTGTCACCAGGGCCACCAAAGTGCCACCAGGGCCACCAAAGTGTCACCAGAGCCACCAAAGTGTGACCAAGTCCATTGGGGTTAGCGCGGGATTGAAAGGGTTAAATGGACATTGGGGACACTGAGACCCCTCCCACAGCTCCAGGATGCTCAGGGTGGGGTCACCCAGCTGCCATCGAGGCCACCAAAGTGTCACCAGGGCCACCAAAGTGCCACCAAGGCCACCAAAGTGTCACCAAGTCCATTGGGGTTAGCATGGGATTGAAAGGGTTAAAGGGACATTGGGGACATTGGGGACACTCAGACCCCCCCACAGCTCCAGGATGCTCAGGGTGGGGTCACCCAGCTGCCATCGGGGCCACCAAAGTGTCACCAGGGCCACCAAAGTGTCACCAAGGCCACCAAAGTGCCAAAAAGTCCATTGGGGTTAGCACGGGATTGAAAGGGTTAAAGGGACATTGGGGACATTGAGGACATTTGGGACATTGGGGACATTTGGGGACATTTGGGGACACTTGGGGACATTGGGGACATTTTGGGACACTTGGGGACATTTGGGGACACTTGGGGACACTTGGGGACGTTGGGGACACTGACCTGGAAGCGGCTGGCGTAGATGACGGCTCCGGCCGGCTCCGAGATCTCCTTGAGGACATTGCCTGGGGACAGTTGGGGACAGTGGGGACATCAGTGGGGACATCGGTGGGGACATCATTGGGGACATCAATGGGGACAACCTGGCACCATGGACTGGTCCCATTGTGTCCCCCCAATGTCCCCAATGTCCCCCCAATGTCCCCAATGTCCCCAATCCCCCCAATGTCCCCAAATGTCCCCAATGTCCCCAGTGTCCCCAATCCCCATCCCCCCAATCACCCCAATGTCCCCAATCACCCCAATGTCCCCAATGTCCCCAGTGTCCCCAAGGTGTCCCCACTGCCCCCAATGTCCCCACTGCCCCCAATGTCCCCAATGTCCCCAACGTCCCTGATGTCCCCAATGTCCCCAATGTCCCCAATCCCCCCAATGTCCCCGATGTCCCCAATGTCCCCGATGTCCCCTCAGTGTCCCCACTGTCCCCGATGTCCCCGATGTCCCCAATGTCCCCAATGTCCCCAATGTCCCCGATGTCCCCGATGTCCCCTCAGTGTCCCCACTGTCCCCGATGTCCCCGATGTCCCCGATGTCCCCAATGTCCCCAATTGTCACCGTTGCCCCCCGCCCCCTGGTCGTGGATGGAGCTGATGGTGTCCCCAATGTCCCCAATGTCCCCAATGCCCCCCCTGTCCCCAATGTCCCCACTGTCCCCAATGTCCCCAACGTCCCCAATGTCCCCAATGCTCCCAATGTCCGCAATGTCCCCAATCCCCCAGTGTCCCCAATCCCCCCAATCCCCCCGATGTCCCCGAATGTCACCGTTCCCTCCGGCCCCCTGGTCGTGGATGGAGCTGATGGGGTTCCCAATGTCCCCAATGTCCCCAATGTCCCCAACCCCCCAATGCCCCCAATGTCCCCAATGTCCCCAATGTCCCCAATGTCACCGTTGCCCCCCGCCCCCTGGTCGTGGATGGAGCTGACGGGGTTTTTGGCGCCGCTCTCGATGGAGCCCCTCAGGACCCGGTTCAGTTTCTGCTCCATCTCGGGGTCCCCGCGCTGCACCGCCCCCAGATCCCGCTCGGCCTCGTTGTCCCCCTGCACCTGGGGGGGAATTCCCGAAAATTCCAAAATTCCGTACGGAATTACCAAAAAACCCGAAATTCCATACGAAATTCCCCAAAAAAATACAGAAATCCCACCCAAAATAGCCAAAAAAATACAGAAATCCCACCCAGAATTCCCAAAATAATGCAGAATTCCACCTGAAATTCAAAAAAAAACCCCAGAAATTCCACCCGAAATTCCCCCCAAAAAATACAGAAATTCCACCCGGAATTCCCAAAAAAATACAGAAATTCCACCCAAAATTCCAAAAAAAATACAGAAATTTCATACGAAATTTCAAAAAAAATACAGAAATTCCAAACGAAATACCCATAAAAATACAGAAATTCCACCCGAAATTCCCAAAAAAACCCCAGGAATCCCACCTGAAATTCCCCCAAAAAATACCAAAATTCTACCCAAAATACCCAAAAATACAGAAATTCCACCCGAAATTCACAAAATAAAGCAGAAATTCCACCTGAAATTAAAAAAAAAACCCCAGAAATTCCACCCGAAATTCCCCCCAAAAAATACAGAAATTCCACCCGAAATTCCCAAAAATACAGAAATTCCACCCGGAATTCCCAAAAAAATACCAAAATTCCA
This sequence comes from Taeniopygia guttata, assembly GCF_003957565.2. NCBI lineage: Eukaryota > Metazoa > Chordata > Aves > Passeriformes > Estrildidae > Taeniopygia > Taeniopygia guttata. The sequence goes on from NC_054764.1 coordinate 1,322,534, forward strand.
CTCAAAATTCCAAAAAAACCCACAAAATTCCACCCAAAATTCCCCTGAAAAATACATAAATTCCACCCGAAATTCCCAAAAAACCCTAAAAATTCCACCTGAAATTCCCCAAAAAATACCAAAATTCCAGCAGAAATTCCCAAAAAATAGAGAAATTCCACCCGAAATACACAAAAAAAACCCCAGAAATTCCACATGAAATTCCCCAAAGAAAACAGAAATTCCACCCGAAATTCCAAAAAAATACCAAAATTCCACACGAAATTCCCCAAAAACCCTAAATATTCCACCTGAAATTCCCCAAAAAATAGAGAAATTCAACCTGAAATTCCTCAAAAAAACCCAGAAATTCCACATGAAATTCCCAAAGAAATAAAGAAATCCCACCCAAAATTCCCAAAAACACCAAAATTCCACCCAAAATTCCCAAAAAATACAGAAATTCCACCCCGAAAATCCCCACAAATCCCAAACATTCACAAATTCCAAAAAAAATACAAGAATTCCCCCCAAAATCTCCACAAAATCCAAAAATTCCCAAATTCTCTAAAGAAATACAAAAATTCCCCACAAAATCCCCACAAAATCCAAAAATTCTCCCCAAATTTTCCCCCAAATTCCGAAAATCCTCCCCAAAATCCCCCTAAAATCCCCCAAATCCCCCAAAAATTCTGCCAAAATCCCCCAAAATTTCCCAAATCCTCCCCAAAATCCCAAAAATCTGCCCCAAAATCTCCACAAAATCCCCCAAAATTCCCCTAAAATCCCCCAAATCCTCCACAAAATCCCAAATTTTCCCCAAAATCTCCCCAAAATCCCCCCCAAAATCTCCCAAAATCCCCCAAATCCTCCTGAAAACCCCCCAAATTTTCCCCTAAAATCCCAAAATTCCCCCAAAATCCCCCAAATCCCACCTGGATGGAGGAGGCCGCCCCTCCCCCCACGCCGATCCTGTAGACGGGACCCCCCAACTTCACCACCAACATCCCTGCGGGGAAATTCGGGGTTTTGGGGGGATTTTGGGGAATTTTGGGGGATTTGGGGTAATTTTGGGGGAAATTTGGGGGGATTTGGGGGAATTTGGGGGATTTGGGGGATTTTGGCGGATTTTTGGGGAGGATTTGGGGATTTTGGGGAGGATTTTGAAGAATTTGGGGGGAATTTGGGGGATTTCAGGGTGATTTGGGGGAAAATTTGGGAATTTGGGGAGGTTTTTTGGGATTTTGGGGAGGATTTTGGGGAATTTGGAGGATTTTTAGGGGATTTTGGGGTGATTTCGGTGGAATTTTTGGACAATTTTGGGCATTTTTGGGTGATTTTTTGGGTCATGTTAAGATCGGGGTATTGTTTTGTCATTTTTGGGGGAAATTTAGAGTATTTTTTGGTCATTTTAGGGTCATTTTTGGGGTAATTTTTGGGTAATGTTTGGACATTTTTGGGTGAATTTTGGAGTATATATTGAACTTTTGGGGTGATTTTATTTTGTGTATTTTTGGAGTTATTTTTGGGGTAATTTTGGGGTAATTTTGGATGTTTTCGGGTCAATTTTGGGGTATATGTTGGACTTTTGGGGTGATTTTTGTTGTGTATTTTTTGGGTTATTTTTGGGTGATTTTGGGGTAATTTTTTGACATTTTTGGGTGAATTTTGGGGTATATATTGGACGTTTGGGGTGATTTTTTCTGTGTATTACTTGGGTTATTTTTGGGATATTTTTGGGGTAATTTTCGGGCTGATTTGGGGTAATTTTCAGGGTTATTTGGGGTAATTTTTGGGTAATTTTCGGGGTGATTTGGGGTAATTTTTGGGGTGATTTGGGTAATTTTTGGGGTGATTTGGGGTAGGTTTTGGGGTGATTTGGGTTAATTTTTTGGGTGATTTGGGGTTATTTTTGGGGTGATTTGGGGTAATTTTTGGGGTGATTTGGGGTAATTTTTGGGATATTTTTGGGATATTTTTGGGTTGATTTGGGGTAATTTTTGGATTGATTTGGGGTAATTTTTGGGTTGATTTTGGGTAATTTTCGGGGTGATTTGGGGTAAGTTTTGGACATTTTCAGGTGAATCCTGGGGTATATATTGGACTTTTTGGGTGATTTTTTTTGTGTATTTTTCGGGTTATTTTTGGGGTATTTTTGGGATATTTTTGGGATATTGTTGGGATATTTTTGGGTTGATTTGGGGTAATTTTTGGGATATTTTTGGGTTGATTTGGGGTAAGTTTTGGGGTGATTTTTGGGTTGATTTGGGGTAGGTTTTGGGTTAATTTTGGGGTAATTTTTGGGTTGATTTTGGGGTAATTTTTGGGATATTTTTTGGATGTTTTTGGGTTGATTTCAGGTAATTTTTGGGTTGATTTGGGGTAGGTTTTGGGGTAATTATGGGGTAATTTTTGGACTTTTTTGGGTCAATTTTGGGGCATATATTGGACTTCTTGGGTGTATTTTTCGGGTTATTTTTGGGGTATTTTTGGGATATTTTTGGGTTAATTTGGGGATATTTTTGGGATATTTTTGGGATATTTTTGGGATATTTTTGGGTTAATTTTGGGATATTTTTGGGTTGATTTTGGGGTAATTTCAGCATTTCTGGGCTCTGACCCGGCTCCGGGGGCTCTTTGCGCACGTGTTCGTCCTCGAGGGCTCCGATGCCGCCGCTGAACATGATGGGCTTGATCCACTCCCGGCGCTGCCCCCCGGGGAGCACCTGCCCGAAGGAGCGGGCGAAACCTGCGGAAAAATCCCCAAAAATTAACCCAAAATTACCCCAAAATTACCCCAAAATCACCCCAAAAATCCCGGTCAAAATCCACCCAAAATCACCCCAAAATCAGCCAAAAACCCCGGTCAAAATCACCGCAAAATCACCCCAAAATCACCCAAAAATCCTGGTCAAAATCCACCCAAAAATCCCAGCCCAAAATCACCCCAAAAAACCCCAAAATCCCGGCCCAAATACACCCACAATCACTCCAAAATCACCCCAAAATCAGGCAAAAATCCACCCAAAATCACCCCAAAGTCACCCCAAAATCATCCCAAAAATCCCGGTCCAAATCCACCCAAAATACACCCAAAATCACCCCAAAATCACCCAAAATTCCCAGTCCAAATCCACCCAAAATCACCCCAAAATCATCCTGAAATCCCCCCAAAATCACCCCACAATTCCCAGTCCAAATCCACCCAAAATCATCCGAAAATCACCCCAAAATCATCCGAAAATCACCCCAAAATCCACCCAAAATCACCCCAAAATCACCCCAAAAATTCCGGTCCAAATCCACCCAAAATCACCCCCAAATCATCCCCAAATTATCCCAAAACTGTACCCAAACCTCCCAAAACTGTCCCCAAATGTCCCAAAACTGTCCCCAAATTATTCCAAAATCGTCCCCAAATGTCCCAAAATCATCCCCAAATTATCCCAAAATTGTCCCCAAATGTCCTAAAATTTATCCCAAATGTCCCAAAACTGTCTCCAAAATCCCCCCAAACCTCCCAAAATTCTCCTCAAACCCACAAAAAAATGCCCCAAATTCCCCCAAAATTTCCCCAAAAATCACCCCAAAATCATCCCAAAACGCCCCAAAACACCCCAAAATATCCCAAAATGTCCCAAAATCGGGGGAATTCCCCCCAAAATCGCACCTGCCAGGAGGGGCTCCCCGAATTTGTTGCCGTAGTCGCTGGCGCCGTCGCTGGCGCCGATGGCCACCTCCAGGGGCCGGGCGAAGGCCGAGGGGTACGGGGCCTGCGGGTCCTCCCAGGGCTGCTCGTACCCTGAAACACAAATTGGGGTGAAAAACGCGAAATTTGGGAAAAAACAAAAAAAAAAAGGAGAAAAAACTCCCAAAAATGGCAAAAAAACGGCGAAAAACGGGGAAAAAACGCCGAAAAAAACGCAAAACAATGGCGGGGGAAATCCAAAATTTGAGATATTTTTGGGGATTTTTTTTGGATTTTTTTGCGGATTTTGGGGAAATTTACTGAAAATTGGGAAAATTCCCCAAAAAAATGGGGAAAAAATTCAAAAAATGAAGAAGAAACACAAAAAAAGGGGGAAAAACGTCAAAAAATGGGGAAAACCACCAAATTTGGGGGATTTTGGAGAGTTTTTGGGGCCAGGGAGTCCTCCCAGGGCTGCTCGTACCCTAAAAACACAAATTGGGGTGAAAAACGCCAAATTTGGGAAAAAACAAAGAAAAAATGGGGAAAAAACTCCAAAAATTGGCGAAAAAACCACGAAAAACGGCGGAAAAAACATAAAATAATGGGGAGGGGAAATCCAAAATTTGGGGGATTTTTTGGGGATTTTTGGGGATATTTGGGAATTTTGGGGAAATTTACCAAAATTGGGAAAAATCTCCCAAAAAAAAATGGGGAAAAAACTCAAAAAAATGGCGAAAAAAACTCCAAAAAACGGGGAAATAATGCAGAATTTGGGGGATTTTGGGGGGATTTTTGGGGATTTTTTTTTGAATTTTGGAATTTTTGGGGATTTTGGGAATTTTTTTGTATTTTGGGGGGATTTTGGGGATTTTGAGATTTTTAGGGGATTTTTTTGGGGATTTTTTTGGGTAATTTTTTTGGAATTTTTTGGAGAATTTTGGGGGGATTTTTGGGGGATTTTTGTGGGGGAATTTTGGGCAATTTTGGGGGATTTTGGAGTTTCTGGGTGGATTTTTGGGGCGCCGATCCCAAATTTTGGGAAATTTTAGGGGAATTTTGGGAAATTTGGGTATTTGTCGTGGATTTGGGGTGATTTTTTGGGATTTTGGAGGATTTTTGGGATTTCTGTGGTGATTTGGGGGTTTTTAGGGTTTACGGGGAAATTTTGGGGTTTTGGGGGTCTCAGGGTGGATTTGGGGGTTTTGGGGTGATTTTTGGGGGTTTTGGTGCATTCTGAGGGTTTTTTGGGGTTTTTTGGGCTTTTTCATTGGGATTTTTGGGTTTTCTGGGGTTTTTGGTGGTTTCTGGGTGGGATTTTGGGGATTTTGGGGGTTTTCAGGGTCGGTTTTTGGGGTTTTTTGGGGCGCTGATCCCAAATTTTGGGGAATTTTTGGGAATTTTCGTGTCTCTCACCCGGGATGAGCAGGTTTCCGAAGCAGTGCCGGGATTTGGGGGTTTTTGGGAATTTTTGGGGATTTTTCAGTGGGATTTTTGGGGTTTTTGGGAATTTTTCAGTGGGATTTTGGGGATATTTCAGTGGGATTTTTGGGGTTTTTGGGGATATTTGAGTGGGATTTTTGGGGTTTTTGGGAATTTTTCAGTGGGATTTTTGGGAATTTTTGGGAATTTTTGGGGATTCTCACCCGGGATGAGCAGGTTGCCGAAGCAGTGCCGGGATTTTGGGGTTTTTGGGGATATTTGAGTGGGATTTTTGGGGTTTTTGGGGATTTTTCAGTGGGATTTTTGGGGTTTTTGGGGATTTTTCAGTGGGATTTTTGGGGATTTTTCAGTGGGATTTTTGGTGGTTTCTGGGTGAACTTTTGGAATTTTTGGGGTTTTCAGGGGGATTTTTGGGGTTTTTGGTGGTTTCTGGGTGGGTTTGTGGGGTTTTGGGGGTTTTTTTGGGGTTTTTGGGGGTTTTTCAGTGGGATTTTGGGGTTTTTGGGGATTTTTCAGTGGGATTTTTGGGGTTTTTGGGATTTTTGGGATTTTGGGTATTTCTCAGTGGGATTTTTGGGAATTTTTGGGATCCTCACCCGGGATGAGCAGGTTGCCGAAGCAGTGCCGGGATTTTGGGGTTTTTGGGGTTTTTGGGGGGTTTTCAATGGGGTTTTTGGGGTTTTTGGGGATATTTGAGTGGGATTTTTGGGGTTTTTGGGATTTTTGGGGATCTCTCACCGGGGATGAGCAGGTTGCCGAAGCAGTGCCGGGTTTTTTGGATTTTGGGGATTTCTCAGTAGGATTTTTGGGAATTTTGGGGATTTTGGGAATTTTTCAATGGGATTTTTGGGGTTTTTGGGGCTATTTCAATGGAATTTTTGGGAATTTCGGGAATTCTCACCCGGGATGAGCAGGTTTCCGAAGCAGTGCCGGGATTTTTGGGAATTTTTGGGAATTTTGGGCTCTCTCACCGGGAATCAGCAGGTTTCCGAAGCAGTAGCCGGCGGTGCCGGCGATGACGTGCGCCCCCCGCCCGGTGCACTGCACGTCCCGGATCCGCCCCCCGGTGCCGGTGGTGGCGCCGCTGAACGGGGCCACGGCTGCGGGAAAGGGGCGGGGTCGGACACGGACACGCCCACACAGGTGGCCACGCCCATTTTCCTAGACACTCCCATCCTGGCCACGCCCACCAGACATGGCCACACCCACTATGTCTGGGTATAGATCTCTGGCCACGCCCATCTCCCATGGCCACACCCACCCTGCCTAGACAGGGCCATGCACAGCTGACCCCTGACCCCTGAGTGACCCCTGAGTGACCCCAGATGACCACAGATGACCCCGGGTGACCCCTGAGTGACCCCAGCTGACCCCAGCCACTGACTGATGGGGAAGTTTTGTGTCTGACCCCAGCTGACCCTTGACCCCTGAGTGACCCGAGTGACCCCTGAGTGACCCCTGAGTGACACCACTGACCCCAGCTGACCCCTGAGTGACCCCGGCTGAACCCAGATGACCCCACTGACCTGTGGGCAAGTTGAGGGTCTGACCCCTGACCCCTGAGTGACCCTAGATGACCCCACTGACCCATGGGGAAGTTCTGGGTCTGACCCCTCACCCCAGCTGACCCCGACCCCCGAGTGACCCCTGAGTGGCCTGTGGGGAAGTTGTGTGTCTGACCCCTGACCCCTGACCCCTGAGTGACCCCCGAGTGACCTGTGGGGAAGTTGTGTGTCTGACCCTGACCCTGGCTGACCCCTGAGTGACCTCTGAGTGACCCCATTTGACCCCTGACCCATAGGGAAGTTGTGTGTCTGACCTCTGAGTGACCCCAGCGGACCCCTGAGTGACCCCTGACCCCTGAGTGACCCCTGACCCCTGAGTGACCCCTGACCCCTGAGTGACCCCTGACCCCCGGATGACCCCACATGACCCCTGACCGGTGGGGAAGTTGTGTGTCTGACCCCAGATGACCCCAGCTGACCCTTGAGTGACCCCCGGATGACCCCTGAGTGACCCCGCTGACCCGTGGGGAAGTTGTGTGTCTGACCCTGGCTGACCCCAGCTGACCTCTGAGTGACCCCTGACCCCTGAGTGACCCCTGACCCCAGCTGACCCCAGCTGACCCCAGCTGACCTCTGAGTGACCCCTGAGTGACTCTGGCTGACCCCGGCTGACCCCACCCACTGATCGGTGGGGAAGTTGTGTGTCTGACCCCTGAGCCCTGAGTGACCCCTGAGTGACCCCTGACCCCAGCTGACCCCAGCTGACCCCAGCTGACCCTGGCTGACCCCAGCTGACCCCATTTGACCCCAGCTGACCGGTGGGGAAGTTGTGTGTCTGACCCCAGCTGACCCCAGCTGACCCCGGATGACCCCCGCTGACCCGTAGGGAAGTTGTGTGTCTCGGCGGTCAGCGCCACGTGCCGGACGCTCGTTCTCCTCTGGAAGGGGCTGGGCCGGGTCGGGTCCTGCGGCCACAGCGCCGACACCGACACGCCCCGGATGGCGCTGGGGGGACAAAACAGCCCAAATTCACCCCAAATTCACCCCAAAATTCAGCCTGAAATAGCCCAAATTCAGCCCAAAATTCAGCCCAAAATGCACCAAATTCACCCCAAAATTCAGCCAAAAATTCAGCCAAAAATTCACCCCAAAATTCACCACCGACAGCCCCCAGATGGCGCTGGGGGGACACAAAATAGCCAAAATTCAGTCCAAAATTCAGCCCAAATAGTCACCCCAAAATACCCCAAATTCAGCCCAAATAGTCACCCCAAAATAGCCCAAATTCACCCCAAATTCAGCCTGAAATAGCCCAAATTCACCCCAAATTCAGCCCTAAATACACAGAATTAACTCCAAAATTCAGCCAAAAATTCAGCCCAAAATTCACCACCGACAGCCCCCGGATGGCGCTGGGGGGAGACAAAACAGCCAAAATTCACCCCAAATTCAGCCCAAAATAGCCCAAAATCACCCCAAAATTCAGCCAAAAATATCCAAAAATTCAGCCCAAATATTCACCCCAAATTCCAGCCAGAAATTCCCAAAACCACCCAAAATTCACAACAAAAATTCCCAACATTCAACCCAAAAATACCCCGAATTCACCCCAAATATTCACCCCAAAGTCCCCTAAAATTCACCTCAAAATCTCCGCCAGAAATTCCCAAAAACACCCAAATTCACGTCAAAATTCAGCCCAAAATTCACCAAAAATTCCACCCAAAAATTCCCCAAAATTCAGCCCAAAACTTCCCAAAATTCACCCCAAAATTCACCCCAAAACGCACCAAAAATTCCACCCAAAATCCCTGAAATTCAGCCCAAAATTCACCCGAAACTTCCCAAAATTCAGCCCAAAATTCACCCAAATGCAGCTGTGCCCAGGTGTGCCCCCAGGTGTGCCCAGCTGTGCCCAGGTGTATCTCAGGTGTATCTCAGGTGTATCTCAGGTGTATCTCAGGTGTGCCCAGGTGTATCTCAGGTGTATCTCAGGTGTATCTCAGGTGTATCTCAGGTGTATCTCAGGTGTGCCCAGGTGTATCTCAGGTGTATCTCAGGTGTGCCCAGGTGTATCTCAGGTGTATCTCAGGTGTCTCAGGTGTATCTCAGGTGTATCTCAGGTGTCTCAGGTGTATCTCAGGTGTATCTCAGGTGTCCCCAGGTGTGCCCAGGTGTATCTCAGGTGTATCTCAGGTGCCCCCAGGTGTATCTCAGGTGTATCTCAGCTCTCTCAGGTGTATCTCAGGTGTATCTCAGGTGTATCTCAGGTGTCTCAGGTGTATCTCAGGTGTGCCCAGCTGTGCCCAGCTGTGCCCAGCTGTGCCCAGGTGCCCCCAGGTGCCCCCAGGTGTATCTCAGGTGTGCCCAGGTGCCCCCAGGTGTCTCTCAGGTGTATCTCAGGTGTATCTCAGGTGTGCCCAGGTGTATCTCAGGTGTCTCAGGTGTATCTCAGGTGTGCCCAGCTGTGCCAGGTGTATCTCAGGTGTATCTCAGGTGTATCTCAGGTGTGCCCAGGTGTGCCCAGGTGTATCTCAGGTGTCTCTCAGGTGTCCCAGGTGTATCTCAGGTGTATCTCAGGTGTGCCCAGGTGTGCCCAGGTGTATCTCAGGTGTATCTCAGGTGCCCCCAGGTGTATCTCAGGTGTATCTCAGGTGTATCTCAGGTGTATCTCAGGTGTATCTCAGGTGCTCAGGTGTATCTCAGGTGTATCTCAGGTGTGTCCCCACCTGCTGTTGTCGCAGAAGGCGATGAGGCCGTTGGGGTTGGAGCAGCTCTGGGTGTCCATCAGGGAGCGCAGGAGGGACCCGGGCACAGGTGTGCCGTCAATGGACAGGTGACCCCGGAAGAACCAATGGCGGCTGTGCTCGCTGTGACGTCACAGGGACAGCAATGATGTCATAGGGGTGACATCGCATGTGTGACATCACAGGTGTGACACAGACACCCGGGCACAGGTGTGACGTCACAGGTGTGACATCACAGGTGTGACATCACACAGGTGTGAGTGTGACATCACAGGTGTGACATCACAGGTGTGTGACATCACAGGTGTGACATCACAGGTGTGACACACACACCCGGGCACAGGTGTGCCGTCAATGGACAGGTGACCCCGGAAGAACCAATGGCGGCTGTGCTCACTGTGACGTCACAGAGACAGCAATGACGTCACAGGTGTGACATCACAGGTGTGATATCTCAGGTGTGACGTCACAGGTGTGACCTCATAGGTGTGAGTGTGACATCACAGGTGTGACACCACAGGTGTGACCTCAAAGGTGTGACAAAGACACCTGGGCACAGGTGTGACATCACAGGTGTGACATCACAGGTGTGACATCACACAGGTGTGACACACACACCCGGGCACAGGTGTGCCGTCAACGGTCAGGTGACCCCGGAAGAACCAATGGCGGCTGTGCTCACTGTGATGTCACAGAGACAGGTGTGACGTCATAGGGGTGACACAGACACCCGGGCACAGGTGTGACATCACAGGTGTGACATCACAGGTGTGACATCACAGGTGTGACCCCAGAAGAACCAATGGCGGCTGTGCTCGCTGTGACGTCACAGAGACAGGTGTGACATCATAGGGGTGACATCACACAGGTGTGACATCACAGGGGTGACATCACAGGTGTGACATCACAGGTGTGACATCACAGGTGTGACATCACAGGGGTGACATCACAGGTGTGACATCACAGGTGTGACATCAACACCCAGGCACAGGTGTGCCATCCATGGTCAGGTGACCCCGGAAGAACCAATGGCGGCTGTGCTCACTGTGACGTCACAGAGACAGGTGTGACATCACAGGTGTGACATCACACAGGTGTGACATCACAGGTGTGACACACACACGCGGGCACAGGTGTGCCATCAACGGTCAGGTGACCCCGGAATAACCAATGGCGGCTGTGCTCGCTGTGACGTCACAGGGACAGGTGTGACGTCACAGGTGTGACGTCATAGAGTTGACATCACACAGGTGTGACATCACGGGTGTGACACACATGTGTGACATGACAGGTGTGACGTCACAGGTGTGGCATCACACAGGTGTGACATCACACAGGTGTGACACAGACACCCCGGCACAGGTGTGACATCACAGGTGTGACATCACAGGTGTGACGTCACAGGTGTGACATCACAGGTGTGACGTCACAGGTGTGACATCACAGGTGTGACACAGACACCCGGGCACAGGTGTGCCATCCACGGTCAGGTGACCCCGGAAGAACCAATGGCGGCTGTGCTCGCTGTGACGTCACAGGGACAGGTGTGACGTCACAGGTGTGACATCACAGGCATGACCTCGCAGGTGTGAGGATTTGTGCAGCATTTGTGTGGGATTTTGTGGATTTCAGTGGGATTTTGCAGAACTTTTGGGATTTTGGAGGATTTTAGTGAGATTTTAGTGGGATTTTTGTAGGACTTTGGGGATTTCTGTGGGATTTCAGTGGGATTTTTGTAGGATTTTTGTAGGATTTTGGGGATTTCTGTGGGATTTCTGTGGGATTTTTGTAGGATTTTTGTAGGATTTTGGGGATTTCTCTGGGGATTTTTGTAGGATTTTGGGGATTTCTTTGGGATTTGGGGTGTTTTTGGGGTGTTTTTGGGGTGTTTTTGGGGTCACCTGTTGCTCTGGGCGAGGTCGAAGAGCTCCACCGAGGTCGGGTTCCTGCCGATCTTCTGGAACAGCCGCGTGTAAAACTCCAGATCCCACGAGTCAAAGGCCAGGCCTGGGCAGGGAAAAACCCTCTGTCCCCAAATGTCCCCAAATGTCCCCAAATGTCCCCAATGTCCCCAATCCCCCCAATGTCCCCAAATGTCCCCAAATGTCCCCAAATGTCCCCAATGTCCCCCAATGTCCCCAAATGTCCCCAATGTCCCCAAATGTCCCCAAATGTCCCCAATGTCCCCAGTGTCCCCAATCCCCCCAATGTCCCCAATGTCCCCAAATCCCCCCAACCCCTTCAACGTCCCCAATGTCCCCAAATGTCCCCACTGTCCCCAATGTCCCCTTTGTCCCCAACGTCCCCAATGTCCCCAACGTCCCCAATGTCCCCAACGCCCCCAATGTCCCCAATGTCCCCAATGTCCCCTCTGTCCCTCACCCATCTCCTGATCCGCCTCTCTCAGGGCGCTCTCCCCACGGCCCAGGACATCAATGGTGCGGACTGGAGCCGGACGGGGCTGCGGGTGGAGCTGCTCCGGGTGGAGCTGCTCCGCGGGCTGCGGGTGGAGGTGGAGCTTCTCCGCATGGAGCTGCTCCGCGTGGAGCTGCTCCGCGGGCTGCGGGTGGAGGTGGAGCAGCTCCGCGGGCGGCTCCAGGCTCTGCAGCGGCTGCGGGTAGAGCTGCTCCGTCACTGGGTCCCGCAGCGCACGGCCCAGCCGAGCTCCGGCCTCCGCGGGCAGCGGCTGCGCCAGCTGGGAAAGGGACAAGCAGAGATTTCTGTGGGAGTGCGGGCGGAGTTTTGGGGGGTTTTTTGGGGGATTTTTTGGGGATTTTTTGGGGATTTTTTGGGGATTTTTTGGGGATTTTTGGGGATTTTATTCTGATTTTTTGGGGGATTTTTTGGGGATTTTATTCTGATTTTCTTCCAATTTTTTCTGATTTTTTTCTGATTTTCTTCTAATTTTTTCTGATTTTTTTCTGATTTTTTGGAGATTTCTTCTAATTTTTTTCTGGTTTTGGGGGCATTTTTTTTTGATTTTTATCCTGATTTTTTGGGGAATTTTTTCTGATTTTTATCCTGATTTTTGGGGATTTTTTTCCTGATTTTTTTCTGATGTTTTCAAATTTTTTTCTGATTTTCTGGGGATTTTTTTCAGATTTTTTTCTGGGTATTGGGGATTTTTTTCGGATTTTTTTCTGACCTTTGGGGGATTTTTTTCTGATTTTTTTCCGATTTTTTTCTGATTTCTTCTGATTTTTTTCCAATTTTTAAATTATTTTTTTCGGATTTTTTTCCAGTTCTTGGGGAATTTATTCTGATTTTTTTTTCTGATTTTTTGGGGATTTTTTTCTGGTTTTTTTCAGATTTTTTCTGATTTTTGGGGGATTTTTCTCTGGTTTTTTTTGGATTTTTTTTGGATTTTTTTCCGATTTTTTTCTGGGTTTTTTCTGATTTTTTTTTCCGATATTTTTCCAATTTTTTCTGATTTTTTTCCAATTTTTAAATTACTTTTTCGAATTTTTTTCAGAATTTTTGGGGATTTTTTTTCTAATTTTTTGGGGATTTTTTTTCGGATTTTTTGGGGATTTTGTCGGATTTTTTCCAATTTTTAAATTTTTTTTTTCTGATTTTTTTCTGATTTTTTGGGGATTTTTTTTCAGAATTTTTTCTGTTTTTTGGGGATTCTTGCAGATTTTTTCGGGATTTTTGTCTGATTTTTTTCTGATTCTTTTCTGAATTTTTAGGGATTTTTTTCTGCTTTTTTTCCAATTTTTAAATTTTTTTTTCAGATTTTTTTCTGTTTTTTGGGGTTTTTTTTCTGATTTTTTAACGATTTTTTGTTTGGTTTTTTTTTTCTGTTTTTTTTTCCCGATTTTTTCTAATTTTTTCCCAAATTCCCCAAATTCCCCCCAAATTCCCACCTCCAGCAGGAGCCGTCGGGATCTCTCGAGGCGTCGGACGCGGCCGAGCCCGGCGGCGCGGCACAGGGACACGGCGTTGGTGCAGAAGGGCGTGCACACCCCCAGCCTGCCATTAATTAACACCAATTCAATAATTAGCATCATTAATTAGCATTAATTAGACAAAATTTCCAAAAAAACCCACAAAAAAATGCCAAAAAAACCAAAAAAAACCCCAAAACCCAAAGAAAAACCCCAACCGGTGGCACAGAGACGCAGCCCCACAGCCTGGCATTAATTAACACCAATTCATTAATTAGCATCATTAATTAGCATTAATTAGCCAAAATTCCCAAAAAAAACCCGAAAAAATGCAAAAAAACCCCAAAAAAACAACATAAAGAACCCCAAAAATCCCCAAAATTCCACCACAGAGACTCAGCCCCAAAGCCTGCCATTAATTAACACCAATTCATTAATTAGCCATCATTAATTAGCACTAATTAGCAAAAAAATTATTTAAAAAACCCAAAAAAACACCAAAAATCCCCCAAAAATCCCAAATATTACCAAAAACTCCCAAAAAATCTCCCAAAATCCCAAACATCCTCCCAAAATTCCCAAAAATCCCTCAAAAATTCCCAAAAATATGCCCAAAATTCCCAAAAAATCATGGAACAAAACCAAAAAAATCAACAGAAAAACCCAAAAAATCACCAAAAAATCCCCAAAAATGCCCCAAATTCCCCCAAATCTGCCCAAAATCCACCCAAAACACTCCCAGAATTCCCGGAATTCCCGCAATTCCCGGAATTCCGTCATTCCCACCTGGGGCCGATCTCCAGCAGCTGGTGGGGCCCGCAGGGACTTAGGAATCCCCAAAAAATCCCCAAAATCCCCAAAAAAATTCCCAAAATCCCACCAAAATTCCCAAAATTCCCAAAAATTCCAAAAAAATCCTAAAAATTCCAAAAAAATTCCCCAAAAATTCCCAAAAATCCTCCCAAATTCCCCTCAAATCCCCCCAGAATTCCCAAAAATCCCCCAAAAATCCCATATAAATCCCAAAAAATCCCCCAACATCTTCCCAAAATCCTCCAAAATTTCCAAAAATTCCCCAAAATTCCCAAAAAATCTCCCAAAATCCTAAAAATTCCCAAAAATCTCCCAAAATCCCAAACATCCTCCCAAAATTCTCAAAAATCCCAAAAATCCCTCAAAAATTCCCAAAAATTCCCATTCTTCCAAAATTCCCAAAAATTCCCCAAAGTTCCCAAAAATTCCCAAAAAATCCCAAAAATTCCCAAAAATCCTCCAAAATTCCTGAAATATCCCAAACAACCCCATAAAAATCAAAAAAAAATCCAATAAAATAACAAAAATTCCCGCAAAATTCCCCCAAATCCCCCCAAAACCTTCCCCAAACCCCTCCAAATCGGCCCAAAATCCCCCCCAGAATTCCCGAAATTCCGCAATTCCCGGAATTCCGTCATTCCCACCTGGGGCCGATCTCCAGCAGCAGGTGGGGCCCGCGGGGGCTCAGGAAGCTCCTCTGGGCCACGTCGGAGCCCTGAGCCAGGGGGGACCCCAAAATCCAGCGCAGCACCCGCAGCTCCTCCGCGCTCGGCTCCGCCTCCCCTGCACCCCAAAAACATCCCGGGATAGGCAGAGTCAGAATTCCCAAATTCCAGAGGATCCCAAAAAAAACCCCGTGAAAATCCCAAAAAATCCCGTGAAAATCCCATTAAAATGGCAAAAATCCCATTAAAAATCCCATTAAAAATCCCATTAAAATGGCAAAAAAAGGCAAAACATCCCATTAAAATGGCAAAAGAATCCCATTAAAATGGTAAAAATCCCATTAAAAATCCCATTAAAATCCCGTGAAAATCCCATTAAAATGGACAAAAAATGGCAAAAAATCCCATTAAAATGGCAAAAATCCCATTAAAAATCCCATTAAAATGGCAAAAAAAGGCAAAACATCCCATTAAAATGGCAAAAGAATCCCATTAAAATGGAAAAAATCCCATTAAAAATCCCATTAAAATCCCAGGAAAATCCCATTAAAATGGCAAAAATCCCATTAAAAACCCCCTTAAAACCTCATTAAAATCCCATGAAAATGGCAAAAAAAGGCAAAAATCCCATTAAAATGGCAAAAATCCCATGAAAATCCCATTAAAATCCCATTAAAATCACAGAAAGTTTCATTAAAATCCCATTAAAAATTCCATTAAAATCCTACCAAATTTCCATTCAAATCCTACCAAAATTCCATTCAAATGCCATTAAAATCCCATCAAAATCCCATTAAAACCCCCCAAAACTGCCCAAAATCCAGCGCAGCACCCGCAGCTCCTCCGCGCTCGGCGCCGCCTCCCCTGAACCCCGAAAACGGCAAAGGGTCAGAATTCCCAAATTCCAGAACATCCCAAAAAAAACCCCGTGAAAATCCCATGAAAATTCCATTAAAAATCACAAAAAAAAAATCACAAAAATTGCCCAAATTTTGCCCAAAATTGCCCAAAATCCCCGTTTTTCACCCCAAACTGACCGTCCCAGCCCAGGTAGTTGCAGAGCTCACAGGTCACCCCGAAACACCCAAAAACCCCAAAATTCATTTTAAAAAACGGAAAAATTCACCAAAAATACCCAAAATTCACTGAAAATTGCCCAAAAATCCCCCAAAATTGTCCAAAATCGCCATTTTTTGGCCCAATCTCACCGGCCCAGCTCTGACCTTGCAGGTCACCCCAAAAACCTCCAAAATGGACCAAAAAAACCCAAAAAAAAGCCCAAAAAACCCAAAAAATCACAAAAAATTGCCTAAAATTTGCTGAAAATTCATTGAAATTTTCCCAAAATTGCCCAAAATCTCGGTTTTTCACCCCAAACTGACCGTCCCATCCCAGGTAGTAGCAGAGCTCACAACTGACCCCAAAACCACCAAAAATAACCCCAAAATTCACCAAAAACCCCAAAAATTCACTAAAAATGCCCCAAAAAATCACAAAAATGACAAAAATTGGCCCAAAATTGCCCAAAATTGCCGTTTCTCTCCCCAAACTGACTGTCCCAGGCCAGGTGAGCTCAGAGCTCTCAGGTGACCCCAAAAGCACCCAAAATAGACCAAAAAAACCCAAAAAATTGACAAAAAAACCCCAAAAATTCACCAAAGAATGCCGAAAAAAATTCCAAAAATCGCCTAAATCCACCCAAAATTGCCCAAAATCCCGGTTTTTCACCCCAAACTCACCGTCCCAGCCCAGGTAGTAGCAGATCTCGCAGCTCAGCCCCGTCACCGCCGGCTCCTGGTCCTTGGCCGCCTCCAGCGGGTTCCGGAGCCCCGAGGGCACCCCCAGATCCGGGACCCCCCCCGGGCGCACGAAGAACCGCAGCAGCTGCATCTGGAATGGAAATTTGGGAATTTACCCAAAATTCACGGAATTTGGGGTTTTGGGGAAAAAATACAGAAAATTGGGGAGGGTTCCATGAAAAAATCTGGATTTTTGGGGGGATTTTCTGTGTAAAAATCTGAATTTTGGGGGGTTTTCTGTGTAAAAATCACAATTTTTAGAGATTTTTCCCATCAAATTCTGGAAATTTGGGAGATCCCAAAAATTTGGGAATTCTTTTCCATAAAAATCCCAAAATTTGTGGAATTTTGGGGGAAAAAATCTTGAAATTTCCAAAAATTAAAAAAAAAAAACCTCTATTTTGGGGATTTTTGGAGAAAAAAAATCCAAATTTTCAGGGATTTTTCCCATGGAAATCCTGAAATTTGGAGGATTCCCAAAAATCTGGGAATTTTTTCCCACAAAAGTCCCAAATTTTGGGTATTTTGGGAAAAAAATACTAAAATTTTGGGAGTTTAGAAAAAAATCCTGAATTTTGGGGGATTTTCTGCATAAAAATCCCAATTTTTCGGGGATTTTTCCCATCAAAATCCTGAAATTTGGGAGATGCCAAAAATTCGTGAATTTTTTCCCACAAAAATCCCAAAATTTGTGGAATTTTGGGAAAAAAATCTTGACATTTTGGGAATTTAGAAAAAAAATCCTGAATTTTGGGGATTTTTCCCATGGAAATCCGGAAATTTGGGAGATCCCAAAAATCTGGAAATTTTCCCATGAGAATCCCAAAATTTGGGTATTTTTGGGAAAAAAACGGTGAAAATTCGGGAATTTCCAAAAAAATCCCAAATTTCTGCAGAAAAATCCCAAATTTTGGGGATTTTTCCCATGGAAATCCTGAAATTTGGGGGATCCCAAAAATTCGGGAATTTTTTCCCACAAAAATCCCAAAATTTGGGGAATTTTCCCAGAAAAAAATCCAAAATTTCCCCAAATTTTGGCTCTCCCACCTCCGGGACCCCCAAAATTCTCCATAAACCCCAAAATTCCCCCAAAATTCCCCTAAAAATCCCAAATTTGGGCTCTCCCAACCCCGGGACCCCCAAAATTCCCCAAAATTCCCCCACATTTGGGCTCTTCTACCCCCGGGACCCCCAAAATTCCCCAAAACCCCAAAGTTACCCCAAAATTCCTCTAAAAATCCCAAATTTGGGGTCTCCCACCCCCGGGACCCCAAAAATCACCCAAAAAATCCCAAAATTTCCCCAAATTCCCCCAAATTTGAGGTCTCTGACTCCTGGAACCCCCAAAATTCCCCAAAACCCCCAAAATTCCCCCAAAATTCCTCTAAAAATCCCAAATTTTGTGGACTCCCAACCCCGGGACTCCCAAAATCCCAAAAATTGCCCCAAAATGCCTCTAAAAATCCCAAATTTTTGGGTCTCCAAACCCCAGGACCCCAAAAATTCGCCAAAAACCCAAAATTCTCCCAAAATTCCCCCTAAATCCCCCTAAAACCCCCAAAAACCCCCCAAAAAACCCCAAAACCCCAAAAATCCCCCCAAAAACCCCAAAAAAACCCCAAAAAACCTCAAATCCCCCAATTTTGGGCTCTCCCACTCCCTGAACCCCCCAAAACTCCCCAAAAACCCCCAAAACCCCAAAAAAAACCCCCCAAAAACCCCAAAAATCCCGTTAAAAAACAAAAAAAAACCCCAAAAAACCCCAAAAAACGCCGAATTCCCCCAAAATCCCCCAAAATCCCCAAATCCCGCCACGTGCTCCCCGCGCGCGCCCCTCCCCCTCCCCCCTCCCCCCTCGGGGGGTCCCCAAAAATTTTGGGGGTCCCCAAAATCTCCCCCCCCCCTCCCCCCCCCCCCGCGGCACCTTCGCGGATTTCGCCGATTCTGCCCCAAAACGGCCCCGGGGGGCCCAAAAGGGGGAGGGGCGGGGCCAAGGGAGGGGGCGGGGCTTGGGGTGGAGGGGGCGTGGTCACGGCTGGGAGGGGGCGTGGTTATGGATTGAGGGGCGTGGTTAGTGGGAAGAGGGGGCGTGGCCAGTGAGTGAGGGGCGGTGCTAAGGACAGGCCACGCCCATCGCTGAACATTTGGGGGAAATTCGGGCAAAAATTCGGCCAAAATTCACTCAAAATTCAGCCAAAATTTGTCCAAAAATTCGCTCAAAATTCGGCCAAAATTCACTCAAAATTCGGCCAAAATTCCCTCAAAATTCAGCCAAAATTTGTCCAAAATTCAGCCAAAATTCGGCCAAAATTCGGGCAAAATTGAGCCAAAATTAGTCCAAAATTCACTCAAAATTCGGCCAAAATTCACTCAAAATTCAGCCAAAATTTGCACAAAATTCACTCAAAATTCAGCCAAAGTTTGTCCAAAATTCACTCAAAATTCGGCCAAAATTCACTCAAAATTCGGCCAAAATTCCCTCCAAAAATTCAGCCAAAATTTGTCCAAAATTCACTCAAAATTCTGCCAAAATTCACTCAAAATTCAGCCAAAATTTGTCCAAAATTCACTCAAAATTCAGCCAAAATTCATTCAAAGTTCACTCAAAATTCGGCCAAAATTCACTCAAAATTCGGCCAAAATTCGCTCAAAATTCAGCCAAAATCTGTCCAAAATTCACTCAAAATTCAGCCAAAATTTGCCCAAAATTAAGGGAAATTTGGGGATTTTTTGGGGGAATATTGGATTTTTTAAGGGAATTTCTGAGGAATTTGCATCTTTTTTGGGGGAATTGTTGGGAATTTCGGGAATTTTCGTTTTCCGAGGGAAATTCGCGGAATTTTGGGGAATTTTTGGGAATTTTGGGGCGTTCCGGGGGTGGGAGGGGGTGGGGCGCCCCTCCCCCCGCCCCTCCCCCCGCCCCTCCCCCCCCAAGGCCGAACCGCCCACGTGACCCGCGGGGAGGGGGCGGGGCGGGGGCGGGAAGGTCGCGAGTGACGTCATGATGACGTCATGGCCTTGAAAATTCCCCTCCCCCCCCCAAAATTCAACTCGGGACCCCCAAAATTTCCTCAAAACCCCCAAAAATCCGCTCGGGACCCCCAAAATCCCACCCGGGACCCCCAAAATCCGCTCGGAGACCCCAAAATCCCACCCGGGACCCCCAAAATTTCCTCAAAATCCCCAAAATTCAACTCGGGACCCCCAAAATCCCCCCGGGACCCCCAAAATCCAACTCGGGACCCCAAAATGCGCTCGGGGACCCCAAAATTCAACTCGGGACCCCCAAATCCAAACAGGGACCCCCAAAATTTCCTCAAAACCCCCAAAATTCAACCCGGGACCCCCAAAATCCAACTCGGGACCCCCAAAATCTTCTCGGGGACCCCAAAATTCGCTCGGGACCCCCAAAATTCCCACCCGGGACCCCCAAAATCTGCTCGGGGAACCCCAAATTCGCTCGGGATCCCCAAAATCCGCTCGGGGACCCCAAATTCAAACCGGGACCCCCAAAATCCAACTCGGGACCCCAAAATCCAACCCGGGACCCCCAAAATCCGCTCGGAGACCCCAAAATTCAAACCGGGACCCCCAAAATTCAACTCGGGACACCCAAAATTTCCTCAAAACCCCCAAAATTCAACTCGGGACCCCCAAAAACCTCTCGGGACCCCCAAAATCCAACCCGGGACCCCAAAAATTTCCTCCGGGACCCCCAAAATCCGCTTGGGTCCCCCCCCGGACCCTCCCACAGACCCCGTGGGGGGATCCAAGACCCCCAAAATCCGCTCGAGACCCCCAAAATCCGCTCGGGACCCCCCCGGATCTCCTCGCAGACCCTTCAGGAGGATCCGGGACCCCCAAAATCCCCCCGGGACCCCCAAAATCCGCTCAGGACCCCAAAATCCGCCCCCCCCGCGCCACCTTTGGGGGGTTCCGGGAAGTTCCCGCGCGTGGCGTGGCCACGCCCCCGGCCACGCCCCCGGGCGGGGTTATGCAAATGAGGCGCGGCGCGCTCACAGCGCCCTCTGGCGGCGCCCGCCGGGATCGCGCATGCGCGGTGGCGACGGCGGCGAAACGGTCCCGAAATGGCCCCAAATTACCCCAAAAATGGCCCCAAAATTTGCCCAAATGGCTCCAAAATGAACTCAAAACCGACCACAAAATGTCCCGAAAATGTCCTCGAAAGTGACCCCACAAATACCCAAAAATGGCCCCAAAATTTGCCCGATTTGCCCCAAAATGTCGCCAAAAATGTCCCCAAAATGTCCCTAAAAAACACCAAAATGTCCCCAAAAATGACCTGAAAATGGCCCCAAAAATGGCCCCAAAATGTCCCAAAAAAACCCCAAAATGTCCAACCAAATGACCCCAAAATGTCCCCAAAACCGACCCCCAAATGGAGCCAAAAATGTCCCCAAGAAACTCCAAAATTTTCCCAAATGTTCCCAAAAATGACCCCAAAATGTCCCAAAAACGACCCAAAAATGAATCCAAAATTTCCTCAAAATGTCCCAAAGATGACCCAAAAATGTCCCCAAAACGACCCAAAAATGAATCCAAAATTTCCTCAAAATGTCCCAAAAAATCACCCCAAAACCAACCCAAAATGTCCCCAAAAATGACCCAAAAAATGTCCCCAAAATGTCCCCAAAAAACCCCAAAAATTGCCCAAATGGCCCCAAAATTTCCCCAAAATTCTCCCCAAAATTCTCCCCATAATTCACCCTAAAATGTCCCTAAAAAACCAAAAATATCCTCAAAAGTGACCCCAAAATGTCCCGAAAATGTCCCTAAAAGACCCCAAAATGTCCCCAAAAATGACCTGAAAATGGCCCCAAAAATGGCCCCAAAAGGGACCGAAAAGGCCCCAAAATGGTCCCAAAATTGCAGCGAATGGCCCCAAAATGTCCCAAAAAATGTCCCAAAAATGTCCCAAAAATGACCCTAAAAAATGTCTCCAAAAAATCATCCAAAATTTCCCAAAATGGCCCCAAAAATGTCCAAAAAATGCCCCCAAAAATGTCCCAAAAATGTCCATTAAAAAAAACTCCAAAATTGCCGAAATGGCCCCAAATTTTCCCCAAAATTTCCCCAAAAATTCCCCGAAATTGTCCCCAAAATTGTTCTCAAAATTCACCCCGAAATGACCCAAAAAAACAACGAAAATTTGGCCAAATGGCCCAAAAATGTCCCCAAAAATTACCCCAAAATGGAGCCAAAAATGTCCCAAAAAACCCCAAAATGTCCCCAAATATGACCCAAAAAATGTCCCCAAAATGTCCCCAAAAAAACCCAAAAATTGCCCAAATGGCCCCAAAATTTCTCCAAAATTCACCCCAAAAAGTCCCTAAAAAAACCAAAATATCCCCAAAAATGACCCCAAAATGGCCCCAAAAACCCCAAAATTTGCCCAAATGGCCCCAAAAATGTTTCCAAAATGCCCCTAAAAATCCCCAAAAATTGGGATTAAAATCAGAAAAAATTGGGATTGAAGGGGAAAAATTTGGGATAAAAATCGGTAAAATTGGGATTAAAATGGGAAATATTTGGGATAAAAATTGGAAAAAATTGGGATAAAAATGAAAAAATTTGGATTAAAATGAAAAAGTTGAAGTGGAAAATTTGGATTAAAATGGGATAAAATTGGGATAAAAATGGGAAAAAATTTGGATTAAAAATGGGAAAAAATTGGGATAAAAATCGGAAAAATGGGATAAAAATCAGAAAAAAAATTGGGATTAAAATCGGAAAAATTTGGTTTGAAGTGGAAAAATTTGGATTAAAATCGGGAAAATTGAGACAAAAAAGGGAAAATTTTGGATTAAAATCTGAAAGAATTTGGATTAAAACCGGAAAGAATTTGGATTAAAATCGGAAAAATTGGGATAAAAATGAAAAAATTAGGATGAAAATGGGAAAAATTGGGATTGAAGTGGAAAAATTGGGATTAAAATGGGGAAAAATTGGGATAAAAATGAAAAAATAGGGATGAAAATGGGAAAATTGGGACAAAAAGGAAAAATTTGGATTAAAATGGAAAAATTGGGATAAAAAGGAAAATTTGGGATGAAAATGGGAAAAAATTGGGATAAAAATAGAAAAATTGGGATAAAAATGGGAAAAATTGGGATGCAAATGAGGCAGCAGAGACGGGGCGGTTTCAATCCGATCGAATTTTTATTGATTGGATTTGTAATTAGCGCTAATGAGGCTCCGGTAATTAGCGCTAATCAATGGGGGTTCGGTCATTAGTGTTAATTAGTGAGGGGTCATTAATGAGGGATCGGTCATTATTGAGCCGCAATTCCCCGGGAGTTTTGGGATATTCCAAATTTGGGGGATTTTTCGGGAATTTTTTGGGATATTCCAAATATTTTGGGGATTTTTTGGGAATTTTTGGGAATTTTTGGGGATTATTCGGGGATTTTTTGGGATATTCCAAATATTTTGGAAATTTTTCAGGGATTTTTTTGGATATTCAAAATTTTGGGATTTTTTGGGAATTTTTTGGGATATTCCAAATATTTTTGGGGTTTTGGGGATTTTTTGGGATTTTTCGGGGATTTTTTGGGGATTTTTTGGGAATTTTGGGGGGATTTTTCGGGAATTTTGGGGGATTTTTTGGGAATTTTGGGGGGATTTTTCGGGAATTTTTTGGGGGATTTTTCTGGAATTTTTTGGGATATTCCAAATTTTGGGAATTTTCTGAAATTTTTTGGGATCTTCTCAAGAGTTGTTTTTTTTTTTTTTTTTGACGGCATTCCCGGGAAATTTTTGGGATATTCCAAATATTTGTTTGGGGGACACCTTGGGGACACCTTGGGGACACCTTGGGGACATCTTGGGGGTTTTGGGGACATCTCGAGGACATCTCGGGGGGGTTGGGGACACCTTGAGGACACCTTGGGGACACCTTGGGGACACCTTGGGGGGGTTGAGGACACTTGGGGACACCTTGGGGACACCTTGGGGACACCTTGGGGACATCTCAGGGGGTTTGGGGACATCTTGAGGACACTTTGGGGACACCTTGGTGACACCTTGGGGACACCTTGGGGACATCTCAGGGGGGTTGGGGACACCTTGGGGAGATCTTGGGGGGTTGGGGACACCTTAGGGACACCTTGGGGACAACTTGGGGACACCTTGGGGACACCCTGGGGGGGTTGGGGACACTTTGGGGACACCTTGGCGACACCTTGGGGACATCTCAGGGGTTTGAGGACACCTTGGGGACACCTCAGGGACATCGCGGGGGGTTGGGACACCTTGGGGACACTTTGGGGACACCTTGGGGGGGTTGGGGACACTTTGGGGACACCTTGGTGACACCTTGGGGACACCTTGGGGGGGTTGAGGACACCTTGGTGACACCTTGGGGACATCTTGGGGACACCTTGGGGACACCTTGGGGACACCTTGGGGGGGTTGGGGACAACTTGGGGACACCTTGGGGACACCTTGGGGACATCTCGAGGGGGTTGGGGACATCCCAGACAGGGTTGGGGACATCCTGGAGGGGCCCAGGTTGGTGGTGACACAGGTGACACAGGTGACAATGAGGTGACACAGGTGACACAGGTGACACAGGTGACACAGGAGGTGACACAGGTGACACAGGTGACACAGGTGACACAGGTGACACAGGAGGTGACACAGGTGTGACACAGGTGTGACACAGGAGGTGACACAGGTGACAATGAGGTGACACAGGTGACACAGGTGACACAGGTGACACAGGTGTGACACAGGTGTGACACAGGTGACACAGCTGACAATGAGGTGACACAGGTGACACAGGTGACACACAGGTGACACAGGTGTGACACAGGTGACACAGGTGACACAGGTGTGACACAGGAGGTGACACAGGTGTGACACAGGTGACACGGGTGTGACACGGGTGTGACACAGGTGACACAGGTGACACAGGTGACACAGGTGACACAGGAGGTGACACAGGTGACACAGGTGACAATGCCATCAGATGGAGATGCTCTCCTGCACCATGGAAGGTTCCAGGTAGGGGTAGGGCAGCTCCAGCGCCACAGGTGTGACACAGGTGACACAGGTGTGACACAGGTGTGACACAGGTATGACACAGGTGACACACAGGTGACAATGCCATCAGATGGAGATGCTCTCCTGCACCACGGATGGTTCCAGGTAGGGGTAGGGCAGCTCCAGCGCCGCAGGTGTGACACAGGTGACACAGGTGACACAGGTGACACAGGTGTGACACAGGTGACACAGGTGTGACACAGGTGTGACACAGGTGTGACACAGGTGTGACACAGGTGACACAGGTGACACAGGTGACACAGGTGTGACACAGGTGACACACAGGTGTGACACAGGTGTGACACACGTGTGACACAGGTGACACAGGTGTGACACAGTGACACAGGTGACACAGGTGTGACACAGGGAGGTGACACAGGGAGGTGACACAGGTGACACTGAGGTGACAATGCCATCAGATGGAGATGCTCTCCTGCACCACGGATGGTTCCAGGTAGGGGTAGGGCAGCTCCAGCGCCACAGGTGTGACACAGGTGTGACACAGGTGTGACACAGGTGTGACAGGTGACACAGGTGACACAGGAGGTGACACACAGGTGACATCAGATGGAGATGCTCTCCTGCACCACGGACGGTTCCAGGTAGGGGTAGGGCAGCTCCAGCGCCGCAGGTGTGACACAGGTGACACAGGTGACACAGGTGACACAGGTGTGACACAGGTGTGACACAGGAGGTGACACAGGTGACACAGGTGACAATGCCATCAGATGGAGATGCTCTCCTGCACCACGGACGGTTCCAGGTAGGGGTAGGGCAGCTCCAGCGCCGCAGGTGTGACACAGGTGACACAGGTGTGACACAGGTGTGACACAGGTGTGACACAGGTGTGACACAGGTGTGACACAGGTGTGACACAGGTGACACAGGTGACACAAGTGACACAGGTGACACAGGTGTGACACAGGTGACACAGGTGACACAGGTGTGACACAGGTGTGACACAGGTGACACAGGAGGTGACACAGGTGACACAGGTGTGACACAGGTGTGACACAGGTGACACAGGTGACACAAGTGACACAGGTGTGACACAGGTGTGACACAGGTGTGACACAGGTGACACAGGTGACACAAGTGACACAGGTGACACAGGTGTGACACAGGTGACACAGGTGACACAGGTGTGACACAGGTGTGACACAGGTGACACAGGAGGTGACACAGGTGACACAGGTGACAATGAGGTGACACAGGTGACACAGGTGACACAGGTGACACTGAGGTGACAATGCCATCAGATGGAGATGCTCTCCTGCACCACGGAAGGTTCCAGGTAGGGGTAGGGCAGCTCCAGCGCCGCAGGTGTGACACAGGAGGTGACACAGGTGACACAGGTGACACAGGTGACACAGGTGACACAGGTGACACAGGTGTGACACAGGTGTGACACAGGTGACACAGGTGTGACACAGGTGTGACACAGGTGACACAGGTGACACACAGGTGACACAGGTGTGACACAGGTGTGACACAGGTGTGACACAGGTGACACAGGTGACACAGGTGACACAGGTGACACAGGTGTGGCACAGGTGACAATGCCATCAGATGGAGATGCTCTCCTGGACCACGGATGGTTCCAGGTAGGGGTAGGGCAGCTCCAGCGCCACAGGTGTGACACAGGTGACACAGGTGTGACACAGGTGACACAGGTGACACAGGTGACATCAGATGGAGATGCTCTCCTGGACCATTCCAGGTTCCAGGTAGGGGTAGGGCAGCTCCAGCGCCACAGGTGTGACACAGGTGACAATGAGGTGACACAGGTGACACAGAGGTGACACAGGTGACACAGGTGACACAGGTGACACAGGTGTGACACAGGTGACACAGGTGACACAGGTGTGACACAGGTGTGACACAGGTGACACAGGTGACAATGAGGTGACACAGGTGACACAGGTGGGACACAGGTGACACACAGGTGACACACAGGTGACAATGCCATCAGATGGAGATGCTCTCCTGCACCACGGAAGGTTCCAGGTAGGGGTAGGGCAGCTCCAGCGCCACAGGTGTGACACAGGTGACACAGGTGACACATAGGTGACAATGAGGTGACACAGGTGTGACCCAGGTGACACAGGGAGGTGACACAGTGACACAGGTGACATCAGATGGAGATGCTCTCCTGGACCACGGATGGTTCCAGGTAGGGGTAGGGCAGCTCCAGCGCCGCGTTCCGGGCCCGGATCCGTTCGCTCGTGGCCCTCAGACGCCTCCGGAACGCGGCCAAGAGGGACCCAGGGGCCGACCCCACAAACAGGTCCTGGGAGCGGGAGCCCAGGGGACGCTGGGGACATGGGGACATGGGGACAGTGAGGGGACATTGGGGAGATTGGGGACATTGGGGACATTGGGGACATTGGGGACATTGGGGGGATTGGGGACATTGGGGGGATTGGGGGGATTGGGGACATTGGGGACAGTGGGGACATTGGGGACATTGGGGGGATTGGGGACATTGGGGACATTGGGGACAGTGGGGACAGTGAGGGGATTGGGGACATTGGGGGGATTGGGGACATTGGGGACGTTGGGGGGATTGGGGACATCAAAGAGGGCACCAAAATATGAGGTCACTATGGGTGTCACAAGTCCCCCAGTGACTCTGTCCCCAAATGTCCCCAATGTCCCCCCAACATCCCCAATGTCCCCAATGTCCCCCCAATCCCCCCAATGTCCCAAATGTCCCAAATGTCCCCAACATCCCCAGTGTCCCCAATCCCCCCAATGTCCCCAGTGTCCCCAATGTCCCCAATGTCCCCAATGTCCCCAATGTCCCCAATGTCCCCGCTGTCCCCAATGTCCCCAATGTCCCCAATGTCCCCAATGTCCCCAATGTCCCCAATGTCCCCAACGTCCCCAATCCCCCCAATCCCCCCAGTGTCCCCAATGTCCCCACTGTCCCCAATGTCCCCAATCCCCCCAATGTCCCCAATGACCCCAATGTCCCCAATGTCCCCAATGTCCCCACTGTCCCCAATCCCCCAATGTCCCCAATGTCCCCAACGCCCCCAATGTCCCCAGTGTCCCCAATGTCCCCAATGTCCCCAGTGTCCCCAATGTCCCCAATGTCCCCAACGCCCCCAATGTCCCCAGTGTCCCCAATGTCCCCAATGTCCCCAATGTCCCCAATGTCCTCAATCCCGCCAATCCCCTGAATGTCCCCCACTGTCCCAAATGTCCCCAATGTCCTCCCAACGCCCCCAACGCCCCCAATGTCCCCCATGTCCCCAATCCCCCTGCTGTCCCCACTGTCCCCACTGTCCCCAATGTCCCCAATGTCCCCAATGTCCCCAATGTCCCAATCCCCCCCAATATCCCCAATGTCCCCAATCCCCCCAATGTCCCCAATCCCCCCACTGTCCCCAATGTCCCCAATGTCCCCAATGTCCCCCAATGTCCCCAACGCCCCCAATGACCCCAAAGTCCCCAACGCCCCCAATGTCCCCAATTATGTCCCCAATATCCCCAATGTCCCCAATCCCCCCAAATGTCCCCAATGTCCCCAATGTCCCCAATGTCCCCAATGTCCCCGATGTCCCCTCGCTGTCCCCGTGTCTCACCGGCTCCCCCCCCTCGTAGCTGACCACGCTCAGCAGCCCCAGCAGGGCGCCGGTGGCCCTGGGGCTGGGCATGGTGGCCACCAGCAGCTCCTCGGTGGCCTCGGTGTCACCGGCCGGCGGCGGCCGCTGCATCGTCCCCGGCGTGTTCGGCATCCAGGCGGCGTAGTCGTACTGCGGGGGCACCACCCCGGGGTCACACGGGGTCACACACCCCAAAATGTGACCTCGGGGTCACACAGAGGTCAGCCACCCCAAAAAAATGTGATCTGGGGGTCATCCAAGGGTCATCAACCCAAAAAGTGATCTGAGGTCATCTGGGGGTCACTGACCTCAAAAATGTGACCTCGGGGTCATCTGGGGGTCATCAACCCAAAAAAAAGTGACCTGGGGTCATCTGGGGGTCACCGACCCCAAAATTTGACCTTGGGGTCACACAGGGGTCACCGATCCGAAAATGTGACCTCGGGGTCACCCAGAGGTCACCCATCCAAAAAAAATGACCCCGGGGTCATCTGCAGGTCACCTACTTTAAAGGTGACCTGGGGTCACCTGGAGGTCACCGGCTTCAAAAGTGACCCAAGGTCATAGGGGTCATTGACCTTGAAACTACCCCGGGGTCACCTGGGGGTCACCCACCCGAAAAAAGTGACCCCGGGGTCACACAGGGGTCACTGACCTCAAAAATGTGACCTCGGGGTCACACAGGGGTCACTGACCCGAAAATGTGACCCCGGGGTTACACAGGGGTCACTGACCTCAAAAATGTGACCTCGGGGTCACACAGGGGTCACACGGGGTCACCGACCCGAAAATGTGACCTCGGGGTCATCTGGAGGTCACTGACCTCAAAAATGTGACCTCGGGGTCATCTGGGGGTCACCGACCCGAAAATGTGACCTCGGGGTCAGCCGGGGGTCATCAACCCGAAAATATGACCTGGGGGTCACACAGGGTCACCGACCCAAAAATGTGACCTGAGGTCACCTGGGGGTCACTGACCCTGAAACTACCTCGGGGTCATCTGGAGGTCACCCACCCGAAAAAAAGTGACCCAGGGGTCACCTGGGGGTCAGACACCCCAAAAATGTGACCTCAGGGTCATCTGGGGGTCACCCACCCGAAAAAAGTGATCTGGGGTCACCTGGGGGTCACCCACCCAAAACTACTCTGGGGTCACCCGGGGGTCACTGACCCCAAAACAACCCAGGGGTCACTGGGGGTCACCCACCGAAAAAAGTGACCTCGGGGTCATCTGGGGGTCAGCCACCCCAAAAATGTGACCTCGGGGTCAGCTGGGGGTCACCAACCTGGAAAAAGTGACCCCGGGGTCACCTGGGGGTCAGCCACCCCAAAAGTGACCTCGGGGTCACACGGGGTCACCGACCCGAAATGTGACCTCGGGGTCACCCGGGGGTCACCCACCCGAAAAAAGTGACCTCGGGGTCACCCAGGGGTCACTGACCCAAAAATGTGACCTCGGGGTCATCTGGGGGTCAGCCACCCCAAAAAAGTGACCTGGGGTCATCTGGGGGTCACCCACCCCAAAAATGTGATCTGGGGTCACCCAGGGGTCAGCCACCCGAAAAATGTGACCTCAGGGTCATCTGGGGGTCACTGACCCGAAAAATGTGACCTCGGGGTCACCTGCACGTCACCTACTTCAAAATTGACCTCGGGGTCACACAGGGGTCACTGACCCAAAAATGTGACCTCGGGGTCACACAGGGGTCACTGACCCCAAAAAAATGACCCCGGGGTCACCTGCAGGTCACCTACTTTAAAGGTGATCTGGGGTCACTTGGAGGTCACCGGCTTCAAAAGTGACCCAAGGTCACAGGGGTCATTGACCTTGAAACTACCCCGGGGTCACCCAGAGGTCACCCACCCAAATATGTGACCTCGGGGTCAGCTGGGGGTCATCAACCCGAAAAAAGTGATCTGGGGTCACCCAGGGGTCACAAACCCTGAAAAAAGTGACCTCGGGGTCACACGGGGTCACCGACCCGAAAATGTGACCTCGGGGTCAGCTGGGGGTCATCAACCCCAAAATGTGACCTCGGGGTCATCTGGGGGTCACTGACTTCAAAAATGTGACCTCGGGGTCACCGAGGGGTCACTGACCTCAAAAATGTGACCTCGGGGTCAGCTGGGGGTCATCAACCCGAAAAAAGTGACCCGGGGTCATCTGGGGGTCATCAACCCCAAAAATGTGACCTTGGGGTCATCTGGGGGTCACTGACCCCAAAAATGTGACCTCGGGGTCAGCTGGGGGTCACTGACCCAAAAAAAGTGACCCCGGGGTCACCCAGGGGTCACCGACTTCAAAAGTGACCCGGGGTCACCTGGGGGTCACCCACCCCAAAAAAGTGACCTCGGGGTCATCTGGGGGTCATCGACCCAGAAAAAGTGATCTGGGGTCATCTGGAGGTCAGCCACCCCAAAAATGAGACCTCAGGTCATCTGGGGGTCACCCACCCCAAAAATGTGACCTTGGGGTCACCTGGGGGTCACTGACCTTGAAACTACCCTGGGGTCACCCAGGGGCCACCAAGGGGTCCCTCAGGTCCCACAGGGGTCACTGGAGGTTGTCACATCCCTTTGGTGGCCACCAAGGGGTCACCAGGGGTTCACCAGGGTCCCACAGGGGTCACTGGAGGTTGTCACATCCCCACGTCCCCTTTGGTGGCCACCAAGGGGTCACTCAGGTCCCACAGGGGTCACTGGAGGTTGTCACACCCCCTTTGGTGGCCACCAAGGTGGGGTTCATGACCACGGCTGAGCCTGATGGACACGTCTGGTTTATCCTTCCCCCCGGTGTCCCCAGGTGTCCCCAGGTGTCCCCAAGTGTCCCAGGTGTCCCCAGGTGTCCCCAGGTGTCCCTGGTGTCCCCAGGTGTCCCCAGTGTCCCCAGGTGTCCCCAGGTGTCCCTGGTGTCCCCAGGTGTCCCCAGGTGTCCCCAGTGTCCCCAGGTGTCCCCAGGTGTCCCCAAGTGTCCCCATTGTCCCCAGTGTCCCCAAGTGTCCCCAGTGTCCCCAGGTGTCCCCAGGTGTCCCCAGGTGTCCCCAGGTGTGTCCCCAGGTGTCCCCAGGTGTCCCCAGGTGTCCCCAGTGTCCCCAGGTGTCCCCGGTGTCCCCAAGTGTCCCCAGGTGTCCCCAGGTGTCCCCAGGTGTCCCCAAGTGTCCCCAGGTGTCCCCAAGTGTCCCCATTGTCCCCAGGTGTCCCCAGGTGTCCCCAGTGTCCCCAGATGTCCCCAGGTGTCCCCAGGTGTCCCCAAGTGTCCCCAGGTGTCCCCAGGTGCCACCTGGCCGCTGTTGACGGCCGCGTGTCGGGCGGAGCAGCAGAAGATGATCATGGTCAGGAACTTCACCAGCTCAGGGCGGCTGTGGAGCTGTGACGGGAACCCTGAGGGACAGAGGGGACATTGGGGACATTGGGGACATTGGGGACATTGGGGACATTGGGGGATTGGGGACATTGGGGACATTGGGGGCATCGGGGACATTGAGGACATTGAGGGGACATTGGGGACATTGGGGACATTGGGGACATTGGGGACATTGGGGACATGAGGGGACATGGGGGACATTTGGGGACATTGGGGACATTGGGGACATGAGGGGACATGGGGGACATTTGGGGACATTGGGGGGATTGGGGACATTGGGGACATTGGGGACAGTGGGGGACATTGGGGACATTGGGGACATTGGGGACATTGGGGACATTGGGGACAATGGGGACATTGGGGACATTGGGGACAATGGGGACATTGGGGACAGTGGGGACATTGGGGACATTGGGGACATTGGGGACATTGGGGACAATGGGGACATTGGGGACATTGGGGACATTGGGGACATTGGGGACGTTCGGGACATTGGGGACAGTGGGGACATTGGGGACATTGGGGACATTGGGGGGATTGGGGACATTGGGGACATTGGGGGGATTGGGGACATTGGGGGGTTGGGGACATTGAGGGGACATTGGGGACATTGGGGACATTGGGGACACTGGGGACATCAGCCAACGGAGGTGGTACCCGCCAGGTGATGTCACCCACTGTGGAGGTGTCACCAAACATGGCGATGTCACCCCACCACCATGTCACCATGACTTGACCATGACTATGACTTGACCATGCCCATGACCATGCCATGACTTAACCATGACTTGACCATGACTTGACCATGACCACAACTTGACCATGACCATGACTTGACCATGACCACGACCATGCCATGTCTTGACCATGCCATGACCACTCCATGACCATGACTTAACCATGACTTGACCATGACCATGGACATGCCATGACTTGACCATGCCATGACCACTTCATGACCATACCATGGCCATGCCATGACTTGACCATGACCATGACCATGGCCATGACCATTCCATGACCATGACTTAACCATGACCGTGACTTAACCATGACCATGACCATGTCATGACCATGACCATGACCATGACCACAACTTGACCATGACCATTCTATGACCATGACCATCAGTTGACCATGACCATGACCTGACCATGACTCAACCATGACCATGACCATGCCATGACCTGACCCTAACCATGACCATGACTTGACCATGACTTGACCATGACCACAACCTGACCATGACCATGGCCATGCCATGACCATGACCATGCCATGCCATGACCTGACCATAACCATGACCTGACCATGAACATGACTTGACCATGACTTGACCATGACCACAACTTGACCATGACCATTCCATGACCATGACTTAACCATGACCGTGACTTTACCATGACCATGACCATGACAATGACCATGCCATGACCATGACCATGACTTTTACCATGACCACAACTTGACCATGACCATGACTTGACCATGACTTGACCATGACTTGACCATGACCATGACCATGGCCATGCCATGTCTTGACCACACCATGACCACTCCATGACCATGACATGACCATGACCACGCCATGACCATGACCATTCCATGACCATTCCATGACCATGACTTAACCATGACCATGACCATGACAATGACCATGCCATGACCATGACCATGACTTGACCATGACCATGACCATGACAATGACCATGCCATGACCATGACCATGACTTTTACCATGACCACAACTTGACCATGACCATGACTTGACCATGACCATGACCATGACCATGCCATGACTTCACCATGACCATGACCATGCCATGACTGAACCATGACCATAACCATGACCACGCCATGACCATGACCATGCCATGACCATGACTTGACCATGACCATTACTTGACCATGACCATGCCATGACTTGACCATGACCATGCCATGACCATTCCATGCCCATGGCCATGACCCTTCCATGACCATGGCCATGACCATGCCATGACTTCACCATGACCATGACCATGCCATGACTGAACCATGACCATAACCATGACCACGCCATGACCATGACCATGACTTGACCATGACTTAACCATGACCATGACCATGACCATGACCATGACCATTCCATGACCATGACTTAACCATGACTATGACCATGACCTGACCCTAACCATGACCATGACCACAACCATGACCATGACCATGCCATGACCATCACTTGACCATGACCATGACCACAACCACGACCATGACCATTCCACGCCCATCACCCATCACCCATCACCGCCCCGTCCCCGCGTGTCCCCGATTGTCCCCGTCACCCTCCCCGGTGTCCCCTACCGCTCTTCTCGTTGCCGAGGACGCCGTAGGTGAAGATCTCGCCCACCCACTCCTGCAGCTCCTCGTCCTCGGCCACCTCACTGTCCTCGGCGTAGAAGAGCGCCACGATCCCCTCCACGTAGCTGGGACACCGCGGGGACACCGGTGACACACCCCGTGTCCCCATCACCGCCGACGTCCCATCTCGGTGTCACCTCCGTGGGGTCCTTGTCCCCCCATCCTCACTGTCCCCATTGTCCCCACCTGCATCGTTCCCGTCCCCGTGTCCCCATTGTTCCCATTGTCCCCACCTCCATGTCCCCACTTTCCCCATCTCCCTGTCCCCATTGTCCCCATCTCCATGTCCCCACTGTCCCCACCACTGCCACCTCTGTGTCCCCACTGCTGCCACCTCCGTGTCCCCACTGTCCCCACTGTCCCCACTGTCCCCATCCCATTGACCCCATCATTCCCATCCCATTGTCCCCACCACTGCCACCTCCATGTCCCCATTGTCCCCATTGTCCCCACCTCCCTGTCCCCATTGTCTTCATCTCCATGTCCCCACTGCTGCCACCTCCATGTCCTCACTGTCCCCATCCCATTGTCCCCATTGTCCCCATTGTCCCCACCTGTGGATGGCGCCCCAGATGTCCCCAATGTCCCCCAATGTCCCCGCTGTCCCCGTGTCCCCACCTGTGGATGGCGCCCCAGATGTCCCCAGTGTCCCCAACCCCCCAATGTCCCAATCCCCCCAATGTCCCCACTGTCCCCAATGTCCCCACTGTCCCTGCTGTCCCCAATGTCCCCAATGACCCCAATGTCCCCAATGTCCCCGTGTCCCCACCTGTGGATGGTGCCCCAGATGTCCCCAATGTCCCCAATGTCCCCAGTGTCCCCAGTGTCCCCACTGTCCCCACTGTCCCCAATGTCCCCGCTGTCCCCAATGTCCCCACTGTCCCCAATGTCCCCAATGTCCTCAATGTCCCCAACCCCCCCAATGTCCCCAATGTCCCCAATCCCCCAATGTCCCCAATGTCCCCAACCCCCCCAATGTCCCCAACCCCCCCAATGTGCCCAATGTCCCCACTGTCCCCACTGTCCCCGTGTCCCCGTGTCCCCACCTGTGGATGGCGTCCCAGATCTCCAGCGCGTCGTCCCTGTAGTGGTACCCGGGGATGTCCCCAACGTCGCGCTCGGCCACGTCCTCGGGGACACAGAGCTCGCGGAAGGTCAGCGCGGCCACCCCGCGGGCCACCAGCGCCAGTGTCCCCTCCCGGCCCACCGCCGTGGCCTGGGGACAGTGTCACCTCCGTGTCACCCTCAGTGTCACCTCAGTGTCACCTCAGTGTCCCCTCAGTGTCACCCCGCGGGCCACCAGCGCCAGTGTCCCCTCCCGGCCCACCGCGGTGGCCTGGGGACAGGGACAGCCCAGTGTCACCTCAGTGTCCCCTCTGTGTCCCCTCCCGGCCCACCGAGGTGGCCTGGGGACAGGGACAGCCCGGTGTCACCTTAATGTCACCCTCAGTGTCACCCCAGTGTCACCTCAGTGTCACCTCAGTGCCACCAGCGCCAGTGTCCCCTCCCGGCCCACCGCAGTGGCCTGGGGACAGGGACAGCCCGGTGTCACCTCAGTGTCACCTCAGTGTCACCTCTGTGTCCCCTCAGTGTCCCCTCAGTGTCACCTCAGTGTCCCCTCAGTGTCCCCTCAGTGTCCCCCCAGTGCCACCCTCAGTGTCCTCTCAGTGTCACCCTCAGTGTCACCTCAGTGTCCCCTCAATGTCCCCTCATTGTCCCCTCAGTGTCCCCTCAGTGCCACCCTCGATGTCACCTCAGTGTCGCCTCAGTGTTCCCCCAGTGCCACCTCCAGCCACACAGGTGACACAGGTGACCCAGGGAGATGACAGGGAGGTGACGCACAGGTGACAATGAGGTGACACAGGTGACACAGGTGACACAGGGAGGTGACACAGGTGACACAGGTGACACAGGAGGTGACAGACGTGACACAGGTGACACTGAGGTGACACACAGGTGACACAGGTGACAGAGGTGACACAGGTGACCCAGGTGACACAGGTGACACAGGTGACACAGGGAGGTGACACAGGAGGTGACACAGGAGGTGACAGAGGAGGTGACACAGGAGGTGACACAGGAGGTGACACAGGTGACACATAGGTGACACAGGTGACACAGGTGTCCCCAGGTGACCTGACCTGGTCGATGACCCCCCCGGGGCTCAGCAGCGTCTCCCGGGCGAGAACGTTGATGTGGAACGTGAAACGGAGATGGGGCAGCAGCAGCTGGGGACAGGGGGACAGAGAGGGGACATTGGGGACATTGGGGACATTGGGGACACTGGGGGGACATTGGGGACATTGGGGACATCATTGGGGACAGGCAGGGGACATCATTGGGGACAGTGGGGACATCATTGGGGACATCATTGGGGACAGTGAGGGGACATTGGGGACATTGGGACATTGGGGGGACATGGGGACAGAGAGGGGACAGAGAGGGGACAGTGGGGACATCATTGGGGACAGTGGGGACATTGGGGACATTGGGGACAGTGGGGGGACAGTGAGGGGACAGTGGGGACATCATTGGGGGACATAATCGGGGACATCATTGGGGACATTGGGGACATCAGTGGGGACAGGCAGGGGACATTGGGGACATTGGGGACATTGGGGACATTGGGGGGACATTGAGGGGATTGGGGACATTGGGGACATTGGGGACATTGGGGACAGTGGGGACAGTGGGGGTTGGGGACATTGGGGACATCATTGGGGACAGTGGGGACATTGGGGGTTGGGTTGGGATTTTTGGGGTTTTTGGGATGGGGATTTCAGGGAGCCGTTTTTGGGCTCAGGGATGAGTTTTTTGGGGTCAGGGATGGGATTTGGGGGTTTTTGGGATGGGGATTTTGAGGTGCAGATTTTGGGGTCCGGGTTGGGATTTTGGGGTCAGAGTGCAGTTTTTGGGTCAGGGATGGGATTTTGGGATGGGGATTTCGGGGTGCAGTTTTTTGGGGTCAATGTTGGGTTTTTGGGGTCAGGGCTGGGTTTTTGGGGTGGGGGTGCAGTTTTTGGGGTCAGGGATGAGTTTTTGGGGATTTGGGGATGGGGATTTCGGGGTGCAGTTTTTGGGGTCAGGGATGGGATTTTTGGGGTCAGGGATGGGGATTTCAGGACGGGGATTTCGAGGTGCAGGTTTTGGGGTCGGGGTGCAGCTTTTGGGGTCCGGGCACAGTTTTTGGGGTCGGGATGCAGTTTTTGGGGTCGGGGCTGGGTTTTTGGGGTCGGGGATGGGATTTTGGGGTCAGGGATGGGATTTCAGGATGGGGATTTCGGGATGCAGTTTTTGGGGTCGGGGCTGGGTTTTTGGGGTCAGCGTTGGGATTTTTGGGGTTTTTGGGATGGGGATTTCGGGGTGCAGTTTTTGGGGTCGGGGATGGGGTTTTTGGGGTCAGGGATGAGTTTTTGGGGATTTTGGGATGGGGATTTTGGGGTGCAGTTTTTGGGGTCAGGGCTGGGATTTTGGGGTCAGGGATGGGGTTTTTGGGATGGGGATTTCGGGGCTGGGTTTTTGGGGTCAGGGATGAGTTTTTGGGGTCAGGGATGGGGTTTCAGGACGGGGATTTCGGGGTGCAGCTTTTGGGGTTTGGGTGCCGTTTTTGGGATGGGGATTTCAGGGTGCAGTTTTTGGGGTCAGTGTTGGGATTTTCCGGGTGCAATTTTTGGGTTCAGGGATGGGGTTTTTGGGGATTTTGGGATGGGGATTTCGGGGTGCAGTTTTTGGGGTCAGGGATGGGGTTTTTGGGATGGGGATTTTGGGGCTGTGTTTTTGGGGTCAGGGCTGGGATTTTGGGGTCAGGGATGGGATTTTTTGGATGGGGATTTTGGGGTGCAGTTTTTGGGGTCAGGGATGGGATTTTTGGCGTCACCGTTGGGATTTTTGGGGATTTTGGGATGGGGATTTCGGGGTGCAGTTTTTTGGGTCGGGGCTGGGTTTTTGGGGTCAGGGATGGGGTTTTTGGGGTCTGGGCACAGTTTTTGGGGTCAGTGTTGGGATTTTGGGACAGGGATTTCGGGGTGCAGTTTTTGGGGTTTGGGTGCAGTTTTTGGGATGGGGATTTCAGGGTGCAGTTTTTGGGGTCGGGGATGGGTTTTTGGGGTCCGGGCACAGTTTTTGGGGTCAGGATTGGGATTTTTGGGGTCAGCATTTGGATTTTTGGGGATTTTGGGATGGGCATTTTGGGGTGCAGTTTTTGGGGTCAGGATTGGGTTTTGGGGATTTTGGGATGGGCATTTTGAGGTGCAGTTTTTGGGGCCTGGGTTGGGATTTCAGGACAGGGATTTTGGGGCGCAGTTTTTGGGGTCCGGGCGCCATTTATGGGGTCAGGGATGGGGTTTTTGGAATGGGGATTTCAGGGCGCAGTTTTTGGGGTCAGGGATGGGATTTTTGGGGTCAGGGACGGGGATTTCAGGACGGGGATTTCAGGACGGGGATTTCAGGACGGGGATTTCGGGGAGCAGTTTTTGGGGTCCAGGTGCAGTTTTTGGGGTCAGGTATGGGATTTTTGGGATGGGGATTTCAAGGTGCGGTTTTTGGGGCCAGTGTTGGGATTTTGGGCTCAGTATTGGGTTTTGGGACAGGGATTTCGGGGTGCAGTGTTTTGGGGTCAGTGTTGGGTTTTTGGGGTCGGGGCTGGGTTTTTGGGGTCGGGGATGGGTTTTTGGGGTCGGGGCTGTGTTTTTGGGGTCTGGGCTGGTTTTTGGGGTACCTGGTGCAGTTTTTGGGGTCGGGGCACAGTTTTTGGGGTCAGGATTGGGATTTTGGGACAGGGATTTTGGGGTGCAGTTTTTGGTGTTGGGATGCAGTTTTTGGGGTCCAGGTGCAATTTTTGGGGTCAGGGCTGGGTTTTTGGGGTCGGGGCTGGGTTTTTGGGGTCGGGGGATGGGTTTTTGGGGTCAGGGTGCAGTTTTTGGGGTCAGGGCTGGGTTTTTGGGGTCAGGAATGGTTTTTGGGGTCAGGATTGGGATTTCAGGATGGGGATTTTGGGATGCAGTTTTTGGGCTCAGGGACGGGATTTTTGGGGTCAGGGATGAGTTTTTGGGGTCAGGGATGGGGATTTTGGGGTCAGGATTGGGATTTTTGGGGATTTTGGGATGGGCATTTTGGGGTGCAGTTTTTGGGGTCAGGATTGGGTTTTGGGGATTTTGGGATGGGGATTTTGGGGTGCAGTTTTTGGGGTCAGGGCTGTGTTTTTGGGGTCAATGTTGGGATTTTGGGGTCCGTGCCGGGTTTTTGGGGTACCTGGTGCACGGGGTGCGCGGCGGGCAGGCGGTGCGTGGCCACGGCGAAGGCCTCGGCCAGGAAGTGGCCGTGCAGGAGATGCGTCACCATCTCGTGCAGCACGAAATGCGCGTTCCGCACCCACAGCTTGGCCAGCGCCCAACCGCCGCCCCCCGGCCCGAAAATCGGGGACCCCGGCCCAGGGCGCTGCGACAGCTGGGGGGACACGGGGTCACACGGGGTCACTTGGGGTCACCAGGGGTCATTGGGGGTCATTGGGGTCAGTGGGGTCACAGGGGACCCCGGCCCGGGGCGCTGGGACAGCTGGGGGGACACCAGGGGTCATCAGGGGTCATCAGGGGTCATTGGGGTCAGAGGGGTCATTGGGGATCAATGGAAGTCAATCGGAGTCATTGGGGGTCATTGGGGGTCATTGGGGTCACTGGGGTCACCAGGGGTCACCAGGGGTCACGAGGAGTCAATGGGGTCAGTGGGGTCACTGGGGGTCAATGGGGTCACTGGGGGTCACCAGGGGTCACCAGGGGTCACCAGGGGTCACCAGGGGTCAGTGGGAGTCACTAGGGGTCACCAGGGGTCACTGGGGGTCACTGGGGTCAGTGGGGTCACAGGGGATCCCGGCCCGGGGCGCTGGGACAGCTGGGGGGACACCAGGGGTCAGTGGGGGTCACTGGGGGTCACACGGGGTCATCAGGGGTCATTGGGGGTCATCAGGGGTCAGTGGGGTCACAGGGGACCCCGGCCCGGGGCGCTGGGACAGCTGGGGGGACACCAGGGGTCAGTGGGGGGTCATTGGGGTCACTGGGGGTCACACGGGGTCACTGGGGTCACCGGGGGTCACTGGGGTCAGTGGGGTCAGTAGGGTCACAGGGGACCCCGGCCCGGGGCACTGGGACAGCTGGGGGGACACGGGGTCACCAGGGGTCACCAGGGGTCACCGGGGTCACCAGGGGTCACCAGGGGTCAGCGGGGGTCATTGGGGGTCACTGGGGTCACCGGGGTCAGTGGGGTCAGTGGGGTCAGTGGGGCCAGTGGGGTCAGTGGGGTCACAGGGGACCCCGGCCCGGGGTGCTGGGACAGCTGGGGGGACACCGGGGGTCACACGGGGTCACACGGGGTCAGTGGGGGTCATTTTGGGGCCATTTGGGGACATTTTGGGGCCGTTTGGGGCCGTTTGGAGCCATCTGGCGCCATATTTGGGCCCATTTGGGGCCATTTTGGGGCCATTTCAGGATATTTTGGGGCTGTTTGGGGCCATTTGGGGTCATCTGGCGCCATTTTGGGGCCATTTTGGGGCCATCTGGCGCCATTTTGGGGCCATTTTGGGGCCATTTGGGGCCATTTTGGGGCCATTTGGGGCCATTTTGGGGCCATTTTGGTCCACTTGGCGCCATTTCAGGACATTTGGGGACATTTGGGCCCATCTGGCGCCATTTTGTGGCCTTTTGGGGCCATTTTGGGGCCATTATGGGATATTTTGGGGTAGTTAGGGGATATTTTGGGGCCATTTTGGGCCCTTTGGGGCCATTTTGGGACATCTGGGGCCATTTTGGGGCCATTTGGGGCCATTTTGGGGCCATTTTGGGGCCATTTGGAGCCATTTTGAGGCCATTTGGTGCCGTTTGCGGCCATTTTGGGGCCGTTTGCGGCCATTTTGGGGCCATCTGGCGCCATTTTGGGGCCATCTTGAGGCCGTTTGGGGCCATTTTGGGGCCATTTGTGGCCATTTTGGGGCTGTTTAGGGACATTTGGGGATATTTTGGGACATTTGGGGACATTTGGGGCCATTTGGAGCCCTTTGGGGCCATTTGGGGCCGTTTGGGATCATTTGGGGCCATTTGGGGCCATTTGGGGCCGTTTGGGTCATTTTGGGACCATTTGGGGGCATTTAGGGCCATTTGGCGCCATTTTGGGGCCATTTGGGGCCATTTTGGGGCCATTTTGAGGCCGTTTGGGGCCCATTGGTGCCATCTGGCGCCATTTTGGGCCATTTGGAGCCATTTTGAGGCCATTTGGGGCCATTTTGGGGCCATTTTGTGGCCATTTGGGGACATTTTGGGGCCATCTGGCGCCATTTTGGGGCCATTTTGGTCCACTTGGCGCCATTTCAGGACATTTGGGGAAATTTGGGCCCATCTGGCGCCATTTTGTGGCCTTTTGGGGCCATTTTGGGGCCATTATGGGATATTTTGGGGTAGTTAGGGGATAT
The DNA here is from genome assembly GCF_003957565.2 of Taeniopygia guttata. Lineage (NCBI taxonomy): Eukaryota > Metazoa > Chordata > Aves > Passeriformes > Estrildidae > Taeniopygia > Taeniopygia guttata. The sequence goes on from NC_054764.1 coordinate 1,363,955, forward strand.
TTTGGGACATTTTGGGACATTTGGGGACATTTGGGGACATTTGGGGACATTCTGGGGACATCTGGGGACACGGGACCGTACCTGGATGGCCACGGGCAGCAGGCGGCCGCGGGGGTCGAGCCACAACAGGCAGAGGGGGGCGGCCACGAACTGGGGGTGCCCCCCGATGTCCCCCGTGGGGAGCCCCTCCAGCAGCGCGTAGTCGGCCAGGAACAGGCGCCCGTCCTGCGGGGACACCCCGAAATGGGACACCCCGAAAATGGGACACCCCGAAATGGGACACCCCCAAATTGGGACACCCAAAAATTGGGGACACCCCGAAATTGGGGACAGCAAAAATGGGGACACCCCGAAAATGGGGACACCCCGAAATTGGGGACCCCCCCCTCCAGCAGCGCGTAGTCGGCCAGGAACAGGCGCCCCTCCTGCGGGGACACCCCGAAATGGGACACCCCAAAATTGGGGATACCCCGAAATTGGGACACCCCGAAATGGGACACCCCGAAATTGGGGACACACCAAAATTGGGGCACACCGAAATTGGGACACCCCAAAATGGGGATACTCCGAAAATGGGATACCCCAAAAACTGGGACACCCTGAAATTGGGGACACCCAAAAATGGGGACACCAAAATGGGGACACCCCGAAATTGGGGTCATGAAATGGGGACATGAAATGGGGACACCAAAATGGGGACAGCAAATTGGGACCCCAAAAATGGAGACCCCAAATGGGGACACCCCAAAATTGGGGACACCCCGAAAATGGGGACACCCCGAAATTGGGACACCCCAAAATTGGGAGCCCCCCCTCCAGCAGCGCGTAGTCGGCCAGGAACAGGCGCCCCTCCTGCGGGGACACCCCGAAATGGGACACCCCGAAATTGGGGACACCCCGAAATTGGGACACCCCCAAATTGGGACACCCCAAAATGGGACACCCCAAAATTGGGACACACCGAAATTGGGACACCCCGAAATTGGGACATCCCGAAATTGGGACACCCCGAAATTGGGGACAGCAAAAATGGGGACACCCCGAAATTGGGGACACCCAAAAATGGGGACATCCCGAAAATGGGACACCCCGAAATTGGGACACCCCGAAATTGGGACATCCCAAAATTGGGGACATCCAAAAATGGGGACACTCCGAAATTGGGACATCCCGAAATGGGGACACCCCGAAATGTGGACACCCCGAAATTGGGGACACCCCGAAATGGGGATACTCCGAAATTGGGGACACCCCGAAAATGGGACACCCCGAAATTGGGGCATCCCGAAAATGGGGACACCAAAATGGGGACACCCCGAAATGGGGACACAAAATGGGGACACCCAAAATGGGGACACCCCGAAATTGGGACATCCCGAAATTGGGACACCTCGAAATTGGGGACATCCCAAAAATGGGGACACCCCGAAATGGGGACACCCCGAAATTGGGACACCCAAAATGGGGACACCCTGAAATTGGGACACCCAAAAAATGGGGATACCCCGAAATTGGGACACCCCGAAAATGTGGATACCCAGAAAAGGGGACACCTCGAAATGGGGACACCCTGAAATTGGGACATCCCGAAATGGGGACACCCCGAAATTGGGGACACCCCGAAATGGGGACACCCCGAAATTTGGGACACCCCGAAATTGGGACACCCCGAAATTGGGACACCGAAATGGAGACACCCCGAAACTGGGACACCCCGAAAATGGGACACACCGAAAATGGGACACCCTGAAAATGGGACACACCGAAATTGGGGACACCCCGAAATTGGGGACATCCCTAAATTGGGACATCCCGAAATTGGGGATACCCCGAAATTGGGACACCCAAAAATTGGGACACCCCGAAATTGGGGACACCCCGAAATTGGGACACCCCAAAATTGGGACACCCCGAAAATGGGGACATGAAATGGGACCCCAAAAATGGGGACACAAATGGGGACACCAATGGGACACCGAAAATGGGGACAACGAAATGGGGACACCAAAATGGTTTTTAGGGATTTTGGGGTTTCTCTTTGGGATTTTTGGTGGGTTTTGGATTTTTGGGGTTTTTATGGATTTTGGGGGTTCTCTTTGGGGTTTTTGGTGCTTTTGGGGGTTTTTGGGGGGATTTTTGGGGTTTTTATGGATTTTGGTGGTTCTCTTTGGGGTTTTTATGGATTTTGGGGGTTCTCTTTGAGGTTTTTATGGATTTTGGGGTTTTTCTTTGGGGTTTTTAGGATTTTTGGGGTTTCTCTTTGGGGTTTTTTGGGTTTTTGGGGTGCCCACCTCCATCTCGCGGCGCAGGGAGGTGCCCGGGCCCAGGCTGGGCGCCACCACGGCCTCGCTGACGGGGAAGTTGGGGGGCAGGCGGCGGCAGCGGCGCAGCAGGACGGGGTTCACCCCGCTCAGGAACTGCTCCCCGAAAAACGCGTCCTCCTGCCAGTGCCGCACCACGTACTCTGGGGACACGGGGACACCTGGTGAGACACTGGGGACACCTTGGGGACACTTCAGGACACCCTGGGGACACCTGGGGACACCTTGGGACACCTCAAGGACACCTTGGGGACACCTGGGGACACTTGGAGACATCTGGGGACATGTTTTGGACACCTGGGGAACATCTGGGGAACATCTGGGGACAACTGGGGATACCTTGGAGGTGTCTCAGGGACACTTGGGACACCTTGGAACACCTTGGGGACACCTTGGAACACCCTGTGGACACTTGGGGACACCTGGGGAACATCTGGGGACAACTGGGGATACCTTGGAGGCATCTCAGGGACACTTGAGGACACTTGGGGACAACCAGGGACACCCTGGGGACACTTGGGAACACCTCGGGGACATCTGGAGACACCCAGGGAACATTTGAGAACACATTGGAAGACCTTGGGGACACTTGGGTACAACCAGGGACACCCTGGGGACACCTTGGAACACCTTGGGGACACCTGGGGACACCTTGGGGACATCTCAGGACACCTGGGGACACCTGGGGACACCTTGGGGACATCTCAGGACACCTGGGGACACCTGGGGACACCTTGGGGACACTTGGGGACACCTGGAGACACTTAGAACACCTTGGGGACACCTTGGGGACACTTGGGGACACCTGGAGACACTTAGAACACCTTGGGGACACCTTGGGGACACTTGGGGACATCTGGGGTCACCTTGGGGACAGCTGGGGACACTTGGGGACATCTCATGGACACTTGGGGACGCTTCTTGCACACCTGGGGACACCTTGGGGACATTTTTTGGACACCTGGGGAACATCTGGGGACAACTGGGGATACCTTAGGGGACACCTTGAGGACACCTTGGAGCACCTTGGGGACACTCGAGGACACTTGGGGACACTTGGTGACATTGGGGACACGGCAGGGGAGGGGCACCCACCGCTGATGGGGGTCCCGGGCCCCTCGAGCGCCGCCCGAATGTCCCCAAAGCTGCGCCAGGAGGAGCCGGAGGTGAGACCCCGAAACCGGACACGGAGCTGCCTGGGGACAGGGACAGGGACATCGGGGGGGACATTGGGGGGACATCAGTGGGGACATTGGGGACATTGGGGACATTGGGGGGATTTGGGGGCATTGGGGACATTGGTGGATTGGGGACATTGGGGACATTTGGGGACACAAAGGGGACATTGGGGACAGGGTGGGTGGGGGTGGTCGGGACCATCAGGGACTCCCAATGACCCCCATTGATCCCCATTGATCCCCAATGACCCCCATTGATCCCCATTGATCCCCAATGACCCCCATTGATCCCCATTGATCCCCAATGACCCCCATTGATCCCCATTGATCCCCAATGACCCCCATTGATCCCCATTGATCCCCAATGACCCCCATTGATCCCCATTGATCCCCAATGACCTCCATTGACCTCCATTGATGTCCATTGACCCCCAACGACCCCAGTTGACCCCATTGACCCCCATTGGCTCCCGTTGACCTCCATTGACCTCCATTGACCCCAATTGACCCCCATTGATCCACATTGACCTCCACTGACCCTCAGTGACCCCCATTGACCCCCATTGGCTCCCGTTGATCCCCATTGATCCTTGTTGACCCCCATTGACCCCCATTGACATCCATTGACCCCAGTTCACCTCCATTGACCTCCATTGACTCCCATTGACCCCCATTGACCTCAAATGACCCCCAATGAAACCCATTGATCCCCAATGACCCCATTGACCTCCATTGACCTCCATTGACTCCCATTGACCTGCACTGACCTCCATTGACTCCCAATGACCCCCAATGACCCCCATTGATCCCCATTGATCCCCAATGACCCCCATTGATCCCCATTGATCCCCAATGACCCCCATTGATCCCCATTGATCCCCAATGACCCCCATTGATCCCCATTGATCCCCAATGACCTCCAATGACATCCATTGACCTCCATTGCCCCCCGTTGACTCCCAATGAACCCCATTGATCACCAATGACCCCCGATGACCGCCAATGACCCCCAATGACCCCCATTGACCCCATTGACAGCCAATGACTCCCAATGACCTCCATTGACCCCCAATGACCCCCATTGACCTCCATTGACCTCCATTGACCTCCATTGACCTCCATTGACCCCATTGTCCCCCATTGACCCCAGTTCACCTCCATTGACCCCATTGACCTCCAATGACCTCCATTGACCTCCATTAACCTCCATTGACATCCATTGACCCCCAATGACCCCCAATGATCTTGATGACCCTTGATGACCCCAATGCCCCCCAATGACCCCAAATGACCTCCATTGACCTCCATTGACATCCATTGACCCCAATTGAGCCCCATCAATCCCCATTGACCCCCAATAAGCCCAATGACCCCCATTGACCCCTGATGACCCCCATTGACCCACAATGACCTCCATTGACCTCCATTGACCCCCATTGACCACCATTAACCCCCATTAACCCCAATGACCCCGAATGACCCTCATTGACCACCATTGGCTCCTGTTGACCTCCATTGACCCCCATTGACCCCATTGACCTCCATTGACCCCAGTTCACCTCCATTGACCTCCATTGACCCCCAATGACCTCCATTGACCTCCATTGACCTCCATTGACCCCAGTTCACCTCCATTGACCTCCATTGACTCCCATTGACCCCAATGATCCCCATTGACCCCCAATGACCCCGATGACCCCCAATGACCCCCAATGACCCCCGATGACCCCCGATGACCCCCAATGACCCCCGATGACCCCTGATGACCCCCGATGACCCCGTTGACCCCCGATGACCCCCAATGACCCCCCATGACCCCCAATGACCCCCGATGACCCCCGATGACCCCGTTGACCCCCAATGACCCCCAATGACCCCAATGACCCCCAATGACCCCCAATGACCCCAATGACCCCCGATGACCCCCGATGACCCCCGATGACCCCCGATGACCCCTGTTGACCCCCGATGAGGTCACTGACGCGGCGGCGGCGCGCGCGGCCAGTTGGGCGCGGTGGGCCAGGGGGAAGCTCAGGGTGGGCGACAGCGGCAGGGGCGGCGCCGGTGACGTCATCGCTTCCTGTGACGTCATCGGTTCCCGTGACGTCATCGCCTCCGGTGACGTCATCGCCTCTGGTGACGTCGTCGCCTCCTGTGATGTCGTCGGCTCCGGTGACGTCACCGGAAGGGGCGTGTCCGGCGGGGGCGGGGCCGGCCAGGGGCACAGGGTCGGGGGCAGCGCCCGGAGGCACCACGGCCACCCCGGGGCGTAGGGAGCCCACCTGGACACACGGACACGGGTGACCATTAGTGACCATTAGTGACCATTAATGACCATTAATGACCAGCAGTGACCTGCAGTGACCATTAATGACCATTAGTGACCAGCAGTGACCATTAATGACCATTAGTGACCATTAATGACCATTAGTGACCATTAGTGACCATTAATGACCATTAATGATCAGCAGTGACCATTAATGACCAGCAGTGACCACTGGTGACCACCTGGACACACGGACACGAGTGACCACCGGTGACCAGCGGTGACCAGTGGTGACCATCAGTGACCATTAATGACCATTAATGACCATTAGTGACCATTAATGACCAGCAGTGACCAGCAGTGACCAGCAGTGACCATTAGTGACCATTAATGACCATGAGTGACCATTAGTGACCATTAATGACCAGCAGTGACCATTAGTGACCATTAATGACCATTAGTGACCATTAGTGACCATTAGTGACCATTAGTGACCATTAGTGACCATTAATGACCAGCAGTGACCATTAGTGACCATTAGTGACCATTAGTGACTATTAATGACCATTAGTGACCATTAGTGACCATTAATGACCAGAAGTGACCATTAGTGACCATTAATGTCCAGCAGTGACCACTGGTGACCACCTGGACAGAGGGACACGAGTGACCACTGGTGACCACCGGTGACCAGCGGTGACCATTAGTGACCATCAGTGACCATTAGTGACCATTAGTGACCATTAGTGACCAGCAGTGACCATTAGTGACCATTGATGACCATTAGTGACCATTAATGACCATTAATGACCAGCAGTGACCATTAGTGACCACCTGGACACATGGACAAAAGTGACCACCGGTGACCAGTGGTGACCATTAATGACCATTAATGACCATTAATGACCATTAGTGACCACTGGTGACCATTAGTGACCATTAATGACCATTAATGACCATTAGTGACCATTAGTGACCATTAATGACCATTAATGACCATTAATGACCAGCAGTGATCAGCAGTGACCATTAGTGACCATTAATGACCAGCAGTGACCATTAATGACCAGCAGTGACCATTAGTGACCATTAATGACCATTGGTGACCATTAATGACCATTAGTGACCATTAATGACCAGCAGTGACCATTAATGACCATTAGTGACCAGCACTGACCATTAGTGACCAGCAGTGACCATTAGTGACCATTAGTGACCAGCGGTGACCGTTAGTGACCATTAATGACCAGCAGTGACCATTAATGACCATTAGTGACCATTAGTGACCATTAATGACCAGCAGTGACCATTAATGACCATTAGTGACCAGCACTGACCATTAGTGACCAGCAGTGACCATTAGTGACCATTAGTGACCAGCGGTGACCATTAGTGACCATTAATGACCAGCAGTGACCATTAATGACCATTAGTGACCATTAGTGACCAGCAGTGACCACTGGTGACCAGCAGTGACCATTAGTGACCATTAGTGACCATTAGTGACCATTAATGACCAGCAGTGACCATTAATGACCATTAGTGACCATTAGTGACCAGCAGTGACCACTGGTGACCAGCAGTGACCATTAGTGACCATTAGTGACCATTAGTGACCATTAATGACCATTAGTGACCATTAATGACCAGCAGTGACCATTAGTGACCATTAATGACCATTAATGACCAGCAGTGACCATTAGTGACCATTAGTGACCATTAGTGACTATTAATGACCATTAATGACCACCAGTGACCACCAGTAGCCATCACCAGTGACTTCTCAGCGCTCCCCAGTCCCCCCCAGTTCCCTCCCAGTCCCTCCCAGTTCCTCCCAGTTCCTCCCAGTCCCTCCCAGTTCCTCCCAGTCCCTCCCAGTCCCTCCCAGTCCCTCCCAGTCCCTCCCAGTCCCTCCCAGTTCCCTCCCAGTCCCTCCCAGTCCCTCCCAGTTCCCTCCCAGTCCCTCCCAGTCCATCCCAGTCCCTCCCAGTATAAACCAGTTCCCTCCCAGTCCCTCCCAGTCCCTCCCAGTATAAACCAGTTCCCTCCCAGTCCCTCCCAGTCCCTCCCAGTTCCCTCCCAGTCCCTCCCAGTCCATCCCAGTCCCTCCCAGTATAAACCAGTTCCCTCCCAGTCCATCCCAGTCCCTCCCAGTATAAACCAGTTCCCTCCCAGTCCCTCCCAGTCCCTCCCAGTCCATCCCAGTTCTCACTGGAAGTTCTCCCGCCGCTCTCTCTGCTCCTCTCGGCGCTGCTGCAGCAGCTCCGGAACCCGCGCGGCGTCACGGGGGGTGCGGGCTGGGGACAGAGGGACATTGGGGACATTGGGGACATTGGGGACATTGGGGACATCATTGGGGACATCATTGGGGACATCATTGGGGACATTGGGGACATCATTGGGGACATCATTGGGGACATCATTGGGGACATTGGGGACACTGGGGACATCGGGGACATTGGGGACATTGGGGACATTGGGGACATTGGGGACATTGGGGACAGTGGGGACATTGGGGGATTGGGGACATTGGGGACATTGGGGACATTGGGGACATTGGGGACATTGGGGACATTGGGGACATTGGGGGATTGGGGACATTGGGGACATTGGGGACATCATTGGGGACATTGGGGACATTGGGGACATTGGGGACAGAGGGGACATTGGGGACATTGGGGACAGTGGGGACACTGGGGACATTGGGGACATTGGGGACATTGGGGACATTGGGGGTTTGGGGACATTGGGGACATTGGGGGGACATTGGGGATATTGGGTCCGCAATGTGTCCTTGATGTCCCCAATGTCCCCAATGTCCCCAATGTCCCCAATGTCCCCCCAATGTCCCCAATGTCCCCAAACCCCCAATGTCCCCAATGTGTCCCCAATGTCCCCAATGTGTCCCCAATGTCCCCAATGCCCCCAATGTCCCCAATGTCCCCAATGTCCCCAATGCCCCCAATGTCCCCAGTGTCCCCAATGTCCCCAATCCCCCCAATGTCCCCAATGTCCCCAATGTCCCCTCTGTCCCCAATGTCCCCAATGTCCCCAATGTCCCCAATGTCCCCAATGTCCCCAATCCCCCCAATGTCTCCAATGTCCCCAATGTCCCCAATGTGTCCCCAATGTCCCCAATGTCCCCAATGTCCCCAATGTCCCCAATGTCCCCTCTGTCCCCAATGTCCCCAATCCCCCAATGTCCCCAATGTCCCCAATGTCCCCAATGTCCCCAACCCCCCCAATGTCCCCAATGTCCCCAATGTCCCCACTGTCCCCAATGTCCCCAATGTCCCCAACCCCCCCAATGTCCCCACTGTCCCCAGCCGTACCTGTCCCCTCCCTCAGCTCCACCTCGCCGCTCTCCAGCCAGCGCTGGCACGGGAACACGGCCGTGGGGACGTCCCCGAGCTCGGGGGACACGTCCCCATGGGTGCCACCATTGGTGTCACCGTGGGTGTCCCCGGGGGGGGGTGGCAGTGGCCCGGTGACGGTGACACTGGCGCAGAACCAGCGGTCGGGGACGAGCGGCAGCAGCGGCTCCTTGTGCAGGCGGAGGGACAGGAGTGTCCCCAAAGGGCGCGGGGACGTCACCTCCTGCCACACGGTCTGGGGACAGGGACAGCGGGGTCACCTGGGGGTCACCTGTGTGTCACCTCCTGTGTCACCTGTGTCACCTCTGTCAGTCCCCAAAGGGCGCGGGGACGTCACCTCCTGCCACACGGTCTGGGGGGACATCACCTGTGTCACCTGGGGGTCACCTCCTGTGTCACCTGTGTCACACCTGTGTCACCTGTGTCACCTGTGTCACCTGTGTCAGCTCTGTGTCACCTGTGTCACCTGTGTCACCTGTGTCACCTGTGTCACCTCCTGTGTCACCGCCTGTGTCACCTGTGTCACCTGTGTCTCTCCCAGTTCCCTCCCAGTGCCATCCCAGTGCTCCCAGTACTCCCAGTTTGTCACTCCCAGACCCTCCCAGTATAAACCAGTAACCCCCAGTCCGCTCCAAGTCTCTCCCAGTTCCATCCCAGTCCCCTCCCAGTTTATCCCAGTTTACCCCAGTTCCTCCCAGTTCCTCCCAGTTCATCCCAGTCCATCCCACTTCCATCCCAGTTCCATCCCAGTTCCATCCCAGTTCCATCCCAGTTCCATCCCAGTTCCATTCCACTCCATCAAAGTCCCCCCCCAGTCCCTCCCAGTCCATCCCAGTACAAACCAGTAATCCCCCAATCCCCTCCCAGTTCCCTCCCAGTCCTTCCCAGTTCCCTCCCAGTTTGGTCCCAGTCCCTCCCAGTTCCCCTCAATCCTCTCCCAGTCCCCCCCAGTATAAACCAGTAACTCCCAATTGCCCCCCAATCCCTTCCCAGTCCCTCCCAGTCTCTCCCAGTACATCCCAGTCTATCCCAATCCCCCTCCCAGTATATCCCAGTCCCCCCCAATCCCTTCCCAGTCCCTCCCAATATATCCCAGTATATCCCAATCCCCTCCCAGTCCCCCCCAAACCCCCCCCCAGTTCCCTCCCAGTTCCATCCCAGTCCCCTCCCAGTATATCCCAGTTTATCCCAGTCCATCCCAGTCCCCTCCCAATCCCTCCCAGTTCATCCCAGTCCCTCCCAGTATAACCCAATCCCCTCCCAGTCCCCTCTCAGTCCGTCCCACTCCGTCCCAGTTTGGTCCCAGTCCCCCCCAGTCCCTCCCAGTATAACCCAATCCCCCCCAACCCCCCCCCCAGTATAAACCAGTATAAACCAGTATAACCAGTTTGCTCTCACCTCTCCGGGCCGCAGCCACCCCCAGTCCCTCCCAGTATAAACCAGTATAAACCAGTATAACCAATTTGCTCTCACCTCTCTGGGCCGCAGCCCCCCCCAGTCCCATTCCCAGTATAAACCAGTATAACCAGTTTGGCTCTCACCTCTCCCAGTCCCATTCCCAGTATAAACCAGTATAAACCAGTATAACCAGTTTGCTCTCACCTCTCCGGGCCGCAGCCCCCCCCAGTCCCATTCCCAGTATAAACCAGTATAAACCAGTATAACTAGTTTGCTCTCACCTCTCCCAGTCCCATTCCCAGTATAAACCAGTATAAACCAGTATAACCAGTTTGCTCTCACCTCTCCTGGCCGCAGCCCCCCCCAGTCCCATTCCCAGTATAAACCAGTATAAACCAGTATAACCAGTTTGCTCTCACCTCTCCGGGCCGCAGCCCCCCCCAGTCCCATTCCCAGTATAAACCAGTATAAACCAGTATAACCAGTTTGCTCTCACCTCTCCCAGTCCCATTCCCAGTATAAACCAGTATAAACCAGTATAACCAGTTTGCTCTCACCTCTCCGGGCCGCAGCCCCCCCCAGTCCCATTCCCAGTATAAACCAGTATAAACCAGTATAACCAGTTTGCTCTCACCTCTCCCAGTCCCATTCCCAGTATAAACCAGTATAACCAGTATAACCAGTTTGCTCTCACCTCTCCGGCCCGCAGCCCCCCCCAGTCCCATTCCCAGTATAAACCAGTATAAACCAGTATAACCAGTTTGCTCTCACCTCTCCCAGTCCCATTCCCAGTATAAACCAGTATAAACCAGTATAACCAGTTTGCTCTCACCTCTCCGGGCCGCAGCCCCCCCCGGGGCCCCCCCAGCTCCCAGCGCGGCCCCTCCCCCCCGGTGCCCCTCAGGGTCACCCCCACCCCCCCCAGGGTGCCCCTCCCCCACCCCGCGCCCGTGGCCACGCCCACCCGGTACCGCGCCCCTCCCCCACCCGCCAGGGTCACACCGGGGCAGGGGTCAACCAGGGGTCAGGGGTCACTCAGGGGTCACTCAGGGGTCAGTTGGTCACTCAGGGTCACTCAGGGGTCACTCAGGGTCACACAGGGGTCACTCAGGGGTCACACAGGGGTCAGTCAGGGGTCAGTCAGGGGTCAGAGGGGTTAACCAGGGGTCACTCAGGGGTCACTCAGGGGTCACACGGGGTCAGGGGTCACACTGGGGTCACTCAGGGGTCACTCAGGGTCACACAGGGTCACTCAGGGGTCACTCAGGGTCACCCAGGGGTCACTCAGGGGTCACTCAGGGGTCACTCAGGGGTCACTCAGGGGTCAGTTGGTCACTCAGGGTCACTCAGGGTCACACAGGGGTCACTCAGGGTCACTCAGGGTCACTCAGGGGTCACTCAGGGTCACCCAGGGGTCACTCAGGGGTCACTCAGGGGTCACTCAGGGGTCACTCAGGGGTCAGTTGGTCACTCAGGGTCACTCAGGGTCACACAGGGGTCACTCAGGGTCACTCAGGGTCACTCAGGGGTCACTCAGGGTCACTCAGGGTCACTCAAGGGTCACTCAGGGTCACTCAGGGGTCAGTCAGGGTCACTCAGGGGTCACTCAGGGTCACTCAGGGGTCACTCAGGGGTCAGGGGTCACTCAGGGGTCACTCAGGGTCACTCAGGGGTCACTCAGGGTCACTCGGGGTCACTCAGGGGTCACTCAGGGGTCACTCAGGGTCACTCAGGGGGTCCCTGAATATTTTGGGGGGAGTCTTGAAGGGATTTGGGGTCCCAGGGGATTTTTAGGGGTTTTTAGGGGATTTTTGGGGGTCCCTGGGCAGTTTTGGGGTCCCAGGGGGGTTTTGGGGGGTCCCTGAGAGGCCCTTGGGGATTTTTTGGGAGGTTTTTGGGGTCACGGGGGGGATTTTTGGGGTCCCAAGGGAGTTTTGGGGGGTCCCAGGGGGTTTTTAGGGGATTTTGGGGTCCCCGGGGGGGGTTTTAGGGGATTTTTGGGGGATGCCCGGGAAATTTTGGGGGTCCCGGGAGATTTTTGGGGGTCCCAGGGGGGTTTTGGGGGTCTCAGGGGTTTTTAGGGGATTTTTGGGGGGGTCCCTGGGCAGTTTTGGGGGTCCCTGGGGGATTTTGGGGTCCCAGGGGGATTTTGGGGTCCCCGAGCGGATTTTGGGGGTCCCGGGGGGAAATTTTGGGGGTCCCGGGGGGGATTTTGGGGGTCCCGGGGGATTTTGGGGGTCCCGGGGGGGATTTTGGGGTCCCGGGATCGATTTGGGGTCCCGGGGGGGATTTTGGGGGTCCCGGGGGGGATTTTGGGGTCCCGGGGGGATTTTGGGGTCCCGGGGGGGATTTTTGGGGGTCCCGGGGGGGATTTTGGGGGTCCCGGGGGGGATTTGGGGGGTCCCGGTCCTGGGGGGTCCTCGGGGGTCCCTCGGCGCTGCTGCTCCCAGTGCTCCCAGTAACGGCTCCCAGTGCTCCCAGTTTGGGCTGCCGGTGCTCCCAGTAAGTCCCAGTTTGTCCCAGTTTCTCCCAGTCCCTCCCAGTTCCGCCCACTCTGTCCCAGTTCCCTCCCAGTTCCTTCCCAGTTCGTCCCAGTTCCCTCCCAGTCCCCTCCCAGTCCCTCCCAGTTTGTCCCAGTCCCCTCCCAGTAACTCCCAGTTTGTCCCAGTTCCCTCCCAGTTCCCTCCCAGTTCCCTCCCAGTCTGTCCCAGTTTCTCCCAGTCCGGCCAGTCGGGGCACTCCCGGCCCAGGAATGTCGGGGCTCTCCCAGTTCCCTCCCAGTTTGTCCCAGTTACACCCAGTAACACCCAGTTCCCTCCCAGTTGCGACACTGGGGCTGAACCCTGCCCCAGTTCATCCCAGTTCATCCCAGTTCGTCCCAGTTCCATCCCAGTCCATCCCAGTTAACCCCAGTTCCTTCCCAGTTCCCTCCCAGTTCCCTCCCAGTTCATCCCAGTTCATCCCAGTTATACCCAGTTCCCTCCCAGTTGTGACACTGGGGCTGAACCCTGCCCCAGTTTATCCCAGTTCATCGCAGTTCATCCCAGTCCATCCCAGTTCATCCCAGTTCATCCCAGTCCATCCCAGTTCCTCCCAGTTCCTCCCAGTTCCTCCCAGTTCATCCCAGTCCATCCCAGTTCCTCCCAGTTCCTCCCAGTTCATCCCAGTTCATCCCAGTCCCTCCCAGTTCATCCCAGTCCCTCCCAGTTCATCCCAGTCCATCCCAGTCCATCCCAGTCCATCCCAGTTCATCCCAGTTAACCCCAGTCCATCCCAGTTCAATCCCAGTTCCTCCCAGTCCATCCCAGTTCAATCCCAGTTCCATCCCAGTCCATCCCAGTCCATCCCAGTTCATCCCACACAGACACGGCTGCACCGACACCTTTATTGACACCAGTATGGACCAGTACAGACCAGTATGGACCAGTACAGACCAGTACAGACCAGTAACAGCTCCCAGTATAAACCAGTAACAGCTCCCAGTACAGACCAGTAACAGCTCCCAGTACAGACCAGTAACAGCTCCCAGTATAGACCAGTAACAGCTCCCAGTATGGCCCAGTAACAGCTCCCAGTACAGACCAGTAACAGCTCCCAGTATGGCCCAGTAACAGCTCCCAGTAGAAACCAGTAACAGCTCCCAGTATGGCCCAGTAACAGCTCCCAGTATGGCCCAGTAACAGCTCCCAGTACAGACCAGTAACAGCTCCCAGTACAGACCAGTAACAGCTCCCAGTATGGCCCAGTAACAGCTCCCAGTATGGCCCAGTAACAGCTCCCAGTACAGACCAGTAACAGCTCCCAGTACAGACCAGTAACAGCTCCCAGTACAAACCAGTAACAGCTCCCAGTATGGACCAGTAACAGCTCCCAGTACAGACCAGTAACAGCTCCCAGTACAGACCAGTAACAGCTCCCAGTACGGCCCAGTAACAGCTCCCAGTACGGCCCAGTAACAGCTCCCAGTACAGACCAGTAACAGCTCCCAGTACAGACCAGTAACAGCTCCCAGTATGGCCCAGTAACAGCTCCCAGTACAGACCAGTAACAGCTCCCAGTATAAACCAGTAACAGCTCCCAGTACGGCCCAGTAACAGCTCCCAGTATGGCCCAGTAACAGCTCCCAGTACAGACCAGTAACAGCTCCCAGTATGGCCCAGTAACAGCTCCCAGTACAGACCAGTAACAGCTCCCAGTATGGCCCAGTAACAGCTCCCAGTACAGACCAGTAACAGCTCCCAGTACAGACCAGTAACAGCTCCCAGTATGGCCCAGTAACAGCTCCCAGTATGGCCCAGTAACAGCTCCCAGTACAGACCAGTAACAGCTCCCAGTATGGCCCAGTAACAGCTCCCAGTTCAGACCAGTAACAGCTCCCAGTACAGACCAGTAACAGCTCCCAGTATGGCCCAGTAACAGCTCCCAGTACAGACCAGTAACAGCTCCCAGTACAGACCAGTAACAGCTCCCAGTATAAACCAGTAACAGCTCCCAGTATGGACCAGTAACAGCTCCCAGTATGGCCCAGTAACAGCTCCCAGTACAGACCAGTAACAG